>JAQISU010000033.1:9170000-9578444 GCA_029339505.1 Unio delphinus | reverse complement strand
GTTGACTGTAAAAGTTGTTTTTCTGTAAGATGGCCATGACTGGCGACCTTAGTTTACGTCATTAATTCTCTGAAGCAGAGGCGTAGCGGAGGGGGGGGGGGAGGGGGTACATATGTCCCCGGGCGCCAAGGTACAGGGGCGCCAAAATGAGTCTTGCAACGTTACATTATAATAAGTAAACAAGGGTAATAAATTGGTCACAAGATTGCAGGGGCGCCAATTTTATAGTTCGTCCCCGGGCGCAAAATATCATCGCTACGCCTCTGCTCTGAAGCAGAACTTTTTGGGACCTAGCATATACTTATGTCAAATGATGGCTAGGCAGTTACGAATGCCAGCACATTAGTGTCATTGGGGTGCACAAAAACTAAAGTAATTCGACTGCACCGATCTGCGACTGTCATCTTATCCTATTGAAATTATTGTAAGAATAATAAAATACGAAAGCATTTAAGCATTAAAGTAAGTATTTTTTTTAAATAGGAAAATAAAGACCAATTTCTAAATCTAAAAAATGCATCGTGAAACCCGAAATATTAACTCCATACTACTAACTGAAATTGAGATTTTCCATTCTGGAAAATATGAAAAATATTTTCACACCATTCATCGACATGATATACTGAATTTAAAAATGTTTTCAAAGATTGTTTTAGCATACTACTAACTGAAATTGAGATTTTTCATTCTGGAAAATATGAAAAATATTTTCACACCATTCATCGACATGATATACTGAATTTAAAAATGTTTTCAAAGATTGTCTTAGCATCTGTTTTGATGTCGCTAAACCATTAAAACATGATGTTGTATAAACCATATCAAAATGAGTTTTAATCCTCCCGCGCCTTATCCCCCATTTCTTTTACCCCTGATCCTCCTGATCATCCATTATATTAATCCTCCCGCGCCATATCTTCCATTTAAATAATCGTTCCGCGCCTTATCCTTTGTTTCCTTTAATCCTCATCCGTCGTATCCTCCATTTCGTTAATCCTCATCCGCCTTATCATCCATTGTATATCATCCCCCCCCCCCTTATCCTCATTTTCAATAGCTCCGGTGGCCGAAGTGGTTAGAGTGTTAGCCTCTGGTGCGGAAGGAAGTGGGTTCTAACCATGGCTGGGTAATACCTAAGAGTTCCAAAAATGGTACAAGCAGCTGTATCGCTTGGCGCTCATCATTCAGAGGTTAGTATTAGGACTGGTCGGCCTTATGTGAGGATAATGTGACTGGTTGGGACATGACGGTACACGTTTGCGACAAGTCCTAGCGCTAAACATTACAATAAACTGCCACTCTGAAGAGATCGTTGCGATATGACTGAACAAATACGATATGACTGAACAATTGTTAAAGCTATTTTAAAAATCCAAATCACACAAACACACGCAGGCACACACACACACGCACGCACAAACACACATACACATGTACGACAGATTTTATCTGAAGTGGAGGATGTGCTTTAGTATACTTTGACAAATTAACCGAGTTAATTTTAACTTTAAATTTTAATTAATTAAAATTTAATTTTTAAATTAAATTTAATTTTTAATTTTAACTAAGTTTTCTAATATACGTAATCATACTATGCTGCATATAATGAGTGATACCTGTATAAAATCCATTACATGATTCTTTAATACTCTACCTTATCGCCCTGCAATAATACTATAAAGCTAGTAGAGGATCGTTTTACAGTCAAGACGATTGTCAGATCGGATATCTAAATTTACGATGTTTTAAGAGTCCAATGATATTCCATGAAAATTTTTGGGGGATTGAAAATAAAGTCATCATCTAGAATTTTACTTTGGTTTGTATCTATTTTATTTTTTTTTTTTTTATTTTATTTTATTTTTATACTATATGTACGTGAACGTGTACATTTTGTTCGTACTATTAACCACTGCCGGACACCATATATCTTGAAAACGTCTTAAAAACTAGTAACTCAGTTAGTCAGCAAAAAATAGATTAATTTTTTCCGCTTTGACTTTTCAAAACTGTGCGAGTTTTTAATCGCACAATATTGTCATTTCAGAAAAGTGTTGTGGATATTGAGGAAAGTGAATGTCAACATGGATTCTAAAAAAGCCGAAATGCAAGGATTCAAATTTAATATGAATTTTAGTGGGCATGTATAAAACACTCACGCACAAACAACACGGATACACAGTATATATAAAACACGCACGCACGCACAAACACGGATACACACTTACATCTGCTTAGGAAAAGAATTGGGTGTAATCTTTGATATAATAAAATTATCCACGTCATCCCACGGTAAACTTAATAACAATTACGGGATACTACAAGAGAGGGTGTGGAGGAACTGATATCCTCCAAGTCCGAATTTGAATGTCTATAAACTCAAAGGCTCCTGCAGATTTGGATATCGTTTTAGATTTCATCCAGCGCTGTGTCGGATTTATATTTAATTACGGTTTGACTTTATCTTATCATACTCTTAATACGTATGCGGTATATTTTCATCTTTATTGTCAAATTGTTTGGACAGTACATATTCATGTGAAATGCCTTCTCCTCGATATGTCATCATAAATTCAACAAATGGTACAAAATTTACCTTCGAAACGAGACCAGGATGTTCCGAACTAGTAGAAGCTGTGAGAACAATTGCCACATCCTCAGAAGTTTCCGTTAAGTCTAGAAAGAACCGTGAATGCAATTCGTCAGTGTTGAAAACTGTATTCAGAACTGGTTTTCACATGCCGCAGGTCGACATGCGCCATAATTAATTTATCTATATGTTCTCTACATTTATTTCTCAGTACTGACCTTTTTCCACTGTGTGATAATCAATACAAAATCATATGTTAGTCTAAAATACCTTCAAAGATGACTTCACGGTGAAGTTCTTGTCAAAGGTTGACCTGCATTTATCTATTTAATAAAATTGAGAGGCTGCACTGTCAACAGAACAGCATGTAAACAGAACACATATTTCACTTCCGGATCATCACCAAGGCCTTATTGCACACACGTTGCCTAAATACACACAGACAATCACTCTCTGAGCTCATATTCTTTAGAATGAACAATTACCTCTAAATATCTACCCCAAAATGCATAAATATAACTCTTTTATCACCACCAAAATGAGAGCAAAATAATGTCCTAAAAATAAGCTAGAACTACATACGTGGGTACTTATTGAACTGAAAGTACTAATTGCCATGCGATTCTTATATGTGGCAAGGGATAGTTTCTTTAGTTGGTCCGTCAAATTCCTTTACTTTAGGCTACAATGTGACTTTTTCAACTACTATAGTTTATTAGTTAAAGGTATGAATATATTTGTTAATAGGTGTTTCTGATTTGTGTTAATTCTTTCAACTGAGACATGTATACCTCCCATAGTTACCTCGCGTGTTGTTCTTTGTTAGATTTCGAAGAAGACCATGACATCACTAACTGGTTGGATTTTGTGAGTGTTTGAGTCGAGCCAATCTGTGCGCTAAAATGTCTGTGTCACACCTCACAGGATAAAATCATTGGGTTTACTTGAATAATAGAGGACGTGCTACAGTTACGATATCTCCTCGATCCTGTTTGAGATCTTCCCAAGATCCAGGTTAATCTGATTAAAATCATATCTCCACTGCTATACATGAAGGACAGTGGATATCAGATTTTAATCAGATTGAAAATAAGTTGACCTGAATTTTTGAAGGTCACCAGACGAGGAACGTTTGTCGGCGACTGACATATCTATTATCACTTAAATCTCGATTATATAAGATCCCTCTCTTTCTCTCCCACCCAACCCCCCCCCCCCCCTCTCTCTCTCTCTCTCTCTCTCTCTCTCTCTCTCTCTCTCTCTCTCTCTCTCTCTCTCTCGTGGGTCTAGTCACTAGTCACTTCAGTCTTCCATTGTACCATAACGTTCCTTTGTGCAGTAATTTATATATCCATGTTAGAACTTATCTTTAAATCGTCACCATACGCCCAATATTCCGCTGTAGTGCCGTTAAACCCGAATCTTTATAGACATAATATGTTTATATACATCCGTCTTACGTGGGATATGTTGAGTTGGTCGGTCCCCCCCCCCCTCCCTTTTTTTTTCTTCTTTCTTTTTTCTTCTTCTTTTTTTGACCTAGAGACCTTGATCATAGCTTGCGAGTACAGTATATTTGTATAAAGCGATTTCCAAATTGCGACTTTCTCGAAGTATAAACATTTACTTTATAATCGTTTTACTACCGTGGGCCTAAATAACTGAACTGCATTATGCATCGAATATACAAAGCGATTCATAGTAGTCCATAGATAGCATTGTAAATGGGGGTGGGTGCGTGGGTGGATATAATTTATCTTAGATTTTGTATCAGACATGGATTCTCTGGGAGGGACCCCAAAATTATACCCTCTCGCAGATGGCTATCACATCGAGCTGTACCAACTTTTGAAACGTTCTATCCCGATGTTTCTGATACAAGAGTTACAGACAGACGGGTAGACGAAAGAGGATGTTACCTTTGACATTTAACGGCACAGTAACACGTGAAGGCTACTTAATGCCGTGGCAATTCGAGTCAAGTGTCTTACCTAGGAACACACCATGATAGCCGCCCCAAGCTGATATGTCAGTGTTCAAAGGCGAACCTTTTTGATTGAGAGAGAGAGAGAGAGAGAGAGAGAGAGAGAGAGAGAGAGAGAGAGAGAGAGAGAGAGAGAGAGAGAGAGAGAGAGAGATGGTGGTGATGGTGATGGTTGCATTGTATACTATACACTGCTGATAATGTTGTATCATTAATGCACATACCAACTTCATTCGTAACTTTGGCGTGTATTGTTTACTCATAAACAATGCTACCTGGGAGTCTAATACAAACATTTGCAATGACTGTGAAAACCAATGCATGGCATTATTATCTGATCAAGATAAGAATGATTATGTAAAAAAAATATATATATATGTTCATGTTTAGAGGGAATAGAATTCAATTGAAATAATTTTGTATCGCCTTTATACAAGCTCTTTAGAAATCACGGCAAATATTCCCATATTACTAGGAACGGCGTATGGGGGTGGCAAGTGGGGCGAGCGCCCCAGGCCCCACTCTTCAGGCCTACGGTCGTCCTTATAGACATAATCAGTGTTTGCAGTAGCATACCAATCGAGATACCAATACTTTGGCCCCGCGCAGTCATGATCGGCCCTGAACTCCCCTTACTCCGACCGCCGTCTTTGCATATTACCTGGCTTGCTTGGTGGACATTTGTTGTGGGAATTAAAATAAATTCGCTCTTGTGTAACTTTTTTTGGGGTGTTTTTATGCGATAGGTACATGTAACTCGTATTTTTATATGTTTGATTTGGTATACACATTCATAGTTTGAACGGGAAACTGGCTGAAGTAGGAGGTAATATTGACAGTGCTGAGTTAATGTGGACACGTGCTGTGGGCTCTTTGGTGCCGTGGATAAAATTGCATTTTACATGTATTTAACCATATATGGGTCTAAACAGTCAATGCCTAACCTAATACTGACCCCTTCCCCCCCCCCCCCCCCCCCCGGACGTTGAAATGCCCCGGGACCTCGAAGCTTTAACTCGTCCCTGAATGGCGGGGCATGGGAAATTATACCTTTTAGGTCAATATGATTCACCCCAAACCAAACCTACACCCCATCTCCCACTAAGTGGCAGCGGAGTAAGGAAAGAAAAAAGAAAGAAAGAAACGTATTGATTGTCAATATCATTGGTAATCAACACCAATGCAGACATTTTATGTTAGAGATAGGTTTAGTTGGAAAAAATCTGTATAATGTATTGTTCTTTTTGTTATCTAAATTTACTTTCAATACAATCACTAAACTCAACTTGCCTACCTTGGTCTGTGACGAGGGGATGGGATGGAATTTGGAGTGAACTAGGTATTCTTGCCTTCAAGCCGTGACGTGTTGAAAAGTTTGGCCGAGACAGAGGATATGCCACTATGGTTTTGCCTGATCATATTGGTATATTATCAGACGGGTTGAAACAAGAGTCTCGTAGAGGAATTTTAGTGAAGAGCGAATCCACGGTTGTAATTCTTGTCAGTCTATCGATCTAGGTCCGGATCTACCCAGAAATGTGTACTCAACGTATTCGCTTTCTAGATCTGTCACGGGAGAATACACGTGTCGCAAAACATGTCCTTTCTCATTACGCGCGCGAAAATACAATTTGCATACACGTGTGATAGGTGTTCAATAAACTTGTTTACTCAATAATAATAATAATAATAATAATAATAATAATCAGAGCCGTAGCTGGGGGGGGGGGGGGGGGGCATGGGGTACATATGTCCCCGGGCGCCATAATAGTGGGGGCGCCAAAATGGGCTTTGAAATAGGTTGTAACGTGTAATGGTGATTTTATTGATGAAAATAATGGGTTTTAGAGTTGAGGTGGGGGGGGGGGGAATGAATATTGTCCCCGGGCGCCAAACACTCTAGCTAAGCCTCTGATAATAATAATAATAAAGATTATAATTATTATTATTATTATTATTATTATTATTATTATTATTATTATTTCAAGAGTGTAACAATAATTTACATACAATTGATCCACCACAGGATCATAAAGTATAAGAAACACAATAAAATTAATACACGAAATCTGTTCGACTACAACAACTATTTTTATATATAAGAAAACAACATCTCATTAATATCAAAACAAAAATATGAAAATTAAATATATTAATATCATATCGAAATATGATCAAGGTAGTAGTTTCTTTTAAGTATTACACATTCATGAATTTCATCGGACCAGAAATGGGGTGAAGCAGAGAAACTTGTACAAGATATGTTAGACAAATAAATTCTGTACCCTCACCGCTAGGTTAAGCGGCTTTCAAAATATCGTAACTTTCTAAGTTTGTTTGTGACATGTTTAAGAAATGTAGCGAAATTCGTATGTGTGTGAGTGCGTGCGCGTGTGTGCCTGTATGTGTATGTGCCTGTGTGTATCTCGGTGTGTGTGTGTGTGTGTGTGTGTGTGTATGTGTGTGTGTTTATTGTCAATATTAGTAGGGGTGAGTAAAAGTTAGTGGGTTGCAAATTGGTCTGAAGTTGATCCATCCAATCTTAATAATTTGCTAAAGTTGGCTCCTTGGGTTGAACCGGATCAGGAATCCATGCAATAACGATATCTAAGTCAGTTTTAAGAACAAATGTGTGTGTGTTCTTGTTGATTTTACTTTTGCGCGTGTGATAGACTAAGTTTTCTTATTTTTAAAAAATATATTTTCGCTTTCGTTTTCGTTTTACTATTATAAGTGATATATATTTATGTACATATCTTTAGGTGTGTTTATTTAAACCAATACGTTACAAAATGCGAAGGCATGAAGAAACTGAATAGTCGTTACAATATGATGAAATTCATGGATTATCATTCAGAAACAAATGCGCCTCTGTTATTGTTGTTTTGTTTGTTTTTTTCTTTTTTTTTTTACACGAGTTTATTGCTAGATGCAAAACATTGGTTAAAAGTGTGTGAGAGAAAATATCGAAATAAATTTTCGTGAATACAAAAACGGATCGTAATTTGCGCTTTCTAATACATGTATATATTTTTGATTTGATTCACGATATAGACGAAATAAAACATTAATAGCATTATAAATACATCAAAACGTGCACAAGGATGAACTCTTCCCGAAATGTACATGCGTGTAATATACACCCCATACTGTTTTATGAACAAGTATTCAAAAGTCGCGTTCAATATATACAAGGTTATTGTAAGAACATAACGATCAATAACATAGAGCCAAACTTATTTAATGTTCTATTGGCACGAGCTCATACCGTTACGGTTTTCAGTGTATCTTTCCACTCATAGGTATGCGTTGTATAACGGTTCTAAAAATAAGACCCTGTCACGATTGCTGTACATTTTATTTGTCAAAAAGTCCCCAGAAAACTCAATAAGGGTTTATTCTCTCGTACATCGAACGTATATCGCAAAGAAAGATAAATTAAGTCTTTTAGAGGAAGACATCGTTATGAGTCCCATACGGATGTGATCAATTGAAAGACGAAGTATTATGGCACAATATGCAAAGGCAGATAAGCAGGGCCGGACCTGCTATAGGGGCCCAGGAGCCCGGCCCCCCACCCTTTAAAAAAAAAACCTATTCACTGCTTTTGATAAAAGATGCAAAGGGGGTTCCGAATTTTTTTTTATTTTTTATTTATTTTTTTTGTGCTCCCGTTTCGGTATCATAGCATCTCTCTCTCTCTCTCTCTCTCTCTCTCTCTCTCTCTCTCTCTCTCCTCTCTCTCTCTCTCTCTCTCTCTCTCTCTCTCTCTCTCTCTCTCTCTCTCTGTATTACAAAACCCGCTTTACATGTCAAAACAGGACACCCCTGGATTTTCCACCGTATTCTTTGGATATAATACAAATCATAATTGACCATTACCTGGGGTATTTGGAATACACATGTATCTGCCTTTACGTTGTATATCATAATACCTGTGTCTATATGTGCTGCCTGTTTCATCGATTAACCCTTTAAAACAGACGACTGTGCACAAAAGCCCGCCTCGTACATTTGGTAATTAACCATTTAGTTGTATTTCACGTGTCCATACAAATCTCTCGTGGAATGGACGTTTTGTAGAAATAATGCGAGTACCATGCTTATCTGCTATTCAGGATTATGAAGAAAAATGCAAACTCAGATTTTTATGAATGTGTCTCTGAAGATTACCGCAGAAAAACCAAATAATAATAATAATAATAATAATAATAATAATAATAATAATAATAATAATAATAATAAAGCGCTTTCCGTTACGGATCACTGCAGTCTCATCTCTGCGTGGGTTCGAGTCTAAGATTCGGTTAATGTAGTTATGTGAGAAAGCTTGCCAGTAGCTTCTCGTGGGTCTGTGGTACTTTACATGGGTTTTCCCGGGTTCTTCCTCCACCAATAATACTGGCCGCCATGTATAGCCCATCGTGTGCTGAAAAATGGCGTTAAACCCTAAAAACAAACAAACAAAACGTACGACCGAGGGGACACAGAGTGGCCTAAAGCGCTCTCCGTCACGGATCACTGCCATCTCACCTCTGTCTGCGTGGGTTCGAGTCTCAGATTGGGTATGCGAGAAAGCTTGCCAGTAGCTTCTCGCGGGTCGGTGTTTTTTTTTCTTACCCAGTGGTTTTCCAAGGTTTTTCCTCCACCATTAATACTGGTCGCCATGTATAACCAACCTATCGTGTGCTGAACAATAGCGTTAAACCTCACAACAACAACAACAACAGTAACAACGTCTGACCGTATCTATGACCTCACACACGTTGGTCTAAAATTTATTGGTTGTATACATTCTCCCATGCAGTGAAAACAGATGTTATGAAACTAGATCTGAATGTTATAATATTGTTTAACTATGTATATCATACTGTAAGAACCTGGAAGAAATAGTCTTTTATCAAACAAACGTAAAAAAAATTAAAAATGCCAGACCTAATATGTATAGAAGTAAATAAAAAAGAGGCCCTGAATACTAATCGAAACTAAATTTTTTTAATCAATTATTCTTTCTCTCAAGTGAGAGTCGTTAGCAAAAAAATGTGACACAGTTAGCCATAACAAATAAAAATAAATGTCATGCGTGTATGCTAAAATTATATGTCTCCGCCTTCAGTTTAGCAGTTGAATATTAGTTGTACCTGTTGTTAACGTGGGCTTAACGCCATTTTTCAGCACACGATAAGGTAATACGTGGCGGTCTGCATATTTGTTGGAGAAAGAACTCGAGAACGACCCACCTACCCAAATAAAGCTACTGGCAAGCTTTCTCACATACCCACGCAGTTTTGTAATTTTAGGTCATGTCTGATAATCAATATAACGGCTTACTGTGATGTTGTGTCGGTTATTCACATACACAATTATATTTTGGCTAAATAATATTTATTTATCATGCTTTGGTAGCTCAAAGTAAAGACAAGCGAAAAGAAAATGAGAAAAAGAATGAAATAAAAAAAGAAGACATACTACTGGTATTCTTTCTTACAAGTGCTTCTGATATTATTGCCAGTGTGGATATGGCTAGGATAAAGAAACAGCAAATGAAAAGTGATCCAAACTTAATCAGTTTTGTGAGAAGCAGTGAGATACAAACAATAAAGGACTGAACCAACAAGAATATTGACAACAGCGCAGAATGGGGGAATTCTGGCAGATGTAAAAGGACAGTCGAAATTCCCATGAGACATCTGTAGCACTAGCTAAGGACCAGATATTGTACTGTAGGCAAGAGGTAACAAGCAGGCTATTTTGTTACAACTGGAAGTGCCATAGGAAGCTAGAGAGGAGAGGAAAATGAGAAGAAATTGGCCAAGTATAAGACGCTCTTCCAAGAGTGCCAGTGGAACAGATGAAGGTTTGGAATTTACAGGTGGAAATGGGATGCCGTGGCTTTGTATCACAGACATTTTCGCGTGCAATTGGAGTCTACGGGATTTTGCCACAAAAAGTTAGTCACCAAGGATGGCAAACAGGGCGAGAGAGCCTCACATTGTAATTAGCGAAAGACAGAGGAGCGATTAAAAAGCTAATCGGTTTAGGGCTGGGCCTGATTGACTCAGTCGGAGTTGACGGAACCTATTGCAATGCAAAACTGTATTCAAAATATTCATACACCCCCACCCCCACCCCCTACATGCGCACATTTAGTCCAATCTGTTTTACTTGGCCCTTCCATTTAAGTTCTTGGTTAATTTGCTATTCTGTATAACCGCGGGTGAACCCGCTAATAAATCTACTAAAAATCCATTGATGCAAACATGTGATATAGAAACACACACACACACACACACACACACACACACACACACACACACACACAAGCCAACGACAAAAGATCGAACTATTCAGCCAATAAATTTTATATAAGGACGGACGGTGAGAACCAGTTTTCATCAGAAGCTTTTTGATCAATCGTTGTCAATCCAACCGCAGAAACAACCGAGGTTGTCAGAATATATCGATTTTTTTTTTTTAGCGACCTACTTCAAGTGAACAAGCTATGTTGTTGTTGTTTGGTTGTTTTTTTTTTTTTTAAATAATTACACTGTCGACATACATTTAAAGCATATTTCTGTATCGCAGAAATAGCCCATGTGGTCTAAATGGGCTTCAGCAGCGGTCCAGACTATCATTTTTGAGAAGCGGTGAGACACAAAAACAAAAGACATACTAAATGAATTTTCACTTCTCCCACTGTATATTGAATAAAATGGTCTGCGACAGATACAACAATATACTGTATGTTCAAGACGATTTACGCAACTTACCCGATTCAAATCTTGAGTCTATTTATTCAGGTTTAGACACGTATCACGCTGAATGGGTGTTGGTATTATAGCAAAGTTGCACACTAAATTTAGATTTTAATACATTAAGTTCTTCAGAAGTTGTCGGCGAGAAACAAAATACGATCCTCATCTTGTCCAGAAGATATTGCTGGCGTATATAAAGTGGGTGTTCTAAAACGAAGTGACTCAGAAGGACATAATTTTACATGTCTGCGTCAGGATGCCGCAGTACTAGAAATCACTATAAACTGCCACATTGCAGATATCGTAGCAATATAACTAAAATTGTGAAAGATACGGTAACAATCCAAACACACACACATCCACACACACACACACACACACACACACACACACCACAACCAAAACAGCTTTGTACAATTCTTGCAGGCTGGAACACTCCTTAAGTAGTAAAGAGAGACTGATATACGGTGCACTCCCAGGTGACGTTTATATGTGCAGGTGTTAGGTCACTTGGTGGCAAAGAGTATCTATTAAATAATATTCTTATGTTGATAAGCAGAGAAAAAGATAGAAGATTACTAATCTATTATGATCCGCATACGCGTCTGGATATAAACAGTCTAGGAGCATAGGTCGACAATTTTTCGGGGTTGGGGGTTGGGGGGACAAAGATTTTATTTATTCCTGGAGACCTTTTTTCATTATTTTACCCTAAGATGATTTATTTTAAAGTCATATATTCCAGTGACTGTTATTTTTGGTGTGTGTGTGTGTGTGTTGCTGAAAATCAGTCACAATATTTTTAAAAGTCCAGCCATCACCCCACCGCGGAAAATTAAATGGCTGGTTCTTTATCTGTTCACATTTGATTGAGATATGTATGTTATCAACATCATCGCCTTATTTAGAGCTCACATGTTGGTTCCAGCAGTAATACGATAACGGCATTATCTGCAGTCATTTTTACAGTCTATCAGAATGTGTTACATTATCTACTCACCTTTGCCCATGACACAATACCATCAGCTGAAATTTGACACTATGGAACATGCCTGGTTTTATGCATTCCTGTAGAACAGCAATGTATGGTATATATAATTATCGTGCTAATCATCACAAGATATAATAGGAAATGGTCTAAGGCGTTCTACAGATCACTGACATCTCACTTCTTTCCGCGCGTGGGTAAGAATCTCGGGCTCGGTCAATGTTGCTATGTGAGAAAGCTTCCCAAAAGCTTCCCCTGGGTAGGTGGTTCTGTTTTGCTGGTAAATGGCATTCAACCCACAAGGACAGCATATCTATCTATCTATCTATCTATCTATCTATCTATCTATCTATCTATCTATCTATCTATCTATCTATCTATCTATCTCTCTCTCTCTCTCTCTCTCTCTCTCTCTCTCTCTCTCTCTCTCTCTCTCTCTCTATATATATATATATATATATATATATATATATATATATATATATATATATATATATATATATATATATATATATATATATATATTGAGTGCAACTGCAAGAGCAGTTTATTTACCAAGTACCACGGATCAGTGCCAATTACCTGGCCCAATGCAGTTTGCAGTTTTACTTAATTCGTTCCACGTTTGCTGGGCCATGGTATTCAAAAGAACGTTGGCCATATGACTTCGTGTTCATAGTGGAAATAATGAGTGTACGATTGTCAGAAGAGGAGCGTAAGTATCTTGCTGGTGTGAGGGGCCATGAGTGGCCGAGTGGTCTAAAGCGCTTTCCGTTACGGATCACTGCCGTCTCACCTCTGTCTGTGTGGGTTCGAGTCTCAGATTCGGCTAATGTAGTTATGTGAGAAAGCTTGCCAGTAGCTTCTCGTGGGTTGATGGTTATTTCCGGGGGTTTTATCGGGTTCTTCCTCCACCAGTAATACTGGCCGCCATGTATAGCCTATCGTGTGGTGAAAAATGGCGTTAAACCCTATAACAACCACAAAATCTTGCTGGTGTGTACACATGGGTGAGGTCGGACAGGTATGGTGGACTGTAGCCAGTCAGTGAAACGTAACACAGAGAAAAACAATTCTGTTGATTCGAGATCGAATGGGTACAGAGCAGCTGGAAGGTGTGCTCTGATCGTGATACTCTAAGGATGACCCGAGCAGCTATGTTTTGAACTTCTTGACGTTTCTGAAGTAGATATTGAGACGAATCAGACAGAAATGATTTACAATAGTCCAGTCTTGAAAGTACTAATGAACACGTTCGTGACATGTTGGTGTAACGTGAGAGTACTCTCCCGAGTAGCACATAGATTTCGTATTCACTGTTTTAATTTAATGTTGGTGTTGCTGATATTTATTGTTTCAGGTATAGGATGTGAATGAGAAAGAGCAGCAGAGAGGGTTAATCCTACAACGTTTTCAGACAAAATTTTGATTGAATCATTAAAACGAGCCTTCCTACGATCTCATTTTAACCAAAAAAAATGTCTCAGGGGCAAACCCTACAACGTTTTCAGACAAAAAATTGATTGAAATTTTAACGAGCCTTCCCTACGAAATCTCATTTTAACTAAAAAATGAAAACGGAGATTTTTACGATTTTTTAATTAATTTTGGTCGCAACTTGTTGTCATCCACCCTCTCTGCTGCTTAGTGATTTCATCACTGGGTTAACAAAAAATAATAAATGATTTTAACCGAATATTTGATCAAGTCCGATACGATATCGTGTCCGAGGATCATGTAAATTTATTGTTGCGAATCCGTGTGGTTTTGACTGAGCATGACTAAAGAAGTTTTTAAATTGATTGAAGTCCATATCAGAACACCATGTCTGCCAAATATTTCTAAGAGTATGAGTATCAACTCCGTTGAATACAGAAAGAATATTGCAGTTATCTCTGATGACTTTTGGAACCTGAGTGTAGCGTTGAGTGACATATATCACGTCAGTGTTTTTGTGACGCCCACGGGAAAATACTCTAGCAGGATTTTTTTGTTTATCCAACATTATATCGTCGTATACGACTAAATTGTTAATATCTCCATCAATATCATCAATACTCGGTGCTTCATCGATATCGGTTATAAAATCAATGGCGTTCTCACCCTTAATTTCTGATGCATTCTCGTTAAAATCCTTTAACACTTCATAACATCGTTGATCATCTACGCTAGGGGCAATTAAATACAACTTATCCCACTTCATCCATCTCATTATTAAATTGAGCAACAATTGCGTTTTACCGGATCCAGATGGCCCGATTATAATCATCCGGATAGAGTTTGGTAGCGCTGCATGATGCTTAATTGGTTCTCTTGTTTTAGTCGCTGAAAAATCAATTATATCTATATTTCTATATATAATTTATGGATCTATATTGTGTGAAGTGTAAAAAACGTACTGGCACAGATGACTTGACGACGATTACAACAAAAAATAACCGATCAGCGCTTTCTGGTAAATGCGTACAGTGTAGTACAAAGAAATTTAGATTTGTTTCTAAACCCAAGGAACCTTTAAAAAAAAACGAGGAGGTGATATCGCAGCCAAATTAGCAAAACTCCCTGGAACCCCATGGGCAAAATACCCCGGAGAAAAGCACCTTCCAGGATATAGCTACTGTGGACCGGGAACCAGACATGATATCAGACTCAATAATCAAAATCAACCCAACCCCGGTGAAGAACCAATAAACGCCATTGATAAGGCCTGTCACCTTCATGATGTTGCTTATAAAAGCAGCAATCTGCAACACAGGCATCTAGCAGATGTGAAATTAATTCATGCGTTAAATGCTATTCCTGATAAATCCTTCAAAGAAAAATTGTCTTCATTTTTGATAAAATCGGCTATGAAAAGTAAATTGATGTTAGGTGCTGGTAATTAATAATATGGAATCAATTTATTATTCTCCGAGGGGATACTGGAGGGGTAACGCTGCAATCAATAAACTCGCTAGAGCTGCAAAAGTGAAAAAAACCACTGCGGCTCATTGGTTATCCAAACAGGCACTATGGCAAATTTATCTACCACCGCCTAAACAAATTCAATTCTCGCATTTTGATATGACCGCTCCTAATGAAGTTCATCAGGCTGATATATTATTTCTGCCACATGATCGTGATTACAAATATGCGTTAACCGTAGTTGATATTGCAAGTCGATACAAAGAAGCAGAACCGTTAAAAACAAAATCAGCCACTGAAGTCGCTTCTGCATTTGAAAGGATTTATCGACGAGGTCCTCTGCGTTGGCCAAATCTATTGCAGGTTGATCCTGGCAAGGAATTTCAGGGTGCAGTGTTATCTACAATGAAAAATCATAATGTCACCATACGACGAGGGCATACTGCGCTACATCGCGATCAGGCCATTGTAGAACGATTTAATCGGACGATTGCTGAGCGGTTATTTGGATATCAATACGCAAAAGAATTCATTCAAGAAAAGCGATCCAGTGAATGGGTTAAAAGATTACCATCTGTGATTACTGCACTGAATAACGAGATTACTAGAACAATCAACATGAAACCTATCAACGCGATTAAAAAGAAGTCAATACCCGTACAACCACAAAAAGATTTCAAAGAACCAATTCTTGGTAGTAGTGTCATTGTGAGGTACATATACGAACCAGGAGAGCTTGAAGGGGGTAGAAAAAGGGCTACTGATCCTATTTGGAGCGTCACTACGCATAAGATATCTAGTATAACACGATCAACTGGTAGACCTCCAGTCTATAAACTGGATTCAACTGCCCCTCAGCGGGGTTTTACTCGACAACAACTACAAGTGATTCCCGAGGATACTCAATTGCCACCGCATGGTCTTAACTAGCACCGTTGCGTCTATTGCACTCAAGACAAGTCAACATCACATTATTTCTGACATGACCGAGATTGTTATTTTTTCTGTCTACGGTAAATTGGCGAGGATCCTTATCCGAATACTGCCAACGCATTATACAATTGCAACTCGCGCAGTGATTATTCTGTTGTTTCTTCAAAGTGATTATTAGTTCAGCATCAATATCAAATTCTCGTTGTTTTTTTTTGTCCTGTTGTTTGTAACCGGAGAGTTTTTTTTATTAATGATGCTAACATCAATATCACTTATTGTTGTGTCATTATCATCGAAAACAACTCTTCGAAGTTGATTTATGTTTCGTACTCTGGATACTGCGAGATAGATTAAATTCGACCATTCGATGTGATTATCCACCATCCAAACAATTGTATTCGATATAGTCAATCCCTGTGAAGAGTGTATTGTTGCTGCGTATCCTAGCGTCCACGGGGATTTATTAGCACGCAATGCATCTTCAACGACATTGATATCAACCAGCACAATATCATTTAATACGAGAATTTGTTTTTCACTCTGTCCTGGAATATCAACTTCAATGTTTTGTTTTCGTGTATCCGATGGCCTATAACAAAGGGGTACTGGAAGCGTTGCAAATTTTTCTTTATGCAATTCAAATAACTTCATCTGAAGTGTATCCCTGACTATTTTTCTACTTGCAATGATCAAATCGTTTGGTCTCCACGCTTCCCAGAAATCATTCATTGGGGTTTCTGAAATCACTTCACGCGCTATTTCGCATTGGATTCTATCCGGTTGTAATCTAATTAGCGCTTTGAACTCGCGTAATCGTTCATCAAGTGATCTATAATCAGTGGTGATTTCTTCATAGTAGTCTACAAAACCCTTTAGCCATTCATGTGGAGATGCACCGACAAATGGTGGTGGTTGGCCGTGATCCCCGCACATGACGACTTTTGTGTTTTTGTTTAACAACCACTCAAGAAATGTTTTTAATACATCTAATGACACTGTGCATATTTCATCCCAAATTATGATTTCAGGAATGAATTTATCACCCATACGCTCAGGAGTACATTTGTCACCTTTCCATCGAAAAAAACTGTGATAAGTGCAAGCATTTACCCCTCGTTGTATCATCTCTCTGGCGAGTCTGTGAGTCGGTGTTAGCACAATCATGTTAGAAACGCTAGCGTTTCCACGACGAAATAATTCAATTGCACGAGTTGTCTTTCCTGACCCACCACAACCGTTTAAATAAACTGTCTTATATCTACATATTGGATCAGATACCGGTGGTGCATTAGAAAATTCTGATTGAATTTCAATACGGTTACAACAAAGATATTTATCATCCATGGCAACGTCTGCGGATTCACAATACTCATGTAGCATCTCCTTTTTAAATCGCCAACGCCCCCAATTTTCTTCGGGATCTGTGAATGCCGCTACAGCTGATTTGTACTTATTGTGTATATACATCGAATCAGTGGCCACTCTAACCGCGGTATTAGGAAATTTATTTATCATCGAAAATAGATTAATAGAAGCATAGGCTAGCATTGAACTTCTCAAATGTGTGTACTGGGAATTATATCCATCACAGTAGGTAACAACCGTACCTAATTTCTCACCATTGGATAGAAAAGCATCCTTACGGGATACAAGTTTTCCCTGTTTCATTAAATCCGCTACAATAAAATCGTATTCAGCGACGTCTATGATCAACCGCGAAGAATATTTTGCGTTGTCGTATCGTCCACCCTGGGTAAATTTACCGATTATTCTTCTTCCGAGATCTTTTGCTTGTTCTTTTTTAATTTCAAATAACTTCTTAGACCAATTTATGATTTCTTCTTCACTGAAATCTGGAAACTGTTTTCGTAGTTCGTTGATTATTCTATCTAGATCGGGTTGTGGTAGCCAAACTTCTTTCTGAGCTCGATAGCATATAATAGCCTCGGAAACAATCAACGATATTAGCATACCACAATCAATCATATATCTCAATAGCACTATTGGCATCCAGTGTTTTTCAGATAGGTGTCTACCGAGCCAAACATAACTACACGGATGTAATCCTGACGCTAATTCAAATGATATCACACGAGCGAATCCGGTTAAATCAAAATCAGGCAATGGTCCATTAATCGCAACACGAGTCATTTCATGCGTGGGGTGTCCAAATCGTTTGAAGTACTCAGCGCATTCCCCATACCCGAGAAAAACTTCCGGGATAACACGCGGATATATCAATTGAAATCATACCATCACGTGAGTATTTCGTATTCCACAGTCCTCCATGACCAAATTCGACGCAACTCAATTTAACATCCTCGAGAAAATCATTTCGTGTTGGACGCCATGAGTTTTTTCTCTTGCGAAGTGAGTTACCACTGATGGAATAGTAAAACTATCCGTGAGTAGTTTTTCATGGGAATTCTCCGGTGAAAAATCACTAGCGATTTTTCTCATTCTGTTATCTAATTCTTCAATGCGATATAATTCACCATTTGGTTTTACAAATTGATCGAATTCTTCATCACTTCTAAGTAACCACACTGACACAGGATCATCCTTACACAACGCATGAATAGCATCGAATAATTTCTCTTCATAGAAAACATCCCCGACGAACTCCTTAGGGATATATTTCACGGTTCGTTCTCGTGGAAATATTGTTACCGCAGGTGTCCACGCGTGTTTGTTATGATCAATAATCTGTATTGGCGCTCCATTTTTGTTATATTTCGGTTCGTATAAAACCTCTCCGGTTATCGTCATAACGGTTATTGGGAATCGTAATGATGTTTCTAATTTAGCTATATCAGAAATCTTTGCACCATGCTGTTTCACTGTCAGTTCCCACTCGGTTATTTTCCTACGTCGCAGATCAGTTAGTTTATTTCCTCGGGATGCATTTGTGAAGTGTTCTATTATTCGTTCTGCTACACAATTAAGCCCTGACGAATATTTCATAGGAGCTAGTTTTGCGATATCGGGTTTATCATTTAACGGATATATCCCATAAACCATTGCTGTTACGGGATAAGATCTTTCGTAGTATGGTTTGTCAATGTCGGTTAGAATCCCTGGTTTGGAATCTCTACTCACAATGACAGCTTTTTTATTCTTGAGGATTGGTTCAAATTTATCCTTAATAATCCATTTGCCATCGACTTCGATAATGAATTTGATTCGGAAAAAATGTCTTTTTTCCCCAACACGTGAAATTATCACTGCTGCTTTTTCATCATTCATGGTAGCATCAACAACACCATCAATTCGAAATGTTGACCAACAATAAGATGCTCCATCACGCTTGAATTCATTAAAACAGTCTCTGATTTTACTAATCATGGCTTTATCAAGAATTGTATTCTTTGGTGTATTAGAAACTATATCGAGATTGAATTGAGCATCCTTCCAGGGTAATCTCTTGGACGTTTTTTTTGGTTTATCGAGATTAAATCTAGGATTGATTTTTAATAATCTCTTAAACTCTTTCATGTTTCCGTCTATTGGACGTTTTTTGGGTTTATCGAGATTAAATCTAGGATTGATTTTGTTACGTTTTTTTGGTTTATCGAGATTAAATCTAGGACTAATTTTTAATAATCTCTTAAACTCTTTCATGTTTCCGTCTCTTGGACGTTTATTACGTTTTTTGGGTCTATCGATATTAAATCTAGGACTAATTTTTAATAATCTCTTAAACTCTTTCATGTTTCCGTCTCTTGGACGTTTTTGGGGTCTATCGATATTAAATCTAGGACTAATTTTTAATAATATCTTAAACTCTTTCATGTTTCCGTCTCTTGGACGTTTTTTGGGTCTATCGAGATTAAATCTAGGATTGATTTTTAATAATCTCTTAAACTCTTTCATGTTTCCGTCTCTTGGACGTTTTTTGGGTCTATCGAGATTAAATCTAGGATTGATTTTTAATAATCTCTTAAACTCCTTATCAGCATTTTTCGAAGGCAATCTCTTGAACTCCCTCATGCTATACTAAAAACAAGTGTCTAAATGAAAGGTTTATGTATAATGAATCACTGCAATAGATCAGTCAATGAATTAGACAAATAGTATAGTATACTAATGAACCAGGAATTCAGACCACACCCAGTGAGTACAAATTATGAAGCATCCAGTGATGGTGTTGTAAGACACTGTAGACTGAAGAACCCAGTTGGGTGGGATAATGGTATGGGGTATTTGTTCTTTACTGTTGGAAAGAAGAAATATTACAATCATCGTTTCGTATTTGAATGTTTCAATGGATTGATCAAAAATGGTTTTGTTATCGATCACAAGGATTCTAATCCAAGGAACAATTCTTTATCAAATCTGCAAGCTATCACACAAAGTGAGAATTTGAAAAGAGGAGAGACTGGCATTTGCTCAAAAAAAGCGAGACCAGTAAAATCTTTGAATACAACAACTAACGAAGAAAAAATATTTAAATCAATATATGAAGCCGGCAAGTATTTCAATATTTGTAGAGCCTCAGTACGATTCGTTGCAGAGGGGGTTTGTCGATCGGCTATTTCAAAAAGGACGGGACAAAAAATTCAATTTAGTTATGTCTAATGCGTCATATTTTTCATTTAGAAATATATCATTATTATAGAATAATGAATTCTGAAAACATGAATAGCATCATATCCGAGATTTCAAAATTGAAAAGTTGGGATATTGAACTATCAGATGGGTTAAATCCTGATCAAATCATGTCTGATTTTCAGGATATAGAATACGGAGTTAGCACTAACAAGTATATGCTACCAAAGAAGTATGCGCTCATCAAAAGAATTCAGAATTCTATTAAGGACTCTCTCGCATTTTCCAGTGACGTAAGTGTGTTCGCTCCGTTGTATACCATCGTAGAACGAATACGAAAAAAATTGGGGTACGAATACGAATTGAAAAAGGAGGTTAATTCTAAAGTTAGAAACCTACGGGCGTTAATTCAAGAAAATGAACAATTTTGATTGACCAACCATTTATCATTATTTGATTGTGACCGTCCCTCATAGAGATTTTAATTTTTTTTTAGCATTTTTTGATTAAAACTGTTGAAATCAGTGAATAAGAAATTGATGGCTGGTTCGGATTGATCAAATGGAAAAGTGGGGAAAGTGTGATATTAATTATTTTTATATACAATTATGACACTTTCCCCATCATTGATAGAGATGTTAAAACACTTCCACGATGGTGTTAGGTCGGGATTGAAAAATTGTTTTGCAATTGAAAAATTGTTTCTGATTTCAAATAATGGTCAATGAAGCATTAACAACCCGATTGGCTCGTGAACGACTGGATGCAATCAGGAGATTTGTACCAATTCGTGACTCTGTACGGAATAAACTGCAACAACGACAACAAGCGCAGACTGACTTTTCTGTGTCAAGTGAACAACTGTTTACTCCGATAACAAGTGCGACCAAAGATGTGAAAAAGTTAACTGAAGCAGCGATATACGGAGATATTCCTGAGCGAGAACGAGTAAAGAAGGCGCCGCTGCTTGATACGCTTGAAAAGATAGCAGCAGAGACCGGACAAACACGCGCAGGGATACAACAGCTATCCAGTGATATAAAAACTCAGTGCGAGTATGAACGATTAGCTGATATTGATGATTCTGCGCCTGAACCACAACCTGTTGATGTCGTCACCCCAAAAGGTATCCCCTTTATAGACAAACTCACCGAAGAAGCTATAACAGAAATCAAACGACATCAATTAATAAAACCCAACGATTATGCGGACTTTGGCGTTTTCGCTGCCCAAAAATATTATTCAAGGGAAGAGTTTTTAAAAGACGAGTATAAAAACAGTAGAATTAAACGAGACGACTGGGTAGATTGGTTATATAAAACGAATAAGGGGATTACTGGTAATTTGAAAAAGGATACAGTTGAGTATAGATCTTTTAAAGTAGGAGTTGATAGCTATGGTATACAAAAACAACAAAGTCGAGGCCGACAAAGGAAATTACTTGATGATAGTGAGGGCGCAACTGGTACAACTGAGGAAACAAGCGGAAAGGGATATTCGATTGGAAATCCAAAGGATGTCTTTGACTCTACCACGACATGTCCTGGTAGTGTTATCAATGATATATCACGATTAGAAGTTCTTGTAGGAGGTTTCCGAGCTGGAAATAACTCACCGGAAATAATTAATGAAGCAGCTGATATCTGTAGACGATTATTTCAGGGTGGTATCATAGATATCAGCACATATCGAGATTTCATTGGCGAGTTAGTGGAGGATTATCACAGTGATTAATCACCGGGATTGAATAAAAACGCTAGCGTTTCCAATTGAAAAATTGTTTCTGATTTCAAATAATGATCATACACTACAATCATGATAAACCAACCCCCGTCTACGTAGTTAATTCACGGTGTCCGGTTTATAGAGCATACTACGGAGATGGTTTAGGCAATACCATTGCAGGGTTATTTGCGAGAATGGCTCCAAAAGTGATGCCGTTGGCTAAACAACTAGGAATGAAAGCCATTGATGTTATTCGTGATAAGGGTATTGGTGCTGTTGGAGATCTTGCGGGAAAAGCGTTTTCAGCTGCGAAGAATAAAATAACATCATTAGTGAGACGAAAAAAGAAACCGTTACCGTCTACAGCGGAAATGCCTGCAAGTGTTAGTAGAATTATAAATAACGCAGTAGACGAAAAATTAGCGTCGATGGTGACTCCCTTGATAAATCAAGGGGACCAAAATAATATGATAGCAAACATGATAGCAGGAAGTGGCTTTAAAAAAACACGACGATGAAATGAAAAATCGTGATTTAGACTCTGATAAATAGAATAAAATGTTCAAAAGGTCACCTGATCCAGCATTTGATATGGATGCCCCAGTTGGCAACAATGATTCTGTACGCGATTTTCAATTTTATTCTTATCACGCAGTACAACCAGATCTCCGATCGCGAATTGAACTTCAAGTTCATGATACCAGTAAATATTTTCTACCGTGTGAGGCATTTATTGAAGTAGAAGGAGAACTTGTAACAAATGTTGCAGCTGATACCCCATATGACAATAACGCAAATGTCCGAGTTGGTTTTGTTAATAACGGCATAATGGCGTTATTTGAAAGCGCTAGATATCTCATTGATGGAAAAGAAATTGAATCCATTGACCGTGAAGTTGATGTGGCCACAACAATCATAGGGTTAGCGAGATATTCTGATGATTATACAAGATCAGCGGGTCCATCTATGATGTTTGCAAAGGATACCTCTGATAACGCTGATCACCTTCAATTCATTAAAGTGTTAACAGCAAGAGATAATGCAGAAGCCGATCAACAGGAAGCAGCTAATCCAGAACGTCGAACTAGACCCGGAGCTGCGTTTGATATTCTCGGAGGCGTTAATGGTAATCTCAATTTAGGATTTGCAACACGTGTAGCAGCGTTGCATGGGCAGCGTCGACGATTTTCATGTGCGATTCCACTGCATCATATATTTGGATTCTGTAGAAACGTCCGAAAAGTTATTTATGGAGCTAAACACACAGTAGCGCTTGTACGAAAGGGTACTGATGATGATGCAATCTGGCGTAATGCTGGGGTTGCTCCCGGTAAAGTCATTTTAACAAAACTATCATTGTGGATGCCAGTATTAACTCCATCAATCACAGAAGAACAGCGACTACTATCATTTATGGACCAAGGAGGAAAATCATTGTTGAGTTGGTTATCAGTGACTACGGATATTAAACAAGACAGTGTTGATGGTACATTCAGATGGCACCTGGCATCAAAACAAGGTGTTTCAGCTCCACGTCATATATTCGTAGCGTTACAGAATAATGCGCGAGTTGGTAATCAAGAACGAAGCCATATGATATTTGATCAGTTAGGTGTTAATGAAGTCTCGCTGAGAATAAACGGACAGCAGGAACCATCCGAGGATATACAACTTGATTACGGTCAGAATCATATTGCACGTGTCTATCATAACCTGTTGTCATTTATGGCACGTGATCAAAATGTGGATACTGGTTTGCAAATATCGCAATTGGATTTTAAAAGCCTCTATCCGATTTATTACTTTTCACTTGAACATCTTGATTTAACAAGACAATCTGTCGTTGATATACACTTTAGAGCCCGTGTAACCCGTCCGACTGGTCCACCAGTTGGTGGGGTACCTCCTATCCTTATCCCGAATTATAGAGCGGTTGCTGTCATTCTCAGTGATAAATCAATGCTACTCGAAGGTGTTGGTGGAAGAATGAGAGTGGTAGATGCACCAGTGGAAAATCTTTGATTGATTTTCTCGATTTTTCATGGAATTAGAATCAATCTATTATGTATAACATGTCATATAGTGTTATTAGTGTTGCGTTAACTCCCGGTCAATTAAAAAAATTGCAATCGGAATCAGCTAAAAAATGTGGAACCACAATCACGTTGAAACCCAACCAAATGACTGGTGGTGCAAATAAACTATCGCTGACAACTCGTCAGGTGAAACATTTCAATGATGCACTTGCAGCCAAAAAAGGTGTTCAGATTACTCTCTCTGCGGCTGCTATCAAAAATATGATTAAAACAGGCGGTATATTTCCGTTGTTAGCTGCGATTCCAGCATTGATTGCAGCAGCAGCCTCAGCGGTGGCTAAAGCGGCAGCGTTAGGAGCCGTTGGTACTGCAGCAGGAATGGCACTAAAGAAGGCAACTGGGAAAGGATATAAAAAAGGGAAAGGGTCTAAGACTACCAGGAACCCCGTATTCGTGGTACAGCGGAAAGGGTCTAAGACTACCAGGAACGATTTATTAATCCAGGAACCTATGGTTCCTATGTCCAATTTTGATTTAATGGATGCTGCTAAAAAACTCGCGATTAAAAACTTCAGAGGTGTCTTTATGAAAGATCAATTACCACATCAACCAAACAGCGTTGAAACCGGAATCATTAATTTAGATAACAGCACCGGACCTGGAACTCACTGGGTTGCATACGCTATTGATCCACGTGGGATTGTCTATTTTGATTCATATGGATTAGCCCCACCAAAAGAGTTTATGCGGTATATAAAAACCCTTCCAATGAAGACTTGGTATTCTACGCTACCAACACAAACGATGATTGACCCACCAATATGCGGCAGCGAAGTATTAAATGTCCTTGACGCTATTTCTAACTCCTTGAGTAACCCAAGCGGAAAACCACCACATGTTGTCGTTAATGAATACACTAGTAATCGCTGGAGAAAATCGAAGATTTTTCAACGAAGTCGTCAAAAACGATTTTAGAGAGAGAAAGAGTTTTACAATAACATGATTGATATTTGGGGGAGATCTTTGAAACCCAAACCCGATGGCACTGCACCACCTGATTCTGTCAAGGATATAAAAAAAATAATTGAAGATGAAATCGCTGAGACGTTGAACTTAACAAATGTTGATCCTAATGAAATAGTTGTATTTCAAGACAAACAGGGTAAATTGAAATCCAGTGATGTGTCATTGAATGACATTTTGATACGGCAGCGCGACGCCGCTGAAAACTCTATTGCGCTGTATTCCAACGACGGACGACTTAAACCAGGCGCACTTGTGTCTACGATCACCGACGCGATTGCTACCAACGAACGTGAGCTGAATGATCTTATACGAGGTTATAATAATTTTCGCAAAAATGTCATACATAAATTCTTTGGAACACCGCTTGTGGTTGGCATGACTCTCGCTGAAATTAAAAACTATCTATCGCTATTCTTTTTTAACAAGGACGCGGGAAGGATGATGAATGAAAATGAAATCAAGGCAAATTATCTCGAGATTTCTAAACTAATAGAAGATCAAAAACCCACTAACGACGTCATTGTTAAGTTTTTTGGAACCCCGCTTGTGGCAGGCATGACTCTCGCTGAAATCAGTGAGTTTATCGGCAAGCACACTCACAATGCCTACATCGCTAATAGTTTCTTTGGTGTCCCGGCTACATCTACGATGACTCTCAAAGATATTAATATGTTTATGATGAGACAAACAACACTTAATACCATCGTTGATAGATTTCTAGGGATAACACCTGTTTCTGAAACCACATCGTTGACAGGCCCGACCCTCGCTGAAATTAAAAGCGCTATTGACGAACAAAAGCTCACCAACGAGTTTGTTAAAAATTTCTTTGAGGGCAGTAGCCTCCAAGATATCACGACGAAATTTTCTAACATCGACAACCATATTAAAACCCAAGCACGGATTAGAATCAACGAACTTCTGGTTTCATTCTTTTCTGACAGGTGGGGGGGAACAATAGATCCTGCCAGAATCAGGGTAAATTATCTCGATATTTCCAACGATCTTCTTGAACTAAAAGAAAACTTTGAAAGGATAAAAATTCCGCACAAAAAACCTAAAAATATCGTGTATACGATCAAACATGGAATCGAGGATTGGATAAGAGACAAAGCTCCTAGAATTACCATCGATCTCTTGTGGGATGAGGGGGAAGTGAAGGTTGATGGTATCTATAGGTTAACGTGGGCCTCTATCGATCAATTTAATATGATCATGAACAATAGAACCTACTCTGGTGGCGTCGCGACGTTAATTATCGAGACTGGCATAACACCAGAATTTCACTTCGTCGCGGTTAATAGCTCCACCATTAGATCAAAAATAGCCTGGTGTATAGAACTCGTAGATCATTTTTCCGGCTGAAATACTAACAATTCCCGCGAACTTGAAAACACAATTGAAAACGCTAGCGTTTTTAAAATAACAATGATTTCATCAACTCAATGTCGCTATGATCAGGTCAGAGAATTTCAAAATAGACTCAAAACCCTCGCCGAGGAGTATCAAATAAAAATAAAAAAATACCGACGAAGAATCACCGCAATTGATATTACTATGTACTCGGTGTCAAGCGTTCTCGCTGGCGCCGGAATAATACTTGCATCGGTTACAATGATTGCCCCGGTCGTAGTTCCAATTTGCATTTCTGCGGTGGCTACAATCGGGGGTATATCAACCGGGAAAGCAAAAAAGATATCATCATGCAGCCAGAGTAAACTGCAGAATTACTTACTTCAATTTCATATTGCATCAACCGCATATTCGCAGTTATCCCTGATGATATCGTCGTCACTCGATAATACAATTATATCAGATAGTGAATTCTCAGCGATGGTCAGTATTTTTGATTCCGCGATATCGAAATTAGAGCGACAACATGAATATAATAACAATGACAACACCGATGGAATTAGAAAACACGAACCCAAAAAACAAAATGATCTCAATAATATCAACATTACCAGATTGTGAGTTCTCAGTGATGGTCAGTATTTATGATTCCTCGATACCAAAATTAGAAATAAATCATGAGTATAATAACAATGACAACACCGCAGGAATTACTTCAACGAATAGTGGAGAACACGAACCCAGTACAAACAAGCATGATATCAATAACATCAACGAATCCAGAATTCAGTGTGAATTTCCCCTCTCCGGTCCCAGTGAAGGAGATAGCGCTAGCAAAACTACGAGTGTATCACAGTTGGCCTAATATCAGATCAAAATCATTTGGTGGTCAACAACCGAATAATTCACTGGTGTTTGCAAATAAGAATAAACCCGACGGAACCCCAGACTGGAACGTCGTTTCGATACCAACCGGATCATACCAAATTGAACAAATCAATAATGAATTCGCGCGTAGAATAAAATCGATTACTGGAAAAGAATCAAAAATCGCTATAACAGTTCATGAGCCGACACTATCATCCGCAATTGAGATAAGCACAGAAGGATACGTCGTAGATATCTATCAAAGTTCTATTAGAACCGTACTAGGATGGCCTGAATTACCACCGGAAAAATCCACAACCGACTTAACCACGGACGTAGAATCATATCATGAAATCAATCCCAGTTATCGAGATAATTTATCTGATATAAGAAAAGGAAAAATCGCCGATAGATTTATATTCACCAACAAAGACACATTGCAATGGGATTTTATCATTAAAAGAACAACCGACTCATCTGTTACTATTTCATTTACGCTAACTGACGTCCGTGGTTATTTTAATGAGATTAAACAATTATATGACACACAACTAGAACAACTACGGAAAACAAGATCGCAAAAACACGTTGAAATAATAAATCAGCTTATATCGGACATGGAATATATCTATGAACTAATTATTCAAACAATAATTAATGACAACAGCGACAATAAACAACGATTCCTAACCGATTACAATATCACAGAAGACAATCTGCGTAATTTCAAGTTTCCGAAATACAACGCTGATGAATTAGCAAGAATTGTTAAAACCGATATCAAAGCGCTACAAAAATCAGATTCAACTGTCCTCCTCAAATATAATAATGATCCAGATGGTGGCGGTAGGCATATCGCTCCGTTCAACGTGAATATTTCATCGGTGATTGCGCTCAATTTAGTATGTGATGTTATCGAAGGAAGCTATCAGATTAATCTAGAGCAATCAAATCAAGCTCAGCAGGGATATATTCTTTATTCGTTTGCACCAACAGCTCCTCCAGGATTCCTAATTATTGAAAACCCAATTAATCCTGTCTACATGCGATGCCATAATAATTCATTAACCAGAATTAATTTCAAACTCACCGACCAGTCAAATAATCTGATTGATTTACAAGAAGAGGTGTTAGCGATTAGTTTGTTTGTAAAGTCCTAAGGACTTGATCAAATATTCGGTTAAAATCATTTCTCATTTTTGTTAACCCAGAACTGAAAACTTTAGCAGCAGAGAGGGTGGATGACAACAAGTTGCGAGCAAAATTGATTAAAAAATCGTAAAATCTCCGTTTTCATTTTTTTTAGTTAAAATGAGATTTCGTAGGGAAAGCTCATTAAGATTTCAATCAATTTTTTGTCTGAAAACGTTGTAGGGTTTGCCCCTGAGACATTTTTTTTGGTTAAAATGAGATCGTAGGAAGGCTCGTTTTAATGATTCAATCAAAATTTTGTCTGAAAACGTTGTAGGATTCACCCTCTCTGCTGCTGAAAGTAATTTGTGTTGTGATCAGAACGGCCTCGGTTTTATTATCATTTATCTGCAGCTTATTACATGTCATCATTCAGTTCGCATCAGAAATTCACCTCTCAACACCTCGAATGGGAGCATCAACTTTAGTTGGGTGGCTAGACTTGTATATTTGGGTGTCAACAGCGTACAATGGGTGAGACACTGGGTGATGATCTATGACATTTGAGTGCGGCTGAGTGTATAGAATGAAACGACCAGGTCCAACAACAAACCCCTGTAAAACACCACAACATAGCTCAAATGGGCTGCAGTGTATTCCATTTGCGGACACAATTTTTGTCCTGTTGACCAAGTAGGATTTGAACCACGGTAAGGCTGTATCATGAATGTCATATGCATGCTGGAGACGGTGAAGTAATAAATAATGGTCTATTGTGTCAAATGCAGGCAAATAAAGGAGGGTGAAGACTGTAGTCTTTCCGCTGTCCAAAGGAGAGAGAATGTCATTAACTACTTCTGAAAGAGTAGTTTCAGCACTGTGGCAAGGGCAAGGGTAATGTGCAGACTGTACATTACTAAAAAAACTGTTTGAATCCAGATGAGATACAATTTAAAACAACGTTCTCAAAGATATTTGATATGAATGGGAGATTAGAAACTTGATAATTGTTATGGTCGAGTGTTGGTTTCTTCAGCAGAGGCTTTACAATGACAGGTTTGAAAAATGATGGGAATTCCTCAGATGAGAGAGAGAGAGAGAGAGAATGAGAGAGAGAGAGAGAGAGAGAGAGAGAGAGAGAGAGAGAGAGAGAGAGAGAGAGAGAGAGAGAGAGAGAGAGAGAGAGAGAGAGAGAGAGAGAGAGAGAGAGAGAATGGGAATTAATAACATCAATTAGTGAAGGCAATACTGGATCTAAGCATTCAAGCAGCAATGTTGGAATTGGATCAAGTTCACATGACTTTGGTGCACTCTTCATCACGATTGTACGTACTAAATCCATTGAGACAAGTTCAAATACTGCTAACAGTTGTCGCTGAAATTCTGTATCGCAACTGTATGGTGACGAAGATTCAACAGAAAATTGTGATGTTAAGCTTATCTCTAATGGTTTATACTTTGTCACAGAAGAAATTTGCGAAAGGTCGACTGGAAAGAAGGTAGTGGGAAATGGTGTACATTCATTCCTTGACATTATGTTTGTTAGTAATCTCGAAGAGCTCTTTGCAGCTGTAACTTTCCGGGATCTTAGTACCATAGTGGGCGGATTACACACACACACACACACACACACACACACACACACACACACACACACACACACACATATATATATATATATATATATATATATATATATATATATATATATATATATATATATATATATATATATATATATATATATATATATATATCACGTAATTACTTGACATGTAAATATGTGATACATTTGAGGAACGTCGATGTCTCCAAAAATATTGTCAAATTTAGGAATTTTTTTTTTATCGATGTAGTAATGAATGATCATAATCCCATCTGCAGTGAGTGGAGATAATCCATGCAAATTAAAAGTTGTGTTATTATACAATACATCATAGAAAAAAGTCTACATTTTTGTAGGAGAAATATGGAAATATTTCACAAGTGGAAACAACGCATCGTCACCCCAAAAATGTTTCTACTTCAAGGGAGAAACGATAACCGTATATATCCTCTATGTATTACAATTAAACCCACCTCCTACCACAACATTCATTTACCATCATATCAGCGAACAACAACCTTGCCTTAATGCATGATACGGTAAACAGTCACCGATATCGTTTTTGGATTAGATTTGTGAGGTTTAATTACATTTTCAGCACATTAAATATTGCTACCAGTACATTGCGGTGGATGAAGAACTTTAGAAGGCCCAGCGACTCGTGGGAAGCTTCTGACAGGTTTTCGCATCTAACCATGTTTTGGGTTGGGATGAAACATGCAATAAATCGAACTTAGGTTAGACGTGTGAGTGAACTGTCAGCACCTTACCACTTAGACTTCGAAGCCCCGAAACACCCAGTAAATGTATATGTATAAAAATAGAATGTTATCAGAACCAAGCAGATGTAACCAAAATGACCCATCCTCCAAAACGGATCTAACTAGTGTTATCAATTAAGATAATCTCTTCCATTTCTTCCCAAAATTTGTACAGTGCAAATTTACACACATACAAATTAGATTATGCACTACTTAAATAGACAATGTACACACCATGCAAATTTTGATACAGTCGAAAATAAATTCGCACGACAAAATTTACATGTATATAAATATACGTATATACGAATACGACTTGCACGCATATATAAAAAAAGGATTTAATGTGAATGTCGCTATGACTCAAGTGTATGGTATTAAAAGAGTACATTGACAGTAAAAAGAAATTAAAAACGTCTTTAGGTTAGAAATGACCATACCAGTGATGATTGTACCTATGATACTCATAACATGTATTGTAATTGTTATTACATTAGAGGCCAACCGAAATTCAGTTTCGGTTTCTGTTTCGGCGCCGAAAGTTGGCAAATGGCCTCTTTCGGCATAGTTTCTGTTTCGGCTGAAGCTAAAAAGTTAGCTTTCCGTTTCGGCCGAAACTGATATTGACTTTCGGTCATCAGCCGAAGATCTATTTTAACTTTCAGAATGCAATGCTAGTGCTGCGTCTATTACTGCTTGTCGCCTGGTCAGTCGGTGCTAGGCAATTTGACATTTAGCGAAGTCCTCTTAATGCAGGCTATGAATGATTACTTCTGTATTAGTTTTTAATTAGTGTAGATTGCATCATGGCCCAGACCTATTTAATAAATCTTGTGTTCGGCAACTTCGGTTTATCTTTCGGTTTCGGCCGAAGGTGTAGTTAAACTTTCGGTTTCGGCCAAAAGTAAATTTATAACTTTCGGTCTGGTTTCGTTTTCGGCCGAAATCAGAACTTTAGTTTCGGTCGGCTTCTATTGCAATGAATGAATGCATAACGTCTTCACTATAACGCCCTTCATTATATGACAGTCCTTGTTATAAAATGGGTATGGTCATGCATCAAAGTTCGTTGAAATGTTTTTTTTATATATACTGTGTACTTTATTGCAAGGAGTATGTACTGTGTACTCGATGGCTTCTATGAGTAGTTTTATTATGTACTGTGTACTTCATTACAATGAGGCGTACTATATGGCTTATATAGGTAGTGTTATTATGTACTGTGTACTTCATTACAAGGAGGTATACTCTATGGCTTCTATAGGTAGTGTTATTATGTACTGTGTACTTAATACAAAGAGGTATACTCTGTGGCTTCTATGTGTAGTGTTATTATGTACTGTGTACTTCATTACAATGAGGTATACTATCTGGCTTCTATAGGTAGTGTTATTATGTACTGTGTACTTCATTACAAAGAGGTATACTCTATGGCTTCTATAGGTAGTGTTTTATGTACTGTGTACTTCATTACAAGGAAGTATACTTTATGGCTCCTATGGGTAGTGTTATTATGTACTGTGTACTTCATTACAAGGAAGTATACTCTATAGCTTCTATATGTAGTGTTATTATGTACTTCATTACAATGAGGTATACTCTATGGCTTCTATAGGTAGTGTTATTATGTACTGTGTACTTCATTACAAGGAAGTATACTCTATGGCTTCTATAGGTAGTGTTATTATGTACTGTGTACTTCATTACAAGGAAGTATACTCTATGGCTTCTATAGGTAGTGTTATTATGTACTGTGTACTTCATTACAAGGAAGTATACTTTATTGCTTCTATGGGTAGTGTTATTATATACGGTGTACTTAATACAAAAAGGTATACTCTATGGCTTTTATGGGTAGTGTTATTATGTATCATGTACTTCATTAAAAGGAAGTATATATACTATATGGCTTATATAGGTAGTGTTATTATGTACTGTGTACTTCATTACAATGAGGTATACTATCTGGCTTCTATAGGTAGTGTTATTATGTACTGTGTACTTAATACAAAGAGGAATACACTCTATGGCTCCAATGGTTAGTGTTATTATCTACCATAGGAACTGCAAAAGTTTGTCATACCTGGCCTGAAAATCATAAAAGCTTCAGATTCAGCTTTCAGTTTCAGACAATCTAAAAAGATCACAAGGTTTCAGTCATATGTGACTAGTTAATACAGATAATCAAGCTCAAAAGTTTTGGGGTTCTACTTTCTTGGCTTGTATTCTTCATAAATTTCAATTAAAAAAACTGAAGCTCAAGCTCAACATGTTAAAATTTATAAGTTCTTTAATTAGAATAATAAAATCATGTCAATAATTACTGATTCACAAGCTTGTCAACTTCCAGCTATTACTGTATACACCAAGTATCACATCTGATTCTGATTTTGAGCTTTAGCTAAAAGGGCCTGAATTTTCAGATACCACTTGTGCACAAGCTATAAACTCAGACAGAACATTAAAAAAAAAACCTTGTAACTACTGAAAATAAATTTATGAAGCATAATTTTGTTCACTGTATAATGTCTATACTCATTTTTAAGCAGAATCCAACTGCAAACAGCATATGCACTAATCTACTATTGCATAACTTGCCAGTTTTTTGGGGTCTATATTGGTACATGTAGTTCCAATGAATACTCTTAATAAACTGAGTTGACCCAGATCTTCTTGCATATTATGCAAAGACTAATAATACGGGTCTTTGCAGTTGTACTTGACTTATACATGAATATATATATATATATATATATATATATATATATATATATATATATATATATATATATATATATATATATATATATATATATATATATATATATATATATAATCTTTGACTACATATACAGAAATGTTATGTTCTCTAATAAGCCATGTCTCTAACTACAATTTCTGTGCTCAGATAATCCAAGACTTCTATCTCTTTGCCAGGCATGGCTTAGTATATATACATTGTACATGTACTTGAATACAATGAAGCAAAAGTGAAAAGTACAAAGACATATAAAAATTAATTTGTTTTATTCATTATTCACAAGATAACTGACATGGATAGGAGATAAAAAGAATATACAATGTACATGAAATTGAAAATTCTTCTATTATATTTATCTCTATCTGTGAATCGGTATGTTTATGCAAATTAAATTTTAAGTTGTGTGAAATGACACTAATCTGGCTGCTATTAAATATTCTGTTTCTTTTCTTGTTCAAATTGTTGCTAAAATAGAGGATTCACTTTAAATTGCAAAACAAATAATGTATAATGAAAAATGAATATTCCAAATAAAGCTTACTGGTAATGTCTGATGAAAACAAATAAGGAATACCATATAAATGTGTTTATAGATGAACCCAACTGCAAACTGTATAGACTCAGATTTGCCATTGCATAAAAATCTGAGAGATCTGGGTCTATACAGTTTGTAAAGACTAATCAGTTGAACAAAACAATACACACCATGATCTGCCAGAGTGTTATGCAATGGTAGATCAGGTTCTATGTTGTTTTTTTTTCTCAGTTGGACTCAACTTGTAAGTGGGTATGCATGGTAAGTGATGAAATTAAATGTTGAAATTATTTGCAAGTAACTTATGTGGTGTAAATATGGTGAACAGAATTTGAAAACAAAACCAAATTTAGTCAAACATAATCTATGAATATATGTTTGCCTGACAAGCATTTATTTCAAATATTTACCAAAATTTCTTATTGGATATTGAATTGTTTCCCCCTCTATTCATAATATTCTACACTCCATTCCAATCATTCACTCTTTTTCTCTTTACACACACTGATGTACTAAAAAAATAGTTCATGAGATGCTAGAAAGCTAATTTCTTCATCAAAAGGTACACAAAGGAGTCGACTTCAAAGCCATGCAAATTGTTGGCATCTCCTTGCAGTCTCATTAGGAGTCCCCCATATGACACATAGGCTGCCCTGGAATGAGAGAAGAAGGAATAAATTACAAAGTACAATATATTTTATACTGAGTAACCTTTAGCAAACAATAATTTATCTGCATACCAATTACCCCTAGCATGTTGCTTATCTTGACAAACTGAGTCCAGTAATTTCAAGTTTTTTCTTGCCCTTTTATTATTCATTTGGTAAACCCAAATAATGGGCAAAATCAATGTTTAACAGAGGGCACTGGCTAAATATTTGAAGTATCCTTGATTTTCTTTTAGATAATGGATATTTTGTTTGCGGTTGCAAAGGGTAGGGAATTTGTACAACTGATTATTTTGGGACAAGTGGTCAGTCAAGGAGAGAAATTTATTGCAAAAATTTGTTTTCTTTTTCATTAATTGTTTGATGTCATAGTACCTTTAATGCCTTTTTACTGTATTTTACAACCTGTTTTATACCAAATGGCTGGTTATGATCTATTTGCTTACTTTTGTTCACTATTTACCTGATTCCAGCTATTTCAGAAAGATACTTCAAGCAGATAATAAGACCTTTTTCAAGAATTACAAATTTGTTTTATACCGATGAAAGGACATCTAAAAATTTCTTACAATAAAGTGTGGGGATAAAACACCACAACCTACAAAGATGTGATCTTAAACTATATATGTGCCCAGTGATCTCAAACCTTAACATTTGCTAATGTACCTTCACATGTAATCCAAACTTCAAACCCTCACTTTAGCACCTTGACCGTGACCCTTCACATGTGATCCTGTACCTCAAACCTCTGCCCCTACACCCTACACCTTCATATGTGATGTATGACCTCAGACATGAACATGTGCCCCATGCTCTTGAAACTTAACATGGGATCCATGACCCCAAAACCTCAACATGTGCCTCTTGACCATGAACCTTTACATGTGATCTTTGACCTCAAACACCATAATGTGCCCTTAACCTTGAAACTTAAAGTACTATCCTTAACCCAGAACCACATGCACAAGTTCTTGACCCTTAAAAAAACACTTCACACCATGAAATTCCCCACCCCTCAAAAGTAAGTTGTAAATGCAAAGTTAACAAACATTGGCATGCAACTTCAGTGAAACTATGTGGAAGATGATGCACATGAAATTGTAGGCAATGAAAGCATGCTTCTGTCATGAATAAAAGCAATGTAAAAAATATAAAGTGTTATCAACTTGTAGAAAGGATGAACAAAGCACATGACAGGTAAATATTGAGACACAAATGCATGTGCTGACAATAGGATAAAAAAAATTAGTCTAATCCCTAACTGATGTCCAGGAGTGTTTGTAGTAAGATAGTAAAAATGTATAATCTCTAATTAATGTCCATGAGTGCTGACAGTAAGTTAGCAATGATGTCTAATCTCTAATTAATGTCCATGAGTGCTGACAGTAAGTTAGCAATGATGTCTAATCTCTAATTAATGTCCATGAGTGCTGAACAGTATGATAAAAAATGTCTAACCCCTAATTGATGTCTATGACTGCTGACAGTAATATAACACATATGTCTAATCCCTAATTGATGTCCATGAGTCCTGACATTAATATAACAAATATGTCTAATCCCTAATTGATGTCCATGAGTGCTGACATTAATATAACAAATATGTCTAATCCCTAATTGATGTCCATGAGTGTTGACAGTATGATAAAAAATATGTCTATCCCCAAATTGATGTCCATAAGTGCTAACAGTAAGATAACAAATATGTGTAATCACTAATTGATGTCAAGGAATGCTGACATTAAGACAACAAAAATGTCTTATGCCTAATTGATGCCCATGGGTGTTGACCGATAACAAATAATATGCTCGCATGAGACAATTCCACAGTAATGTCCATGAGTGATACATTTATCAGGATCTTCAGATTATCTGGATGTTGAAATATTAAATACATAAATAAATGAACACTGGAAAAAAAACGAGATAATGAGAACAGAATATGAAAATAAAAAATAATAAAATAAATGAAAGAAAAAAATGTCCAATAGATGTATGGAGAAAAAATAGGAATGTTGTTGAGATAATCTTCATTTTCCATCTCACAATGTATGTTAAAGTTAGGCAAACATATATTTAGATACGTGTTTCTGAAATTAGTTGTTTTCTCTTCTAGCTGCAAAGACAAGTTTCAGTAAAATCAATCTACTCTGCTCTAATTTACTACAAGCCAAACAAACAATATACAGACACCATATATGAAATAATATGCATTCATTTTTCTTTTTCCATACATCCATTTTGTTGCAAACATAATAGTTAGATAGATGTTTGAAGCTGAGAGACAATAATTAACAAGTTGTGAGAAAATGATTTTCAAGCTATGAGCAAATTAGCGTTAAAGTTTTAGCAAAAACTTCTGGGCCGAAAAAGAAGTGCGTTTTTGAAGGAGTATGGATAGTGGTTGTTACCATGGTGATACAACCAGCTAACCACACTGCCATAAAACCACACCAACCAACCAATATAAAGCAATTTTTTTTAACAGTTAAATTCAAATATTTAAATTAAAATGTTGGAGGTGTTGCTATTCAGTATAGATAGGGTTGGTGTATGGGATAAGATAAGATTGATGGATGGAAAAAATGAAAAATGAATGCATGAAACATGACATTTGTGAGAGGACAATGCCTTTTTTTCTTCCTAAAGAATTTGTTTTATCAGGAGACATGACAGTACATGTTCCTCATGTTTAATTGAGCCTACCTTCCTTTTAGTTAACAATCAACTTTAACACTGATCTAAGTTTTGAGTGGATGGACAGAGACAGACAGACACATGAACAAACAAACACCAAAGTGACTGCCATGTCAAACTTCTAACAAAGCAGACTTGACAACAGAAATTAAACTTTATGCTGAGACAACACTGAGGCTTGGGGATAAACAGATAAAGAAATTCTTCAGGTTTGCTGAAAATTAAAGCAAAAATCACTTTTAAAAATATGTTACAACTTCATGCAAATTTACATAACTATTTGGGACCAAAGGTAAATCATTACCCCTTATACAAGAATTCTGAAACGCAATGCAAGAACTATTTTCCCATAAAATATTCCATTTTCCCAAAGGATGTCTGCCTCATTTTCCCTCTTCTTTCTTTAATATAAAACTCAATGAAAGAAAACTATTTTTCTCGTAAAATATTCCATTTTACCAAAGGACATTTGCCTCATTTTCCCTCTTTTTTTCTCTAATATAAAACGCATTGAAAGAAAACTATTTTCTTGTAAAATATTCCATTTTACCAAAGGACTTTTGCCTCATTTTCCCTCTTTTTTTCTCTAATATAAAACTCATAGTCATGGTAGACATTCATCTTGTGAAGAAAAAATCTGTCCATAGAGATAATTTATCTTATTTGAGCTAAAAGCAAAAAGGTCTTTGTTTGCGGATTATTATAATAAACCAAAGTGATACAAATAAGTTTTATTCATTTACCTTTGAATACATGTCCACTTTGGGGTCATGCAACTTTCCCAGCCAGTTAAACCAGTTCTTTTCACATTGTCTTCACCATAACATAACCCTGTTCAGTTTTGGAAATGCCCTTTTATAATTTCTGTTGATAATGTTGCTTACATTAATGTCTACCTGCAGCAAAGCAATTAAGGGAAACCTAAAAACTGAATCCACCAATTGTCCAAATCCCAACATAGTACCACTTACCATATTCTTAACTCTGTATGTGCAAGATGTATATAATGGTAAATACAATGTAGTACTTGTTCCCATCTGATGTTTGCATAATGCAACAATGTTTCAAAATTTACATGCTTTTTCTGTAATTCAAATCAAAACCATTCATCCTGATCAACCCTGTATTACATAACAGCAGATCTCCTTCCTGTTGTTACAGTGCATTAAACACTGCATAAGGATACAGAGTAATAAGAAAAGACTGAAACCAACACTGTATAGAAGAGAAAAACAACCTAGAATCATGTGATTTGTTTTTCAAGGGGGGGGGGGGAATAAGAAACCATCAAATTACTAATTGTTTCTCTTTCATACAATTTTATATAACATTGGTAGTTGTCATTTTCATGCAAATACTATAAATAATGCTGATTAATAATTTACTATTACTCTGTTACATGAAGAAAACTGATTCATAATTTACTATTACTCTGTTACATGAAGAAAACTGATTGCCATGTCTTTTCTGGATCTTCATGCTTAAAACTGCAGTGGAACACAGTACCATACAGATTACATTTAAATACACATAACTCTTGCACTCTCTGATTAACATAAAACAAAAACAATAGCACACAAGTTTATATATAATATTCAACGAACTTACATCACACAATACCAAAAATAAAGTGATAAATATTTTTACAAAATAACAATACTTTATATTTTACACAATGAATTATTAAATAGCTAGCTTACCATCCAAAATCTTGCTTATAGCAAAATAAATCTCCAAATAATGTACTTTGTTTCTTCATCCTGCCATTGTAACACTTTTTTAATCTTGTTTTTTTTCTTCTTCTTTTCACCCTGCCATTACAATAATGTACTAGCCAAGTTAACCTTACATTCCTCATGCTTTCTACATTATTCTCATATCTGGGTCAAGTGACAATGACTGTTTCTGTCAGGTGACCCAAAACAAGTTAAACTGATGTTTCCTAAAAAATATTTTTTTTTTTTCATAAAGAAAATATCTATACAAATATCTGCAATTAAATTTTTAATTTAAAACAGGAATACATATAAAAATGTAGGTTCAAATGACAAAAGTTGTAAGCAAAGAATCAGATGGTAAGCTGTCATACACGTGATTAATGAAAGAAAAAATTAAAATTAAATATTAAAAATTAAATAGGTTATATTCATTTCTACTGAAATTATAATCTAAAAGCAATACATTATTAACATGCACATTAGTAAACAAATATTGGAAGTTAGCACTACATTAGCTTTAGCTCTATGTTTCCATCATGCAGCGGGTGAAGAGGTGATGAGGCTGGGTTAGATGTCAAGGTCACCTCAAGGTCAGGTCTACATGTAATTCTACACACCACAAAGGTCAAGGAAAAAAGATTGGTGAGATGACCCCATTAGCTGTCATACCAGATTATGCATTTACAGTCAGCATGCAATGTATAATGCACACCTGGTATGGAGCCACTGGAGCATTATGGGCAATATTCTGTATTTTTCAATCCCATGCTCCTTTACTTGGTCAGAAGTCAAATGTGATAGGCTTGTTTTCTTCTGTATTTCAATGGAATACAAATTTAACACTACTTTTATTTATAAATTTAAAATACTTCTGACATCACATCTGAATTCCAAAAATGATCTTCTAGATCTCCCAATTCCCAAAATTAGTGAGGGGGGTGGGGGTGGTTTCACTTTAAAATATTCATTTTGTTTATTTTGTGTCTGTTTTTAAAATTTAATTATATGGGCTCAAATTTTAAACTGTATTTTTAATGGACCAAAATGAAAGATCCCAGCCTGTACACAAAGGTTACAGAAGGAAATGATGACAGCTACACTACAAATTAAGCAGAACATTTAGGAAAGCATGCAGCAGTTAGAAATTCAGAAATCTACAGAGAGCACTATCTAGCTTGCAGAATCTGATGATTCCTCTGGCTGTATGTACCTTTCTTGTTTATGCTTGCATTCTGTATTCATACACTTTTGGAATTCAAATATGTTCAAGACGTGTTTTACTGGGAATGCAAATTACTTTCTTTACAAAAGCTGTGGCAAGCAGTAAATTTGTTAAAATTAAAAAAGAATACATTATGCCTTTATTTGAAACTTTCATTATTCTTAATTTTAGAATAAATCATACCTGAAAAAACTAAGTAGGTTTTGAAAATATTTGGAAACATGTTTTTATTTAAAAGCAGAATAATCACTATATTAGTTACATGAAGGCCTAACTAGCAAAAGCGGCAGTGTTGGTTGTCCCAACACAAAGAAATATGAAAAAGCAAGTAAATTCAGCTAGACAGTTAAAAGGGGTTTTCAAATATTAACAAACATAAGGAACACTGCCGTACAAATAAAATGTACGAGGTGAAGGACTGCTACCATGTTATGAAGTTAGTACATGAAAAACAAAATCACGAATATAACTTTTACACTCTAGGAAACAGACATTAGGTACATATAATTTTTTCATTGAATAATATAGATGCTTATATCATAAGCATATTGAATAAAAAAAGAAAATTGTTTCTTGCAAACACACACACAATATACATATATATATATATATATATATATATATATATATATATATATATATATATATATATATATATATATATATATATATTTTCTAGGACATTAAAAAAAATATTTACTTTTCATAAGCATATTGAATTAAAAAAAATTGTTTCTTGCAAACACACACACAATATATATTTATCTATTTTCTAGGAGATTAAAAAAATATTTACTTTTCACACAAACTATATCTGAATAATTTGTGTGCAAATGAAAAAATATTCTAGAAAATTTATATCTCTGTTTCTAATGTTCTGATGCACACCTGGCATATTCAATAAAAGTTCATAAGTGTGATAGGTAAACAAGGTTGCATTATCTCCTTACGTTAAAATTTTGTTTGGGATGTGGCGTGGCGTTTCTTACATGATAATGTCTGGTGTTTTCTTTAACTCATAAACAATATTTCATTTTCAGAAAGGGTGACATCCTCTTTGATTCCCCTTTTAAAAATAAAAAACCTCATGTCTAGTTACCTGCCAGTACCTGGCCATCTTGGATAGAAATAGCTCAGCGGCCAAGAAACTCAACAAATCAGTTTCATGGCCTGATCTGCATTTATTCAATAGCACACATTTGACCATGGGTATAGCATTCCTTAGTTAAATTTCCAACTTGAATTTTTTTTTTAGCTGTATGTATTCAGTGTCTAGAATTGTAAATACTATTAAATTATCATAAATTTTGCATGTGTATGTAGAACAGTTTTATGGCACCTCAACATAACAGTTGTTACATGGTGCAAATGAAAGGTAATTCAAGTCTGAAAAACTTTAAATCGGGCGTCACACTAGGAGGACAAAACCTTTCTGAATAAATGTAAACATGAAATACAACAAGAAAAAATATAAACATGTTACATTTCGGTAAAACTGGAAACACATGTAATGGGTTGGTTTGGGTTTTGATGCCATTTATCAGCACAAAAAAGGCTGTGTGTGGCACTCAGTGTACCTGATGGAGGAAGAATCTGGAATCACCAACCCACAGGAAGGTATTGGCAAGCTTTTCATGTATCAGTGTTGGTCAGACTGAAACAAAACCTCATGTGGACAATGGTGAGATGCATCAGTGGTCAGTAAAGGTGCACACCCTAGACCACTCAGCCCCCCCCACCCCAGGGCACCAACACAGGTAAAATCCTTAAATTAGAAAGAAAAGAAAAAAATATGGACCTCTGTATATTAAAGAGAAGATTTGTTTTGGTTAATGATCTAGTTGCAAAGGTTAAATGACAGAATGAACAATGGAGGGACCGACCATTTAATTTTCAAAAGACCTGGTGTGGTGGTGGTATAATTTTAACGACAAAAAAGAAATTTGGAACTCAAAAAGCTTGAAACTAATTTTAATTTTCAGAATTATAGAAAAAAGAACTCATTATAGCAGCTGAAGACAAACAACAAAAATAAACTTGTTGGAAACGGAAAATAAAATCCTGGTTTGAAAAAAAAAATGAAAATTACTTTCTTGACAAAAGATTGTTTGCTGTGGAAAAGATTATTTGCTTTGAAAAGTAAATGGTCGGTCCATAATTTGGAATTTAAGTTTAATAATACTTTCTACATAGCAGCTCTACATGGTTATATCATCAGTACATACAAAATTACACCTCTAACAGTGTTAAATATTAGTTATACAATACATGTACTGTGGGAAATTCTCACACCTTCAATTTTTTTCTATTCTATAGCAGAACATTATTAATAATATTACTACCTATCATGGAGATATTTATAAAAAAAGGTACAAAACTATAGAGAAAATTCTAATAGAAAGTACAAGATATTACAAATCCTCAGTGCCGGATTACGGCTTTCCAGGGCCACAAGTGCTATAAATATGATTGTCATTGCCACTACAAAATGGGAAATGCAAGAAAAAAGCAATATTAAAAGATATAATGGTTAGAAAATGTTGCAATCATTCCAAAAATCAAACTACCTGTAGATGCAGATCAAAATGGCCAAATATAATTCATTCAATTTCATAATCAACAATTAATTAGAATTTTTTCTGGTGCCCCTATTGGGCTGATATCTTTACATCTTAGCACGTGCTTGGTGTGCTTGATAGGTAATCCGGCACTGCTGAGACAACAATCAATTTATTCATGTAACAAATACAAAAATAATAGTAATGGACTGAAAACAAATTCCTATAAAATAATCATTTACATAATATGATGAGAGAAAGAAAAAAAGTCAAACTGTTCATCTGGATATGAAGTCAATGATCAAACAAAGAGTAAAAATCAGAAAGCATTTGTTATAATCTGAAAGTCTGGAAAGTTTATGTGCTTCCATTCATTTATGTTATCGTGTCACATCATTCAGCAAAAGAATTAACAGAAACTCTATATATATATACTGGACATGTATACTATGGTATATGCTTTCAAAAAGTATATTTACCGTAAAAAATAAATAGAACACATTAGAGTTATACTGACTAATTACTAATGATGCCCATTTGATATACAATAAATTTATTAAGAAAAAAAAATGTTATAATTGTTGACAAGAATCTTTCCATCTATTACAGATGAAATTTTGATTAGTTATACATTATCAGAAAAAAGAAGCAAATTAATAATATGCAAGAGACCACAGCAGTTTTAAGTTAATGAAGCCAGAAAATCAACCTGACCTAAGAAAATGAAATATCAGTTTTTATAACTTCTAAATAAATTGATTGGATACAATATTGCAAACTGATTAATAAAAAATAAGCATAATTCTTAATTTATATTTTTTTTTTAAACAGCATACATTTCTCTCTGGGATCCTACAATGTGATAGCTGGAAATTAACATTAACATTTTCAGAGTACATACTGAACTGTAAATTTTATAAGTGCAGTCTAACTGCAAACTGCATTGATACAGTTTTGCTGGCACATAAGGAACTGACAGATCTGGGTCTATGCAGTTTGTTGGAAGTAATTTATCATAACAGACAAAATAGACCATGATCCCTGTCACATGTGATGGCAGATTACGGTTTATGTTATAAGCAAATATGGATGATACTGTAGCTAAATGTCTTTAATCTTAAAGAGCTGAACTAAAAAGTTGCTTTTTACAATAATTTGTATTCAGTTTCAAACCAAACATCTCAGTTTTTATATCTTGGAATTTCTATGAAATACCTTGCATTTCTCTATGGATAATTTATCTGCCTACAAGGGAAAGTTCATCAATGATATGAATGTAGACATACTGACACCTTGCCTCCAGGTATAAAATTACCCAAAGTAATTTAAGAAACTTGTAAGTTTTTACATGTATCCTTATTGCTCATCATTCTTACTCTTATAAAATGCATATAAAATGTCATAAGTTAACATTACTAACTAGCTATAACAAAATTTTATTCCAGAGAAAAACTGATTTCGTACAGTTAAATAAAGAAGTTAGCTTAAATTACATGTAATAACCGCTGCCTATTTGCTAAATGTGTCTATATGAACTATCTCCAAAGACAATAAAGAGATTATATTAACTAATATACACTTATTACCTTTGTCCACCTCAAGAAATGCAACAACTGTAAAATATGTGATAATTGATATCTACCTGTAAACTGTGTCCACCTAACGAAACTGACAACTGAGAAACTGACAACTGACAACGCCTAAGGAAGGGCAGTAACTGTCATTTCACAAAGTAACCTGCTTACTAATGGAATGAACTTACTGGGAATAAAAGTAACATATATTACAGGGCTTGATTAAACATTGGACCAGGGCAGTGGGATAAGATAACAGGCAATATAATCAAGTACTTGGAAACTTGCCACATGACCACTGTTATTACATTTGACAATTTTAATGCTGATGTAATGTAAAGACATTTTACAGGAAAAATGTTGTCATTAAGTACCCAGATTACCTCACCTACTTTTCTAAAAATATGGATAATACATAATTATTTACAACACACCAAATATTTGCCTTGTAAACAAGATAATTGTAGATCTATGCGATTGCATGGGATACATATTATTCAGTGGAGAGACCTGTCAATTCTTCATTAACTGATAGCCTTGGAATTAAAAAAGAAGGCATTCATGACAGCCATCAAGTGGCTAGATATATTGATTATTGCTCATAAAGGAAATACTGTATCAGATACTGTATCAGATTTGAAGCTTAGGAATGTTTCTGTATTTACTAACGACCATTGTCATGATCTTCCAGTCCATTCTTCTGACTATGAGAGAGAGAGAGAGAGAGAGAGAGAGAGAGAGAGAGAGAGAGAGAGAGAGAGAGAGAGAGAGAGAGGGGGGGGGGGGAGGAGAAGCACCATTCTCTCAGCATATTTTGTAATGTCCTGACTTCAATAACAAATGTGATTGGGTTCTGTCATGTATATACAACATTTAATATTAAAAGACAATTTAATCATCCAATTATTACAGACCCCAGATCCAAAGGTATGGAGAGTATCCTGAAAAGGTACTGACAACATATTCAATTAAAATAAGAAAATTTCAATAATAGCATGTGTGACTTTGTCAACCAATCAAGACTAATCAACCAATATAAACATAAACCAAGATTAATGAAGTAAAATCCAAAACTCATTTTTAAAACATTACAAAAAATGTAAAACAATTTTTTTTATTCTCCACAGTGGATCAGACTACACTATTTTTCATTTTCTATATTTGTATTATCCATCACATATGGAGTTGAGGTGGAAAAGAGTTGGGGGGGGGGGGGGCTGCAGTGTAAAATTTCAGACATACCAGCCATGTAAGCCTGAGTCATTACACATTCTACATACATGTATTTAAATAGCACACATTCCTGACTGCGGTCCTATTATTATCTAAAAGAAACTTACTTTATATATACTATTCTCAGCAGTCCTATTTAGTAAGCGAAGGAAATGAAATACCAGTTCATAGTGGTGCCCCAAACATGCTAGAAGTCAAATTTCATTCTACCTTAGTTTGTTATTAGTTTTACATAGTCAAATGTGTCAATTGTTTGCGGAAGAATTTTGATGAAATGCATTGCATTTATTTCTAGGTCACATGAGAATGACGTACTTTAGTTGCAAAGATCTCTTTGTGTTTCTAACATTATCATCATTTATGAATCATATACATTAATTATCACAATCACTTGGTTGACTGGTTCACCAATTGTTTTTATATACTATGCATTGGACTGGCCAAAAAAGAATCAGGACACTATCCAAGAAAATCTGATTCCAAGAAGTCTAAGTACATGTACCCTTTTCAAATTCCATACAAGTCTGAGCTTGCATAACCTTTTTTTTATATATCTATGGTTACAATCCACCCACAGAGGGTATATAACAATCAATACACCCAGGGTACCTGATAGATAACTGTACATATTGTATAATATATATATATATATATATATATATATATATATATATATATATATATATATATATATATATATATATATATATATATATATATATATATATATAATACTGTGTCAATCACTAAGAAATAAAGTGATAAATATTATTATGAGTGGAATTCTGTTAATATATATCTATCACTTGTCAATCCAGCTCCAAATCAAGGTACCCTTCCTAATCACATACAAGTCCGATCCAACAGCCATTGCATGATGTGCCAACAGATATGGGTCTATGTTAGGCATAAAGAGTATAATATAAAACCTGATCTACTGGCACATTATGCAATGGCAGATCATGCTCTGTGCTTTTTGCAGTTAAGTCAAACTTGTGGGCAAATATAGATAGCAGAAAGTGTTTAAAATTTATTTATTTACAAAAGCGTAAATCTTATGGAAAAAAAATCAAATTTATATAATATAATATTGTTTAAATACAATATTACACCTGTGTATTGGTTTGCAGCATGTCGTACTCATCTCTTGCTTCTTTGCAACTATATGAAGCAGTTTCAAGCAAACATATTACTTATCACTCACATCACAAGATGTTAAAATTAATATATACTGTACATCTGATTGGTGTCTACCTGTTAACTGACCATGTCCAGCAGAAGAAACACCATAAAACCAACACACTAAGGACCCAAAGATGCTAACATTTCACCAAGCCTAGTCTATATACCCATAGATCACTGTTATTAATTAACATTGGACATTGGACCAGAGAGCTGGAAAAGACAGCAGGTAATTAAATCACCATAGACTTGGAAGCTTGCCATGTGAACATTGTTTTTAAATATTGTCAATTTTAACCTTGATGTCATGTCAGGCAATTTTCCAGGAAATATGCAGTTATTATGTACTCTTGGCCACATTACCTGGTTTTTAGAAAAACTCTTGTCTCATATCATCTCTGGAATATGCAAGGGACTCTAAAAAAAGTTCTCAAAAATGGCACTCTCAAAAATGGCACTGGTAGAAAAGTCTCAAACTGTGTTCTTATAATTGACAGATAATTCATAACATTTATTTTTAAAACTAAATATTTCTTCATTTTACAAATACATTTTGAGCTAGAAACATAAAAATATTATTTGCCAAGAAATATTTTGTACTTGCCATGGGTTGCCATGTCATGTATTTTGGTTGCCCTGAACACATTTTTAAAAAATATGGTCATTCATGGCAGTACATATATATTTTTTTAAATTCCTAAAAATGAGGTTCCTGATTTAATAAGCAAGGTTTTAATTTGCAGATGTGAGAACAAATACAGAGTTCAAACAATATGTTTATAATTACACAAAAATTATTTAAAATCTCAAATATTTGAACTTCAATATTTACATTCACCATTTTCTCTTTATAAATCTTTAGCATGACTTGGCCACGGACTGAACTTGCGACCTTTTGCATCCGATGTGGACGCTCTAACCACTTATGCCGCTGGAGTGGTAAATCTGACAATTTCAGAATCTCAAGATCAGTGGAGGACATCAAAATAAAATATAGTTGACAATAAAAGTCGTTACATTACCACCGTTCTTAATGTTGCAAATGGAAACTTTCATTTTATTTTTTAGCAATTCACCATTTTGAGACTGTTCATACATTAATTTTCAAAAAAATGATTCTTATATAGATAAACCTTAACTCTGGCATAACACAGATGACAAGCAGCTCAGTGACAGACTATTACATTTTCTGGATCGAGGTTAACACAAAATTTCCCAGCTCTCAAAGTAGTTTAGATTTAAAAATTATATTCTGAACATTTATTATCACTAATGGAATTCACAATCAAGTTAAGATAACAACAAAATTTTATACATAATTAGAATGATACCTAATAATATAAAAAAATATTTAATCTAGGAAAATGTACAAGAAGAATTTAATTAATGTACCATAGTAACTGAAAAGATTTAAAAGTATATGATTAGCACAAATTACCTACAAGTGAAGAAATGTATGTTAACTATGTAATCAAACAGAAGAAAAATAAAACACTGGCAACTGACTCACTTACCCTTTTAGATGTCAATAGTGCTAAATACCTACGGTGACCTAGTCAAAACAAGCTGTACAGACCCTCTCACAGTTGTGTTTGAACATGTCACTTTGCCCTGTCACTAATTTTACCTGGTCATGTGGATCATATACTCTCAAGTAAGCATACTGATACACCCAACAAGTACATGGTTTACCTGTATGAGCAAAGTCTACCTGGATAGGCTACTATATGCAAGCTGTACATATACATACATCAATATGCCTAATATTTTGGCAAAGATTCAAAATAGACAACATGAAATGAGTTCAACTATATTTCTGAAATTAAACCAATGCCAAAACTGGAAAGGAATTTTTAAAAATATATACTGGAATGAGCTAATCTTTTCTGCATAATTTGTTAGTGATTAATGAAGAAATAATAATACAATCTGAAAAGGTTTTAAAATTTAATAAATTATAATTTTGAGACTAAGTCTTGTGCAAAGTCCATCTTACTTAATAAAACAATAAATACATTTTTGAAACTGTCACCTCGCTCTGTCACCATTACCCAGTGCCACTTACCCCCCCCCCTTTTCGAGATTTAACTGTGCCCTTGTTTTATCACCCCACCCACAGGACACATGCAATTTTGTCGGTTGCTTGGATGATGCTAGTGCAGCACTGCTTAAAAACTTGATTCTTTGTCAACAATTAGGCTCACTGTTCATAAATATTTTTAAACAATTCTGCTATAAAAGATCGTTGACTAATTTAGATACTAGTGAAGTTGTTATATAATTACACACTAGTGGCTCAGACTCAAATTCCAGTGTGGATACTACCATACCTATTCACTTATAGGTCAAGTCAAATGACAAAGATCCTAATCTGCCATAGCCTGTACATCATGGTTTATGTTGTTTGTTCTATTGATTAATTTTAATAAATTGCCCAGACGCAGATCTTCTGGCACATTAGGTGATGGCAGATCTGGGTCTGTGCAGTATGCAGTTGGAAATGATTTATAAGCAATTACATACAGTACTTGTAATATTCTGTACAATACCCCATAATGACACATAATAGCAATTACATACAGTACTTGTAATATTCTGTACAATACCCCATAATGACACATAATAGCAATTACATACAGTACTTGTAATATTCTGTACAATACCCCATAATGACACATAATAGCAATTACATACAGTACTTGTAATATTCTGTACAATACCCCATAATGACACATAATAGCAGGAAAGGCCAGTGCACATATATTTTTCTACTTACAGTTAATTTCCAACGTACACATCCTCATAAAAAAAAAACAATAGTTGAACTAATCAGGATAATTTGAAAAACAAAACTGACCATTTAAGCCAATGAAGTTGCAATTTTGTATTGTACACTAATATTATAAATTTTCACCCTAAGGGAATTACCAGTAGCATACATTTATGATTTTCATAAAATATTTTCTGTTTCTTGTACTCTTAAGATTTTCCATAGAAAATACTTGTAACACACATGTAACTCTAATTTATTGTAATGTAACATAGTAATATGATATGAAGGAACTAACAATGGTACATGTATGACAAGTCTGAAATGTATATATACAATGGTACATGTATGACAAGTCTGAAATGTACATATACAATGGTACATGTATGACAAGCATGAAATGTATACAATGGTACATCTATGACAAGTCCGAATGTATACATGTGTGTGTGTGTGTGTGTGTGTGTGTGTGTGTGTGTGTGTGTGTGTGTGTGTGTGTGTGTGTGTGTGTGTGATTAGGATTTTTAATGTAGCTTAAACAATTTTTCAGTCATATCACTATGATGTTGATAGTGTGGCAGTATGCTGTGGCAGTTTATAGTGATGTCTCGCACTGGGGTATCATGCAGCATGATGTCCCATCCAGTCACATTATCCAGACACCAGGCCAACCAGTCCTAACATTAACCTCTTAATGCTGAGTGCCTAGCAAGGCAGATGTTAGTACCATTTTTGTAAGTCTTTGGTATGACTTGGCCGGGTTTGAACTCATGACTTACTGCTTCCACGTGGATGCTCTAAACACTAGGCCACCTGAGCAGTCATGTAACCCTGTAAATGAATTGTTATGTAACATAATAATACATGTATATAGGAACTAACAATTATACATGTGTGATAAGTCTGAGCATGTATACATTTGTACAGAACATAAAAGAAACTTCTGAAAATTGGAGTTCACCAAAATTAATAAATGATCTAACTCAATCAGTGATATTCAACAAATTTCTTCTGTGTTCAAAAGTTACACCCATTTTGAACAAAATTACCCCACTGTTAGACACATTATCCTAAATTTGTGTCCAGTCACTATTAGCAATAAAATCAAAGAAAGGTATCTTTGGGTCAATTACCAAATAAAGACCGTTAACCTTTTTGATAACTACATTTAATATCCCCCTACGCAAAACCTGTGTCAAATTGATGCTTTTTTACTTTATGTACAAAGCTCCAGATCCAAATTAAAAAAAATGTAATATTGCTGAACATGTATAAAAAAAATGTAATATTGCTGAACATGTATAAAACACTGCTTACTCAGCCATACTGTTGAACTTGTGCTGACTTGAAACAAAACTTGGCAAACATCCACACAGTTTAGCCAATAGTCAATTTTTCTTCCTAAATGCACTGAAAGGTATGACCAGTGTCATATTTATAGATCCACACTTGGGTAGAACTAATATTGACTCAACCCAGTCACAACCTAAAATGCCTTCTTGGAAATTATGAAAGCTTTTTCATGTTGAACATGAATTCACATCTTGTCAACACTTTCATAAGCTACATAATGCATTTATTTTCAATAAGTAAAGCTTGACCTGTGATATATTTAGGATTAACAAATAGTCTTTTGTGACTTTGGCTCCTTCCCCCCCCCCCCCAGTCTAAATGCACAAACAGTATAGACATTTTTTTTATTTGGTACCTGCATCGGCCAGTCTGTTCATATTTTTTGTAAAGCTAGTATTGCTGTTTTTTATATTTAAGTGCATATCATTTTATACTTGATATGTGTTTTACATGTAACTTTTATACTTAACTGCATGTCATTTGATTTGTGATGTGTACTGCATAAACTTTTATACTTAACTGTAACAGCATACACCAGAAATTATTCAACACATTCTTATGCAATCTGGAGTTATTCTGTCTCAAAGACAACATGTCTCATGAACTCCATTCTGAACAAAGTTATGACATTTAATGTCATATCATCACATCATTATGTTGCTTAAAAAAATAATAGCTCTGCACATGATTGGATGCCATTTGGTAGATTAATTTTCTTTTACATTTTGATGAACCTTTCAAATGGTTTCTTTTTTCAGGTAAAATTTTAAGAGACATATCACCTATCTTTCATCAATGCTATCGCACATATTCACTGCAACAATTCCTAGCAACCAACACAGTTCAGGAACAATTCAAAAGTTAGTTACCATGTGCTATGATTTATAAAGAGAACAGGCATTGTCAAAAAGTTCATTTCTACAGACAGAAATGATTGCCTGTACCCAGAGCTATTATTTTCAGATCAATTCACAATTTAAAGTTTAAGAACTAAACCAATCTAATATTCATCTATGGCTACTGTAGATTAAAGTAACTTGTATGGAGTAAGTATTGTTTTTGTAGTGATTCAATTCTTGTATTGATATGGCAAAATAATCGATACACGGATGAATCGTTCCATCTCTAGCACACAAACATGTCTAATTTATGCAAATTTTGGGGCTAATTTGAGAAATCTGTGGTAAACTGGTATCAATATTCACTACTAAAACAAGATAGCTGAGCAAGGTTCAACATTTGACTTGTATACAAGGTCTAAAAGTAAACAAGTCCAGTAACTGCATCTGCACTATACCTCACTGGGGACAAACTTGACTGAAATGTAAACTACTCAAAAAAGTGTACTGCTTGTCACACTAGATCTGAAACTGCCTTGGTGTATGGAACAATTCTGCATCAGCAAAACGGCAATATTGATTGATTGGTATGCCAACTTTCAAACTAGACATGAAAAACTGAAGTATATTGCAACATCCTACACCAATAGTAACGCAAAAGTGTGATCCAACAACAAAATAGTGACAACATCGATGACCCAAAATCAGAAAGCAGCCAGTGGCAGTTAATTACCAGTTTGCAAACTGTAGACAATGTCATTCCATAAGCTGGAATTTGGTCAAAACACGCTGAGGCAAATTTTTATGGGGAACTAAAGAAACACAATATGTATTTCTCATCCCTGTACTGCTTATTGACCTTGACAACACAAATACCGTATGTACTTATAAGATGATTCGAATAACAAACTGCACAGACCCAAACCTGCCAGTGCATAAATGTGCAGTTTGTTAGGACTTAACAGTAAAACAAACAACATAGACCATGATCTGACCATGCATTATGCTATGGCTGATCAGGATTGTTGCTGTTTGCTATTTGTCGACTTATAAGTGAGTATATACGGTATATATGCAACATGAGTAGATGTACTTGTCTGATGTCACAGTGGTTCAACAATGAACAGGATGAATTTATAGAAGGAGCAAAAAGCAATGATGGTCTGGAGATTAAAGATGAAAAAAGCAATGATGGTCTGGAGACGAAAGATGAAAAAAAGGCAATGATGGTCTGGAGACAAAAGATGAAAAAAGCAATGATGGTCTGGAGACGAAAGATGAAAAAAGCAAAGTGGTCTGGAGACGAAAGATGAAAAAAGCAGCTGGTGTTCTAACTCAGACAGAAAAAGATACCACCAGCTGTGTTCACACTAAATGCAATGCGAACATAGCATGGTATCCTAGTCTGCAAGAGTACATCTTCAATATGAACAGATTCTTAATCCCTGATGTTGATAAAATGCATAACACAGCAGTATTTTAAAAGCTAATGGGAGAAAGGTGAGGTATGGTACTCCAGTTTCCAAAAACTAATTTAGATGAAAAAGATGACAAGCTGAATGATGTCAAACATACAACTCTGTCCAGTGAAAATAACTAAAATATTCAAACAAGGCCAGAAATCCTCTATGAATGCCAACATGTTGATTGCGCCAATTTAACATAAACATTTCATAATGGGAAACAAGCCATGCATCCCCAAAAAACAAATTTTTGCAAATGCTCCTTACAAAAATGACAATACATAAATTCCAACCTTTTGCACAGGGGCACATGCAAACTACATATTAAGACAGGTCTCGAGTCTTATAAAATTATATCTCATTTAATGACATTTTGAACACATTATTGGTCTAGGAAAAAAATAGCTAAGTGTATTTGCCGGGTACACACCTGGATCGACATAAAACCTGTAATTCTTGGATTACATGTGAGTCTAACACTCAACCAATTCAATTACCATGCTCAAGTAGGATATCATAGTATTGCTCCATGGATACATACAAAGTTAAGCACAAATCTATTAAAAATATCCCAAGTACAAATATCATAAACTGAAATATGTGACTTTGTCAGTATGTACTACAACTAGGAAACACTAATAGCTGACAAAAAGGACACAATCTTGACATTAATGGTATGTATACGCACTTATAAGTCAAGTCCAAATACATATACCAACAGTATTAATTAAAAATCACGATATTCTTCCAAGAAACAGATTTTTCCATGGTACCAAAATATCATGATATCCTTCCACGAAACATTTATTTCACTGGTACTAAAAGCTATTTAGCATGAAATAATTCAAAAAAGACGCCAGGACAAAATAAATTTAGTTGACTTAAGTGATAACGCCCACACTACTCATTCGTGACCCCCCTCCCTTTAATTAGTTTTTACTGATACTCACAAGGTGGTCCAGCTACTTGCTTTTTAATGTTTACCCGAATCCATCAATACACTGGAATCAACCACCTGATGTACTCCAATTAACATCCTATTTTGCCAATTCTGTTACCTGAATTTTACAAGTATTATTTTAACCTGGCACCAGTTTTGCCAACCTAAGTCTTAAAGTAAATTCTAGACTTAAGACAATTGATTGGTTAATTTTTCAAGACTTACATAGTAGTCCAATCAGTCACCTGGATTACAGACTTAAATTTACATCCATACTATGTACAGTATACATTACACTACACAAGTTTAGCTATTGTAAATACATCTATGAAATTAAAGAAATAATATTTTCAATCTCCGATTTATCTAGTGCCCTGATTTATCTTAATTTTTATTAGTTTCTTTTAATTTTGTTTTCTTAGTAATGCTAGATGGAACAAAGATCATTTATTATTTCTATAAGGAATCTCTTAGATCATCTCAACTGGATATTTTCAGGTAAAAATGGGGAAAATAAACACATCTGTTTATTGGAAATGGAGCAGAAATTTGGCCCATAAATGACCTCGGAAAATCTCTGCAGAGTATGTGGGAAAATACAGTGTAGATCTATAAAGATATGCCTCGATGGACTTCTTCAATAAATAACTACCCCATATACCATATACTTCAATAAATAACTACCCCATATACCATATACTTCAATAAATAACTACCCCATATACCATATACTTCAATAAATAACTACCCCATATACCATATACTTCAATAAATAACTACCCCATATACCATATACTTCAATAAATAACTACCCCATATACCATATACTTCAATAAATAACTACCCCATATACATTTTATAATAACTACCCCATATACCATATACTTCAATAAATAACTACCCCATATACATTTTAGTAGTAATTTCATTGAAAATTAATTGAGGTCTATATAACATAAAGTGTTCTGTACAGTGAAACATGCATTAGCAAACACCTGTATCAAATGGACACATGCTCTGAATGGATAATATTATAAATCTTTTTTTTTATTTCACCAGTATAAAATAGACACCTGATCATAATGGAAAATGCTTATCAATATCCCTTTTTTTAAAAGTATACTTGCAAATTTCACCTGTATAAAGTGGACACTATTTCTTCAAGGATAATGCTTTTCAATCTTCTTTCTCATGTTTGCTGAAAAATTTCACCTGTATAAAAAGGACACTTGCTCTTCAAGGATAATTCTGATCAATCCCCTTTCTTACGGTTACTTACAAATTTCATCTATATAACAAAGCTGCTGTTCATGCATGATGCTTATTAATCCTCTTTCCTAAATTTACTTACACATTTCAACTGTACATAAAAGATACTTGTCCACAAAGGACAAAATAGTTTCATCCCTAAAATTGTTTTTCTTTATATTTGCAGTTTCACTGTAAGGTACAAAGCTGATTACTGGCAACCATCAACAGACAGTAATTTGGATTGGATCTGAAAAACTGATGATTTCATGTACAATAAAATGCATGTCCAAGGGAAAATATCTGGATAATTGAAATTTTACGGTACAGAGGTTAAAAGTCAAAAGGACTCTATCCTAAAAGTTAACGAGGAGGAAGCAAGTAGGCATATATGCACACACAGAAAGATTACCTATATATAAAATATAATATCATCTATATCTGGTTCACAGACTGTTTCTTCTCAGACTGTATATATACATACAAATATATTGGCCCAACATCAAAGGTGACAATATTGTTTCTTTGTTGAAGAATCAATAGATGTGTCGCTCACGAAGTATATTTGTTCAATAATTTCTCAGATGTTTAAATACTGATCAACCTCAAAACACCTTTATAAACCAGGTGTGACTACTTATCTAAACATTTGAATTGAATGATTCCCCCAGGGCCTGAAAAATTTAATGATTCCCCCAGGGCCTGAAATACAGTCTGTACATTAGTTACTCCTTGGGACATGGTTTGTATCCTTGTACATCATCACATGATAACATTACAGCAGAATGTTTTTTTTATTTAAAAAAGTTACTAGCTACAACTACCTTTCATTGTCATAATCTAAGATTTACTTGGGGACCTGATCAAATATATGACCAACATCTGACTGGACCAATACCTGTTAATTAGGTTTTTATGCAATTTTTTTAGGTAGGTCATCAATTTACTGTCAATTGATAATTAATTTTTAAAAACTGCAGAGTAGAATAAAATTTCATGGAACTCTACAGAATTGTTTTCTGAAAGAAAATGTTTTATAAAAAATAATCCAAATGGGAACCAGTACATCATGGGAGGATAATACTAACATTAAAGCAGCAGCATAACTAGACTTTAAAATGACACATTTTCAAGTATGTTAAACAGCTAAATATATCAGCACTTTCTTTTCTGTCACAACTTGCCACAATCTCCAACAAATGTTTTTTTCTATTAAATTTAAAAATATCTATTTATCTATCACACACACACACACACACACACACACACACACACACACACACACACTATAATCTTTGAAGTCCACACACATACATAGAGTATGCAAGTTCTCAAGACCAAACTCCCATGGCACCACATAAAAGCTTTGGTTTTGAGAGGTTTTCAGTTTACTGAGGTTTTAGGCTTTCATTTCAAATGAGATGCAATCAGTTATAACACAATATGTGTATTGATCAGTGTCTACTTTCCATTTTATTAATATAATTTTATTAATTAATATATATTATAATGATCCTTCATCTACTGATATCTATACAATAAGTATTGACACTCATCTTGCTGTCACATATACATGTATGTTAATGTAAAGGACAGGATTTGATTAAATATTAATAGCTGGTAAATACAAGACAACAAGTTCAAAAACCATCTAAGAATTATTAAAGTGTAAGATAATCGGATGGTAAGAAGCAAAGTTGATCTGTACAACCACTGGCACTATATTTCAAACAATTAACTCTGAAAGCTTTCACTTCACCTGTTGCCTAAACACTACTGATTGACACTGGCAGCTAGGTTGTACTTAATGCATAACCCCAGGCTAATTCCAGACCCTTGGCTGACCTCATAAGTTGGATCTGGCAGCTACATGGCTCTATTATGAGGTATGTTTTGGTGTGTGTGTCTGTTTCTAAGTGTGTTGTAAAAATGAAATCTAAGAGTAGACTGGTTTTTATTTATTTTAAAAACTTTATTTAATAAAGAAGGTAAACTTGGGACCCTTAATTTGTTTTTGTTTTAAAAGGATTTCAGTTAAACGGGGGTGAATTCTGAACTATGAAGTGGGCAGTTGTCTAAATATATTTGCATGAAAATATACAGTAAGTTTAAAGGAATGTGAAAACACTGCACATAAAGCAAGCAAACATATAAACTGTAGCAACTTACAGTCGTGAAGAGTCAGAACCAGTGTCGTCTCCCTCCAATCGGTACACCTTGCCATACATCACATACTCAAAACTGTCTGCTCGCGATGGCCCTGTATTTGTTGGGTTGTAATCACCATCATCTGGAGTTCCATCCTCATTCAGTGTTGTGGCAATCACCATTCGAAACTTGTCACCTAATAAAGATTATAATTAAAGGTGTTATTTGCTAAGGAAATAAGTGATTCTCGAGCTCAATATGGGCAAATTTAAACTTAAAAAATAACTTGCAATTTTCTAAAACCAATAAGGTAAAATGGTATGATAATCAAAGAAACAAAGAAATTACTGTATTCTTTAAAGTAGCACTGGCATTCAGATAATAAACTGAAGCTACTACTCTTGCTTGGCATGACTTATCCCTAAGTTTGCTATTATATATCATTACATATCCCCATGCCTACCGTACCGACTCCTTAACCAGGGATCATAATACAAAAATGTTACATATATTATGCATGCCACTGTCCCCTATAGCTTCTAACCCTTTCCACCTATGATTACATATTTAAGTTTGGCCAAATATTAAAAAATGTCACCATAATTTCAAGTTTTCTTTATTTTACAACTGACCCTCTCCCACAGAAAATTATATCCCTCTCATGGAGGATTATCACATGTACACATATACAAAGCTTGGTGAATTTCATACCCCTCTGACAGATGTTTATTACATGGGCAATCTACATAAAAAGTTTGGCTAATTTTCTTAACCTTCTCACTGATATTATCACATGGCAATCTACATACAAAGCTTGATGAATTCTTAACCCTCTCCCTGATAATGATCACATGGCAATCTATATACAAAGCTTGGTAAATTTTTCTTAACCCTCTCCCTGATAACTATCACATGGGAATCTATACACAAAGCTTGGTGAACTTTTCTTAAACCTATCCCTGATGATTATCACATGGCAATCTACATACAAAGCTTGGTGAATTTTTCTTAACCCTCTCCCTGATGATTATCACATGGCAATCTACATACACAGCTTGGTGAATTCTCTGAACTCTGTCATAGATAGTTATCACATGGCATTCTATATACAAAGCTTGGAAAAAAATTCTTAACCATCTCCTTGATAATTATCACATGGCAATATATATACAAAGCTTGGTGAATTCTTAACCCACTCATAGATAGTTATCACATGGCAATCTGTATGCAAAATCTGGTGAATTTCCATTCAGTATTTTAGGAGAATATAAATGATAAGATTTAGGAAATAAATGACAACAAATAACAGCAAATAAAATGGATGACATGGAAACAAAATTCACATAAATACAATATTATGCCATACTAAAACCATTGCAAGTTAAAAGCCCATTATGAATTTGTTACATATTGTTTCAATAAGAAAATTTTATGAACGAAAGAAAAACAAAATTTACAGCTCCAAAGAAGTAAATATTGTTTTAAGACTGGCAATGCTGAGAACTTACCTATTTCTTAAATCATAGAAGGAATCTTTGCAACTTTGCAAAACTATTTATATAATTTAGACACAAAGAAAAACCTAACATCTCCAAATAGAACTGTATGATTGGAACCTGGAGTTCACAGGGAGTTTCCATCTCACAAGAGATAATAATAGATGTACCAACAAGTCACTGAAAGCATGCTAAAATAGTGCCTAAAACTTATTAAAAAAAAAACTTTTTAGTTTCATTTTTTGCTTTTAAATTAGTTAAATAGTCGATCTATTAAACCATATTATACTTAAGAAACTTCATTTTGTTATGAAAGAAAAATTTAAATATTTTTTCACAGCTTGCTTTCATAACAGCCACAATTTCAACTGCGCTAACTTTAGTCTATTTTCTCCAATGCTAAAAATGGAGAATATTTACAGCTGGGTCAGAGCACTTTCCCTGCAGAAAGGATATAAATATTGCTAGTGTAACAGCAGGTAATTTGTGATGAGTAAGATCTTATTTTCTCCTCTATAAAGGTAAAATATATAGTCAGGTGTCACAGTTCATGCTCAGGTGTAGGGTGGAGTGACCTGATGGGTGAAGAATGTGTCCTTTTTTGTGCAATTGGCAACTATTTCAATGTTACAATGTAAGTAAAGACAGGTAGACTGAAAAATGGATAGCTTTTTACTTCTAATTATTTCATAGCAAAAGCAAAGAAAAACTCATGCAGAGTGCAAAAATATGTATTTACTCAAAAATGTTCACTCTGGTAATTACATAGTTGTTATTTTTTGTTAATGGGGTTTTAAGTGCGGTGGGTCAACAGCATTAAAAAAAAAATGTCAACCAAGTACAACTTTTCATCCCATATAATTACATAAGCCCTTTGAAACTTTAGTTTCAAACTCTTGTTCACTTCACTGCCTGAGCCACTGTTAGAATACAAAAAGATTTTGCTAGGCTATTATTAGATGTATCATCACTCTGGCAGATATATAAAACTATAAAAACAATATTTCAAGCGATCATTGTTGACTGTGAAACGATTAAAAAATAAGGCATTCAAAATGGTTCTCTTTCAGTGCTAAACTGTAGTTTAAATTAAGCGCTGGTAAGAATATTTATGGAAATTAAACTTTTACTACTTTTCTCCATCACAAAACTTGAAAAGAAAATAAATATTTAATCGAGGTTTATGCTTAATTTTATTTTTACATATCATACAAATACAATGCAGCAAATTCAGAAACTGTGCCAATGTAATAAAGCTTCACAAACTACCTAATTAAGTCCTTACGTGTGTGAAGTACATGTTCGAGGATATAGGTGAGAAAAATTAAAGTTGCCTCCCTTGCACCAGGATGCCCTCAAGAACTACATGATCTTAAGACCCGCATTACCAGCTATTAAAAACAAAAATGCACATCCAATGAACTGACTTTAGAAAAAAGAAGGAAAAAAAAGAAAATTGCATATACTTTTGAACAAAAACAAAAACTAAATGTATTTTTAAAAAATGCTTGAAGTAATGTGAAATTTAAAAATAAGTCTGAAGTATGATGTATATCAGAACGTTTTTAAAATTTTAGCACATGCAAAGAAATTCCACTGCAGAAGCCAATCACTTACCTAGATCTAATGGGTAGACAAGTGTATTGACATCTAGGATGAGGTCCATCTTGAAGGACTCGCTCTCACAAAACAAACGAGACACTGAAAATTAAGTTTCCTTGTTAATTCTTATAATAGCCATAGAAACAAATAAAAAAAAAAAAAACAATTTTCACAGCATGTCAGATCATTTACAAAATTCCCTTTAATGCTATTGAAAACCCCTGACTGCATATAATTCTGGAGCACAGTATTTTGCAGATAGTTCTTGGACTCTCAATGGTATTCATAATGCAAAAATCTTAACAGAAACGCTGATTTTCAGAGATATTTTTCATACTATTAAAAAGGAAAGAATCTGAAGTTTGATTGTTTGTTTGATTAGGATTTTTAACGTAGCTTTTAACAATTTTTCAGTCATGTCGTTATGATGTCTGCTGTGAGGCAGTTTATAGTGATGTCTAGCACTGAGGCATCATGCCGCAGACATGTAGCATGATGTCCCACCCAGTCACATTATCCTGACACCAGGCCGACCAGTCCTAACACTAACCTTTTAATGCTGAGCGTCAAGCGAGGCAGCTGTTAGTACCATTTTTGTAAGTCTTTGGTATGACTCGGCCGGGGATCGAACCCACAACCTCCCGCTTCTGCGGCTGAAGTTTGAAACCATAATATACTTTATGTCATTCTAATAAAGAACAGCTTGTACCTATGAAATATGTCGTGCTAAGATTAATTAAATTTTGTTGTAGTAAAACAGTTTTACATTATTTTATTCAAGTGAATGTGGTTCCGTACACTATTTTTTCCTATAATAAACTCAGTTGAACAACTTGATACATTTCTCAAAAAGAGTAGGTGTTGAAAGTGTTACTATAACATTTAAAAAAAAGACAACTTCGGTAGATATTTTGAAGATGACATTTAACGCAGCCACAGTGGATGTCATATCAGCACCATTTTCAAGGAGAACAAACAAGATATAAGAATATTTCACTAAAATCCTGATGATCACTGACCTTAATTAAGGAGAAATGGTGATGACAAGAATTTAAAGACGGCTGCAATGGTGGCCATATTGTAATTCAAGATGGCTGCAATGGTGGCAATGGTTATAGCTATATCAATTGTCCTGCACCATTTCCATTTATTATAGTTTAAGAGAAGCAGTGATAACAATGCTAAGACAAATGGACAGACCATCCTGGCTATAATCTCTTCTGGAAATTAAAAAGTAAAAATACTGGAAAATATTATACTGATTCTAAAATGAACTGGTATTTCTTGCAGTCCTATAAATTGAATGGCGAAAGCCTCATTTATTTATTTAATAATAATTAATTCATTAATAATTACATATGCACTTAAAAATAATTAATTTAATAATCTCATATACCAAGCTTTCCAAAAGGCTTATCTGTTAGCATTTTAATAAAGATGAAAATATTAAATATATTTTGATTTTCATCGTGTATTTATCTAACGATATTATTTTTTAATGCTTGATTTGGTATACAACAGTACACACAATGTACTACAGCAGAACTCTGCCATGACTTAATAGTCAATAAATAGTCAATAAATTTGACAATCTGGATCTGTTCAGTCATGTTATACATTCCAACCAGGCTAGCTCAATGTGTTTAAGGATTGCCCTATTGTCATGTGTGCAATGAATAAAACTGGTTTGTATAACCCAGTTCCAACTTGCATTCAATATATGCAAGGCCAGTCAAGTCCACCTAAACCACCAATGATACAGACACAGGCTGACATGCCCTGTCATGTAATATCAAACCTTTTCAAAATGGAAGTATATATAATACATTTCCATAAAAGTTGTCAGTCCAGCACACAGAAAACTGATTCCAAAATCTTCAGTACTGGAATCATTAGAAAAGGTCCTGTAAGTACTGACTCTTGTGACAGACAGTTCTGATAGCTAGCAAATATCTTCTTGAGAAACATTTTACAAGAATAAAAAAACTTTAGGCACTGACTACAAAATTGCAGAGAATTTTTGCTTGTAAAAAAAAGTGGTGACTCAACAGAAAAATGTAATGTACCGCTTCTATTAAAGATTACCATATATACTTGTCTTATCTCCAATTGAAAATAACTGACCCTATCTACTCTACATAATGCACCAGCAGATCCAGGTATATGCTGATTGCTCCTAACAAAGTGCACAGACCAGATCTGCCAGCGCATTGTGCAATGGTAGATCAGGTATATTCACTGTACAGTTGGGGATGACTTATAAGCATATATATATCATGATAATTCCATTTACAAAAATTGGCCAATATTTGCTAAGGATATCTATGCCTGATAATGTGCCTGCCCAACCACAACTTTTTGCCAAATTTATTATGCTGTCTCTCATCTTATCTTAGGAGAAATAAGCTAATAAAGTTATATTATTTTTCTTAAAATCCATTCAACTGAAAGAAGTAGAGGTTTATTTATTTTTCAAAATAAATGAATCTTGAAATATCATAGAAAAAACTAAATGTTTTTTTTTTTTATAGAAAATCTAACCCCACCTCCACCTCTCTTCCAACCATACATGTAGGATCATAATCCAAACTTCATAATGAGATTAAACATAGCACTACTGATACACAAAGAACCAAAAACCATACCTTTATTGTAAGTGAATTTATTATACTTAACTGAGATACCATATATGGAGGATCACTCTACTACTGTCAAATACCTAATTAAATTAATCTATGGAGCTTATACAATGTACTGGTTTGGAGTTTTTAGCATTTCCAGATTTCTGCATGGCATTTTGTTAACTCAATAAATATGTTAAGAATGTACCAATGCAATAGTGACCATGATCAAGTTGCCTCCCTTTACTGTAAGTGTTCACAGTCATCAAGTACTATCATTGCATATATGGTTGGAACATCAGGAATTCGAGTTTAATGGAATGTAGTATCTAATAAGCCAATAAGTCAAATCAAACTGCAAACAGTACAGATCCTAATCTGTCATAGCACAATGTACCTGTAAATCTGGGTCCACAATATTTTCTCTATGTATACTCTTAACTGCAAAGACTCAGATCTGACACTGCATTATGCAATCAGAGATCTGGGTCTGTGCTGTTTGCAGTTTGACTCATAAGCAAGTAGATATGGCATCTGATATTGTACCATCATAAAGCATGGACGATATTTGTGGGAAGAAAAGTATATTGACAACTTTGAAATCGGAGCTTATAATTCAACTTGAATGTCAATATGTTTTTATGAGTTTTAGTCTTCCACAAATTTTCAATTACTCACAAATTAATATTTAAAGACATGAAAATATCATGAATTATAATACTTATTGTACTTATGGGCAAATGATAAATCTCATTAATAGTCAAACCAACTTCTGAATACTTTACAAGATTACTTTCTATCTCCAAGTAAACAAATCCTTGCATCTAATGTATACCGGTACTGTATAAATATACCTGTCCTGATTACTATCTTAAGTTATTGACCAGTCAAGTTATAACATGTACATGCAACCTGTATAGATTCATTGAAGAAAATGGCTGCTCTATTTGGCTTGGATTATAGATCTGATAATGGCTTATATTAGAGTGAGTCATCTATAGAAAAGATGGCCTCTTTGAAGCACTCTGAAATTGTGATACAAATTTCGAAAATGCACAAAAGTTTTTACTGAATGATTTAATAACAAATAAATAATATAATACACAAATGAATAAGCCTTGTGTATAACCAAATGTCATGCATATGAAAAACAATGTTGCGAATCTGAAAACATGAAGAAAACTAAGTAATAATAGTGCAGGTGACTATTCAGATTATACTTTAAAGAAATAAATATACAAAATGGTACAATATATCTATGAAGCAATTAATTTTAGTAATCTGATTAATAATATCCATAATTTGGGCCAGATTTTATATAATATGCAGAAGTTGCAAAGGAGCATGTCCCATCCAATATAAATCTTTCCATACCTCCACCCCAACCAACTCCCAGCATGAATTAAAGAACTGCTGTCACCAAATACAGTGATTTTATTTCTCGAGATAACCCTGCTCAAGGATGACATAAAAGTGAACTGTATTATAGGTGAGGTGTATAATATACATAGTTATCATTACATTATGTCATTGACCAAACCAAGGGTATATTATATAAAGTTACCATGGCATTAAAACAATGACCAAAATCAAGGGGTGTATTATATATCGAGTTACCACTGCAGTATGTCAATGAAACCAACCAGTCATACAAAGGAAATGTTATATTAAAACATTGCAAAATCTAATAAAAATAAAAGTAGAAAGACAAGAGCACAGAAAGGTAAGAACCATAGCAGGTGTAGAATTTGTTTCGAGTAGAACTGACTGAATTTGGAGGTTAATTTGTTAACTTTATAGAGTTTTTTATTTTTACTGAAACAAATTATTATTTTCTATGGAAAAGTAGGGTTAGCTGAAACCCCAAAAGACTTAAATCCCATTATAAGATTGTGATGAGGTAAATGGAAAACTACTAAACCAGTCAGATTTCACTTGATCATTAACTAACTTACTAAGTAAAGTTGAAGAAAGAAAGAAAAAAAAATTATCAAGATTTTTAACATTTAAGAAATAAATCTGCAAAGAAGCAAAATATTACAATGTCAGCAATTTCATTTTCAATAGCAAACTGATTCAATGAGTAAATATAATGCTTGAAATAATAAAAGAACTTTCATATTCAAGTTACCTACAATAAAATACCCGAGTTCACCAAGGTGTAAAATATTGGCAACCCATTCTTGGCAATAATGAATGGGTATATGTGTGAACCGTTCCATGCAGAATGGTTCCATTATTGCACAGAAGTCGCAAAAGACTTGATCATGATCACCCTGTAAGTTTGCCTTGGTTTGTGTGTAATGGGGTCCTAGCAACACCTCTACATGATCAAACTTGAAAAGAACTTCCCCATTGTGCAGGCTTACATTAAAATCAAAGAAAGAAATTAGAACTGAAGAAATAAAAAAAATAGAAGTGCAGACACAGAATGATAAAATGTCTGTAGCAAAACTTTAATGGATATATGAATTAATCAATCTAATAGGCATCACAAGTGAATATGAGGTACTTTGTAGGAAAATCACTACATGTTGTAGCCTGTCTTGACCCCTCTAATGAGTTAAATGCATTTAGTTTTTCTGTCAGTAAAAATGACATTAAATATGGATATTTACAACCAGCGTACTGAACATTATGAGAAAAACTGCCTTCTGAGCAAATTTATCCTTCTTATGCAAACAAATTTATCTAGCACAGGAAAATAATGAATGTCCTTACGTGACAAATGTCCACACCAAAAGTCCCCGTCATCCAGTGCTTCATTATGGGTGCTCCTTCATTTTTCTAGCCTAGCATTGCATCAAGAGAACTTCTCCATTCTAAGCCATGGTGCCTGGCACACCATGTAGGCATCCTGCACTCCCTATCTCGTCCCTGGGGCATATGGATCACTTTATGTTGGTGAGTGTTCTGGCTAAGCTCTAGGTTGGCAATGAGTGAAAAAGGACGATCTGGGAGGTTTTGTGGGACTTGTCTAAGGACAACCAATCGTACAACAGGAAGGCAAGACAAGTTGAAACGTGTTCAGAAAAACCGGGTATTTTTCTCTCCAATCATTCGCAACGATAAAATTTAATTCATGTCATCAGAGATGTATGTTTCACTTGTATGTGACTTAAAAATAACAGTAGCAATATTCTTTGAGTGATCTCTAAATTCACTTTTTGGGAATCATATGTCTGCTATCGGTTGTCCATATTGTGCTGGACAAAACCTCCAGTTTACCGGCATGTTATGACGTGTCTTTTTGACAGTTTGCCAAGAAGTCACTGTATAATGTAATTTGAAAATCAAAAGTGGAATATAAACTTACCTCGATCGAACTTTTTCCCATCAGGATCGATATCTTTCACGTCAAAAATATCTTCGAACAGGACCCCCGCCATATTTTTGGGCGACTGTTTGTTTTAAGTTTAATTTCTAGCCTTTTCCTCTTTTTATAACCTCAAATTTCGATTAAATTATATTACCAGTATATTATAATATAACGGTTCATTTGATTTTTTATTTGTTTATCCGTCCATTCAAGAAATAAGTTACTATAACTGTTTAAAAACTTGTCAAGGCATGAAATTTCCCTAACCGGAAGTATTGATACCCTATACACCAACGTTGCTTTCTTCAAAAGAGAGGTAAACAAGGGGATGTAACTTGAAAGGACAGTATAACGGTACACCCGGCATATTTTGGCAAACACCAATAAATCTACTTGAAATTTCAACATAAAAGCACTTGTCTTAGAAAAAAGTAGTAGTAGTAGAAGTAATAATAATAATAATAATAATAATAATAATAATAATAATAATAATAATAATAATAATCATAATAATTACGACAGTGAATGAGACCCAAAATAACTATTACCATCATTTAAACACCCCCACCCCCCACCTCATACAAAATTACAAATAAACATAAACCACCACTTTCTCCTCTTTGCTACTCTTAATCTTAAGTCTTCATCAATCAAAGCAAGAGGATTGTTTGATTATTATATGACAGAACAACGAAGGTTGCGTGAATTTATTCTTCCATACAATAATGAATACACTAACACTGAAGATATAAAATAAATATTGACTGTACGTTTGCCTGCTTATTTGTGCGATTTTTTTTATTATAAAAAAAAATACTGATCTTTCCAGGTTATCTCATGTCGCTGATAATCTAACTCTGTCAAATTCTATGATACGAGTTAAGTCTGTAGTTACGTATCTGCAGTCTCTCCGGGAGTAACAGCCGCTTGTTGACGGACGGACGATGCATTACGTATGACTGACGTATGAAGAACAGCTTATGTTTGAACGGACGGACCATGCATGACATATGAATGACGAAGCATAACGTATGTTTGGAGGAAATATTATTTCTGCTAATTTTCTATCGTTCTCGATAATTTGCATACATGTTGTTGACCTATAAGACAACCACGGTAATAACAAAAAATGCTCAGTATGCTGTGATCAAGATTTGTTCTTCTTTAGAATAATGCATACCGTTTATATTCGTTTATAAGACGAGTCTAACTGAAAATAAATCTGACGTATATTTTGTCTGTTTGCAAAGTAAATACCGTTTCAGACCATTACTATTACCGATCAGAAGTGGAAACAAACTGCAAACTACGCATACCCTGATATGCCGTCGCATTATGCACCAGCATATCTGGGTATGTGCAGTTTGCAGTTAGACTCGACTTAGGGCAATTGTGCAGTTGAGAAGACTCCCTGAAAATATTTCCACACCTGACCTGAACATTTATAAACAGGACGGCTGTACACCAAAAGTAGTATACTGTATTTATCTGTAAATTCTTTCATCATTTAAAAACTCTGCTGTCCATCTTAATTTTTTTTGGGTTGTCTTTTCGTTCATATTTGTTATCTTTGCATTAATATTGCACTGCATATCCGTAACTGCACAAAAGTTGGCGTACATAGCCTATTTGTGTTGATGTGCCGTACAAATCTAAAAAAACCAGTCTCCTTATAATGTGGGATTTCCCAGAATGTCAATCCTTTGTACTCGTATCACGTGACCGTAAACGATCTAAATTGGACACATATTGTACATATCATCAAACAGGCTAAAACTGCTGACTAATGAGTAGATAATGTACATTATGAAAAATGCTGTGGTTATGAAAACTATACAAATTGAAGTTTAGGACTGTAATTACCAGTTTTTTTTTTCTTTTCTCTCAAAAATTATAATACATAAATCAATATGAAGAAATGACTGAAAACTGGTGTAAATAGAAATTTTAAGAAGAAAAAATAATTGTGGTTTCGCTGGGGGTCGAACCCAGGACCTTTCGTGTGTGAGGCGAACGTGATAACCACTACACTACGAAACCCCTTTGAGATATCAGTCTTCCTAAATAATTCATACGGCTTAGTCTATGGTATTATGCTGTACAGCTGAATAAATGTTAAGAATATGGGGTGTCCAGAATTAGAACAAGGCTGACAAATATGACTAGTGCATTATGCTTACTCATACACGAAGTATAAATCTATAGCCAGTGCAAATATAACCAAGCTACTATAACTGTGTTCTCGACATACATATATGACAACGTTATATCATTATCAGATGGCTGACGAGAGCTTAATGATGAAAAAAAAAAAACCCAAACCCCAGAACCAAATAAAAAATAATTTAAAAAAAAAAACAGATCCCCACCCCCACTTCTCACACAGGATCATGTCTATCATATACTTTTATATTAAGAACCTTAAGGTTATTGATGTTTTTTTTTTCAACATTAAGCTCGCGTCAGCCACCCGTTTTCAATAGCGTACCAAATCATACAATATAAATTCTTTGCTTATAGTGACAAATGCACTTAATACATACGCACGCACGCACACAAACATAGGTATTCGTTAAAACAAAATTAGGTTGTACACATTTGAACCCAAAATAAATGTATAAAATATCAAACGCGGTGTGGTATAGGCGAGACACAACTGTTTAGGAATACCTACAAATCAAGCTAATTATTTTACCCAGACGTGTTCTAAATGTGAAACTCGAAACGTTCAAGATACATTTTTAAAACAAACCCATACATACATACCCAGAATAGGTTGAAAAGATTAAATATGATATAATTGAACAAAAGACTGACACACATGATATGGTGTATTTTCAATATAAATCAAAATGGATAAAATATATACATGTAAACTCGTGAACACTCTAAGTAACTCGGATTGAGTGTGCGTGGGTATTTAGGATTTTTAACATAGCTTTACAGTCATATCGCTATGATGTTTGCAGCGAGGCAGTTTATAGTGATGTCTAGCACAGGGGCATCATGACGCAGACATGTAGCATATCAGTCCCCCCATCATCATTTATTCTTGAGTTTGTGTCTAGGAATGGTAATGCTGTAATGAAAAGCCTTAAACTACACAAGGTCCTTAAGTATATAATTTTCAATCTAACTTGTCTTCATTTAGCTGCCATTTTTGCACTTTTTAAATTGTGTAATATATGCATTATCATACAGCCACATGTATATAATTTATGCAAAGCTAATTCCACCTAGAACTAGACTAATTTTTGCAACTTATCACCTTTATTTTCATATTTGCAAGTTATTGGTGTTAAAACTTGTATTCTTTCACCATTGGTATAAACTGAAATTTTCTCATCAACATCGAGTGAATCTCAAGGGTGAAAACTCGTATACTGCCACCAAACGATGAACTTTTTCAGTTATTGATTCATTTGTTTGTTTTAGGGTTTAACACCATTTCTCAGCACACGATAGGCTATACATGGTGGCCAGTATTTTTGGTGAAGGAAGAACCCGGGAAAACCCCTGGAAAAACCCCCGACCCACGAGAACCTACTGGCAAGCTTTCTCACATAACTACAATAACTGAATCTTAGACTCGAACCCATGCAGAGGTGAGACGGCAGTGATCCATAACGGAAAGAGCTTTAGACCACTCTGCCACTTTGGGCCCCAGTTATTGACTCATAACAAACAAATAAAAATTAAATGTTCAAATGATATGACTAATTATTTTATGTAAAAAAGCAGTTTTCCGTAGCATAAATCATTCTTAATACAAGATAACCAAGCATACACTTTAAAAAAAAAAAACCTTCAAAGTGTCAAGTGGGTTTTGATCTAGGATCGTTTGCATCATTGATGAAGTGCAGTGGGATGATTTTTGTGTCAGAATTTGATGTAAATAAAGATGGTGTGCAAACCGAATCGATAAACGGACGAAATTATATCTTGTGCCGATATCACATGCTATACATGGCGTCCAGCATATTTGGTTGCAAAACCCAGTGAAGAACCACAGCTCCACAAGATGCTTACATTTAATTGTCAAGTTTAATAACAAGTATAAAAATCTGTCTTGAAATATTTTATTACTTAATATGAATAAACAATTGCTACATTCAATGTAACAATTCTGTGAAATGTATCAACATGAAAATAATGAAATCTATTGAAATGGATAACAACTATAAAACATGGATATCTATAAACAACACGAGATTTATGAAAAGTATATTAAAAAAATGTGTACTTCATTGTTTCATACTATAACTGTCAACCAAATAAATAGTACTCTGCAATAAAATGTGTGCTATTTACACTGAATGATGGTAACCATCGTGTCATTAACATGTTCAATACCATCTATACTTGCAAGTCGAGATCAACTGCAAACAACACATATCCCAATATGCCATCGCATAATCATAGACAGATCAGAATCAATGTTCCCTCTAACACGCGTGACTGCAAGGCTCATTGGAAAATGCCATGCAGCAGTTTAAAAATTATGCACACAAGCTTTGGTAGCAAAAAGAAAATGCTGCACAGCAGTTTCAAAGTTCTGCGCATACAGGAAATATATTAGAGCAAACGTTGATCACAATACCATTGACTTTGATCAACCAAGACAAATATTTGTTTCTGCACTTTGAAGATGAGCACTTGACTTGTAAGTATATATATATATATATATATATATATATATATATATATATATATATATATATATATATATATATATATATATATAGACACACACACACACACACACATTATGCAATTATGCATTGCACATACAAGAAATCAATCCACATGAAGTTGCACCACAATCTATTACAACATAATTCAACTTTTTCTACTGATTGCTTCTTCCTATATTATAGGTACAGAGAGAATTCAGAACGGATGAATGAAATGTTAAATTGGGGTCTGAAAGATATATTTTCATTTAAAACTCACCTTACCAGCAAATTATATGAACCATGATATATATGGGGGTTAAAGATGTGAAATATGAATTGGTATAAAAGTCACCTAATTACTTCTGAAAATAATCTGTACTTGAGCTTCAAACTCATAAACTGCATATAAGTGGAAATTAGGAAAATTAACGAAATAACCAGTGTTAAAACTGTACAGAATTTAAGTACATTTAATACATGGATGAGAATGCCAGAAATCTGAGTCTGAAGATATGTGTATGACATCCCTTTGTGTCTATTTGAAAATTATTTTGATCAAACAAAAAACAAGTTGAGTAAAACTTCATATAACTCACAATACTTAAGATGTAAATACTAAAAAGCAAGATATTTAACATTAAAAACAAAGATAAAGAATATTAAAAATAATAAACTCGCAAATTATAATGTTTAAATGCCAGAGACAAAATGTTTGCTTATTGTGTCTTGTTCTTTTTTGTTGTCCCACTATACTAAATGTTGGTAATTTGGGAGATAATAACGCGATATTACAGCTTACCCAAGAAGATGTAATGCAAATTTCAGATAGGTCCTGAAAAACGTATCACCTTATATTTCAAACAATATAAATGACAAGTGACACAACTTGCATAGCTTTGATTCCAAACTTCTTCACATTTGAAATTTTTTATCATTAGCATGAAACGTAAGTGCACTTGAACACACGTGTATCAAAATTGCAAGTATGAACATTTGCTGAAATCTTTTACAAAAAAGGGGAAAGGTAAACCTCATACAGAGTTGTTGGCCTTGTTTTAATTCTTAAATTAGATGAAAGAGGCAGTCTTCAGTTAATGATGATATATAATATATATATATATATATATATCAGTGACACATATTTGCTATTTTAAATGACTACATTTTTATAACACTAATTTATTTGTAGTTAAAATTCAATGTGCATATGATCTATTTAAAAATATATTTCTAACATATACCACTAATCAAAACTAGATAAAACTTGTAATATTTTTATCACTTCATTGAAATACAAATCGGAAGAGATAACAAAATTTAAAAATCTGTCAAAAAACTTTAAATATCAAGGTCTGATCCAACAATATTCATTTCAAATAGATAATACAAGAAGCAGAATGACACCATTCAGATGTACAAAAATATGTAAGGATGTATACCGTACATATTTACTACAAGAATGTCTTTGTAAAGAACTGACTGCATTTATTGATAAAATTGAGAGAAAAAAGAAAAGTAAATTAATCATTCAAAATCAGAATGGCATCTTATGACAGAAATAACACAAAGGTAGCATTGTGGAGATTAATTCTATAGAAGAATTCAACATTTGTTTGCGAGAGAAACTCTGTAGGACACAATGCTGTCTATTGCAAAATTAAATAATAAAAGCTCTTGCTCATTTACAATTATATTTCAGGATCTCAGAACATTTATGGTGGTTTTGACTGTTGCAAAAAAAGAGGATGTACCTAATATGTCACCTTAAAATAGATACCGAAATATCATCAAATCCTTATTTCCATTAACATGCTCAAATTTTTAAACATCAGACTGTTATCTCCATTAATATCCTCAAATTATTAAACATTAGACTGTTATCCCCATTAATATTCTCAAATTATTAAACACTGGACTGTTATCTTAATTAATATCCTAAAATTATTAAACACTGAACTGTTATCTTAATTAATATCCTCAAATCCTGAAACATTACACTATCCCCATTAATACCTTCAAATTATTAAACATTAGAGTGTTATCCCCATTAATATTCTCAGATCCTGAAACATTACACAGTTATCCCCATTAATAACCTCAAATTCTTAAACATAGGACTGTGATAACCATAATACCCTTAAATCCTGAAACATAATATTGTTATCCTCAATAACATCCTCACCCCATCAAACAAAAGGCTGTTATCTCCATTAATATCCTAAAATCCTTAAAGACAGGACAGTTATCCCCCATTAATATCCTCAAATCCTTAAACACAGGGCATATCCTCATTAATAACCTCAAATTATTAAACACAAAACTGTTATCCCCAATAATGTCCTCAAACACAAGACTTTCATCCTCAAAAATATCCTTGAATCCTTAAACACAAAATTGTTAACCCCTTTCATACTTTATCACACTGGAGAACTGGCTAAAAGTAACATAAGGTGTAGATCTTCATGACACCATGCCACTGGAAGACTTACGATGCCACATGGTGTTAAAATTTCTGCCAGTGTGCTATAGATTTTTCTACAGCAACTTCTGACATATGGCTAATTCGATAGCATGTTGTATTTGCAAGTGAGCTAAAATGTTTATTTATAAAAAATGGTTCAGCTTTGACATTTTATGGTACAGAAAGTTTGCTATATCAAGTAAAAAACTAACTTTGAAAAAGAAACTGTGTACAATGAGATCAAATTCAACTGAAAACCAAGAATTTTCTCCATGTGATTACTTCAGAACATTTTATGTTTCAAAGTGTGGTATGAACACTGAATATTGAATTTTTGTTATTCTATATAGCATATGCCAATTTCCAAGCAGAATATATTAAATAGATCTTAATGTTATTATAAATATATGAACTACTGCAGTTAAGATATTTAATTGAATCTGGTAAAATCAAACAAATTTATAGTATGTGTTTCAATATACCCGACTCAATCATGGGTCGGCAGCCTAAGGAACACATTCCACAAGGTGGCACGTCGAAAGAGGTTTTATGTGGCACGCAAAAGGCAGCCAAAAATCTTCATTTTAACAGTGTTACTCTCTTACTGGTGGCATAAGCTTGTTCATATTGTAATTAATCCAGACAAAAGTGGCACACTATATAAAACAGGTTGCCAATCCCTGGTCTTAATTAAATAAATCCTTTGAATAAACAATATTATGTCTTCACTAGGTCCAATACTACTTGTAGATCTTTAGTTTTATACAAAATCGCACAATTTTCTTGGTTTCCAGTTTTACAATAGGCACTGAAAAAAGGCAAAGACTAGCAGTTTAAAAAAAGTTCAATTAAAAGAACTCCCCCTCCCATAAGAACTGTCAACATGGCATAGAAATCCACCAAAGGCATGGTTTGTCTCCTATGAACCATGTATATTAAAATTCAGTAACCTATTTAAATTGTTTTCTTTAGATGATTGAGCCATGATTACGCATGATTTTCATGCTAAGTAGGTACAAACTAGTCATGATAACCTTCTTTCAAAATCATGAAAAATTTTCTGATATGATGAATGAGACAACATGATTTTAATAAAATGTAGAAACTTGATGATATCACTACAATGAAGATGGCACAATAGTGAAATATACATCTCAAACAAGTGAATAATTTTATAGTTAGGAGATATGTAATGAATACAATTTGTTCAAGCTGACAGTAGATTTTGTCTTGCTCATGTGTGAATTTCTTTTTATAGAAAAACTAATTCATACTTTTTCTATTCAGAGCCCTGAAACATAGAGATTTGTATGGAATGATCTTATGAAATTCATGAGTCTGCATGATTTCATATGACATGACATTTGTACAAAAATGACATAATGTGAGAAAAATAGCTTATGACAAATGACCTACATACAATATTGCTATATGACAAAAATATCAATTTATATTATGTACAACATGTAATAAAGTAATACAATATAAAAATCCTTTCATAAAGTGCCATATGTAACCGTTTCTAAAAAGAGTCAAGATGCAAACTACACAGACCAAGACCTGCTGTTGCATAATGCTGCAGAGCTGGGACTAAGCAGTTTGTTAGGACCGTGATCTGCAGGCACGTTATGTGACAATGTATCAGGGTCTTTGGTGCTTGCAATTTGGCTCGATTTATAAGCGAGTATAAATGGTAATGATCATCCAAGTTGTACAGCCTTTTTTGTAAAGATGAAAATTAATAATTTCATCAAACTAGAGGAATGGTGAGGAATTCATTCTATCCCCTAACACTGTCAAAATTATGGAAAAGAGCACAAATCTTCTGAAAATAGTGATAGTGTAGTGTAATGTCTGGTCATATCTTCTAATAATGATCAAATCGATCACTAAAAACTGTGAGAATAGTCCACTAAAAACTGTGAGAATAGTTTTATTCACAAAGCTCCATTCTTTATTGCATCCAGCTGTAAGTTAAAAAGTGCAATAATTATTTATAGCACAAAGACTTTGTCAATGTGTGCACTTTTATATGACAGGCATACAAAGTTCTGCTGTGAACAATTCAAAACTGAAAACCAGTTGTATTCACAAGTCTAAACTGCATTCAGTAAAAATGTACAAAGCTTTATGGCATTCATAGAAAATAGACTAGCAGCATCCATAACATTCTGTCATACGACTACATCAGGCTCAACTAAACAAAGGGCAATTACTCTAACACAAGACTGCAGTTATTCGTTATGCAAATCTTCTGATGATGACCATTACAGTGTTTCATAGACAGTCACTGAAAACAGTATGACTACTTGCTTTCACAACAGTCTGTTATACACTGCATTCAGCTGTAATACAGAAAGGGCAGTAACTCTTGCAAATCTTGCAACAGCAAAGTGATCAGATGTGTTCCTCTTCAGGTGATGGTCAAAATATTTACCAAATTTATGCCAGTTCACCCCAAAAATGCAGGATTTCACAAAATTGTGTGACGGCTAAAAGACTGTAAAGATGACCATAAGGATTGCCTCTAGGGAAGATGATACAAAATGTTGTTTTCTACAGTAATCCATATCCAAATATTACAATTCCTTCAAAAGTACTTCACAATCTTGAGAGTATCATTGTGTGTGTGAGTGAAAGAGGTAGAGAGAGAGATATGTAGATATGCATGTCCACTGCCAAAAAAAAAAAAAGAACACTCTTTAAAAAAAATCTTAATATGTATACTCATTTAAAAGTGGAGTTAAACTGCAAACAATATAGATCCAGATCTGTTGATACATTATGCTCCAACAGATCGGGGTACATGTTGTTTTTTCCACTTATTATTACTTACAAACTGTACAGACCCAGATCAGTTTATGTATGATGCTCCAACAGATCATTATTTGTTCTAGTGATTATTACTAACCAACTGCATAAACCCAGATCTGTTGGTGCAGATCTTTATCTGTGCAGTTTGCAGTTGAACTTGACTTAAAAATGAGAATACATGGTACTTTTCACTGGTTCTGTATGCTTCAGCAACCATATAATCTTGACTTCTTACATAATATATACATGTACATACAAAACTATGACCTTGAATAGCATACTCTGGAAGTATGGTGACCTTTGGTAATGTAAATAAATGAATAACTGAGTGCTTTGTAAAGTGACTCATATAAAGTAGAAAACCATCACACACACAACGATGCTCTCAAACATGTCCATTCCTCACAGACTCTAAAATTCAGATATTCTACCAGATATTTTAGTTGTAAGCCTTTCTTTGGCTTCATTTTCCAGTGGAAAGTTTTAGCAAAAATTAGTAGATTATTTCCATAACAAAGAACATAAAATGAAAGACACATGATATAATTCTCCACATGCTGTATATACTAACTTGCAAGACAAGTCCAACTGCAAACTGCAAACGACCCTGAACTGCTGTCAGATAATGTGCCAGCAGATCTGCTTTTGTGCAATTTGTTAGGAGTAGAACAAAACAGATTTTAATCTGCAGCCACATGATGATACGGCAGAAAAGAATCTGCTGTTTGCAATCTGACTCAACTTTATAAGCAAATAATTTGGTATTTCCATCTTCTGAAAATACCTAATACATGTTACTTGTAAAGTCTGAAAAAGAAAATTATAATGCGATAAAACGTTCAATATAATACTGGCAAACATCATGCTCAAGAGCATTTTACAACACTGTTACAGCACTTTTCTGCAAGTCAAAAATTTTCTTTACCTTTAAAAGACGAAATTTTGATACTGTTTAGAGTGTTCAGGTTAATATTTGTAGCAGCACCCCAAGGAATGGAGTCTGTCAAAGCATCATTTAATGCAAAGTGAATGAATTTAAAATCATCATTCCATGTCAGAATGCTGAACCAGTCAAACCACTGAATGGAACATCTGTATTATGATTGATATACATAATCTGTACATTAGGCTTATGAACCAGTCAAAACAATGAAATAATCTACGCAAAAGAAACAACTGTATGTATGTATGTATGTATGTGTGTGTGTGTGTGTGTGCGCGTGCGTGCGTGTCTGTCTGTCTGTATGTAACAAATCATTCCTAATATGTACAACATTCATTTAAACTGATTCCGTTCTGATAATTTATTTGTACATTGATAGAACAGGCTAAAACAATGACTAACTGGATAATATTGCACTGACTAAACTACATGTATAGACCAATGACCACACCATATGAAATACTCCTAGTTTACAGGTAGGATGATATGATACTACATTATAACAACTAAGAATGGTTCACTGGCAAAGAAAAACTCAATAAAGAATCTATCTTAAATGATTTTCACAGAATTTAATAACCACTCTCAATTTGCACTTTGATTACTCTCTTGCATTTGCACCTTCCCTCCTCCTTACTCGTTTAATATCATGTTTATCAACCTAGCAGAAGACTGTTGAGTAAGAATTCACCTGTAGCTTTTTTGAGACAATTATCTACAAAAAATTTCAAAGAGATGACATGCTGTATATACAAGCTTATAAGTCAAATAAAACTGCCAACTGTAAAAACCCAGATCTGCTGTCATGACAAGAATATCTGGGTCTATGCAGTTTGTTACGAGTAATCAGTAGAAGAAACAATCTGTCAGTGGATTATGCCACAGAAGATCTGCTTTTATGTTGTTTGCAGTCGGACTTGACTTATAATTAAGTATATAAACGATCTCCACCACCACTTTTCATCACATGAAAAGACACTTACTAACAGTACCCTGTGGTCCACCACATTAAATTGTTATGTACCATGGTGTACCATTCTATATACTGCATATACTACACCATGTTTTCATGGTAACAAGAAAAATATTGAACATGGATAATAAGTATCAAAAAACACAATTTGCTTGACATGAGTACCCTTGTTTGGTAAAAATATCTTGAATGGCTTTAGATTTATGCTTTGGAAACATAATGTATATGTGCAGACAGAGTGACCTTGCAGCAGCTATAACCCATGGAATCTAGTATTATAAAAAACAACAAATAAAACAAGATGTGTAATCTGCCAAAATGTATGACAGGAGACAGTGGTTTGTCAAATAAGGAAGTTTGCATGTACATAGTATACTGCGAGTGAAATACATCAAGAGTTTTGCTCCAGAAATTAAAGCATAATTTGTATAAGGATGGTGAATGGAGAAAAATGTTGAAAATATTTAAACTAAAGAATGAATAGCAAACGGCACATGTACATTAAGATAACTTAAAACGTTTTAGAGTTTTGTACCAGAAGCAAATATTAGGATAATAGATGATAGATGAAAGCACAAAAACCTATATAAACATAAAAAATATTTAAACTTAAGAATTCTGAGTTGCAAAGTGTCCATCTTGACCCCTAGTGTATTATGTATACTTGAGATAGATCAGAGTATTGGAGTTACACTTGAGATATGGCGGATGAATATTGTCAAATATATTGAAAATGAAAAATTCGGGAGAGCAAAAGGCACATGTATACCTCTAGTTTAACGAGATATCCTATTTCAATGAGATTGTAAATATTGTTGGAGTTTTTAGAATCTGAAATGTAGGTCATGGATGTATGGACATATAAATTGGTGCAAACATTTAAAAAAAAATTAAACTCTAGTTCTGTGAATAGAAAAAGCCACATGGACACCACTGGTCCAATAAATCTATACCATTTTACAGTTATCTTAAATGGTTTGGAAGTTTTGTCTGGGAAATGAAAGTTTGGTTAATGGATGGATGGGACAGACAAACAAACAAAAAGATTTAAACATTAAGAAATGGGAAGAGCAAAAGCTTGATATTTTGAGCAGTTCTGGAGTTATACTGGGGAAATTAAAGTGTGAATCAAAGATGGATGACCAAACAAACTGAAGGAAATATTATCCATAATTATACCCAATACTGAATAGCAATAGACAAGTTTCTAAGAAATACTTTAAATGTCTTCAAAATTTTGCTTTCGAAATTCATGTGGTGAAGTGTTGATAGTAGATGAAAGAACATTCAAACATCTTATGTACTAGCTTAAAAGAGAAGTCCAACTGCAATCTGCACAGACCCAGATTTGCCATCACATAAACTGGCAGATCTGGGTCTGTGCAGTTTGCTAGGAGTAATCATTAGAACAAACAAAATATGGCTGAAAAGTTTTCATTTTCTATCTCTGGAAAAAGAATTGGTGGATGATGGTAAAAGTCCTGTATACATCCAGTATTGTCTGCAATACAGTGTATCATACAGTATCAGTGAATTGTTTGCTATAAATGTACAATGTATCATACAGTATTAGTATTGTTTATTATAAATGTATCATACAGTATTAGTATTGTTTACTATAAATGCACAGTGTACCATACAGTATCAGTGCAGTGTTTACTATAAATGTACAATGTATCATACAGTATCAGTGTATTGTTTACTATAAATGTACAGTGTACCATACAGTATCAGTCCAGTGTTTACTATAAATGTACAATGTATCATACAGTATCAGGGTATTGTTTATTATAAATGTACAGTGTACCATACAGTATCAGTCCAGTGTTTACTATAAATGTACAATGTATCATACATTATCAGTGTATTGTTTACTATAAATGTACAATGTATCATACATTATCAGTGTATTGTTTCATACAGTATCAGTGTATTGTTTACTATAAATGTACAATGTATCATACAGTATCAGTGTATTGTTTCATACATTATCAGTGCAGTGTTTACTATAAATGTACAATGTATCATACATTATCAGTGTATTGTTTATTATAAATGTACAGTGTACCATACAGTATCAGTGCAGTGTTTACTATAAATGTACAATGTATCATACAGTATCAGTGTATTGTTTCATACAGTATCAGTGTATTGTTTACTATAAATGTACAATGTATCATACAGTATCAGTGTATTGTTTACTATAAATGTACAGTGTACCATACAGTATCAGTGCAGTGTTTACTATAAATGTACAATGTATCATACAGTATCAGTGTATTGTTTATTATAAATGTACAGTGTACCATACAGTGTCAGTGTATTGTTTCATACAGTATCAGTGTATTGTTTACTATAAATGTACAATGTATCATACAGTGTCAGTGTATTGTCTGCTATATATTTACAATGCATCCTATCCAGCGTACCATTTGTTCTAAATTTACAATGTACCATATCATGTATGTATTGTTTGCAATAATTTTACAATGTACCGAACAGTGTCATTATACTGTACGCAACAATTATTATTTTAAACATATAAGCACAAATGCAACAGTAATCTAATAAATATAAATGAGGAAACATGCAATAAAAATCATTTATTCTTTCTGCAAGTTCTATCAATTTATCCAAGATATTTGTTTCAAAAGTTCTGTAAAGGTGTAGTTAAGATTTATCTGTAATATCATTGTAATTACATGTACATGCAAATTTCATTGAATCATATAAGAAAAATGCAAAAACTAATAGAAGAAAAGCAATTGCTAGTCTGAATTAATGTTGATGCCATTTTGGTTAATTCTAAAAACAAAAGATACAATGTTAATGACCTACAACAAGTATTTACAATAATGTAGCACAAGTACATAGATAAATGTACTAACAATACAAACTATCACAGTATACCAGTCTAGTTTTGTCCAACACATGGATCCAGTCATTTATAAAATAACTACAACACCATTAACAGCACATAAATTTCTTTGTAAATATACATGAGACTATCATTTGTAACATGCAAAATGTGATTATTTTGCTATTCATAATGCAACCTATACTAATTTTAAACTTTGCTGCATTTATACCTAAATTTTATGCAAAATAAAATATACTGAGTCATGTCCACAGAGCAGAGAATTCCATTTCTGGGACACATAAAAAAATATGACCATTTATGATTAAAAATCATACAAACGAAAATTTTCCAGCACACCACTGCATATACAACTCTTCTTCATTGTAACATGGTAGCTGAGGTCAATCAATAACTGCACACTATTATGCACCAAAACCGAGGTTTACTTTGGTGCTTTATGGCACAGCAGCACATGCTGCTTTTTAGAGTCAAGTCCCTTGCCCAAGGACACATGCTGGCAGCTGATCCCAGCTGCTGGTCAGATGGTAGAATTTAATCTTTCATTCTTTCTGTGTAAGCCTAGCATGCTAACCACTCAGCCACCACCACTCCACCAAACTATGGTATATTGAGATTAGTTTTATAAACTGAATGACAGCACCATGAAAAACACTTATGCATCAAACTGTTGTATCATGGGCATGATCAAATTATGTAAAATGATTTTTTTTTAAGAAGAAAAAAAAAGATACAATATGAAGAAGCTTAATGCCCATTTCTTTCAACATTGTATTGTCATAACATTGATATATCAATTTAAATAAACTTTGATTTTGATCTTCATGTGGTCCATGGTGGTACCATGTTATATCTGGAATTACATTATATTGAGGGACAAATGTATGCACAAGGAAAGAACACACAGTTCTTTTTTTTAATTTAGGACCCCGCTATTTTAACAACAAAAAAAACCCCTTCTGACATGGAAAACCAACATGACTATAAATTGACTATTGTTTTTACTACTATATATTTTCACTCCAAATAGTTTGTTCTATCCATTTAATAATTTGTTAAGACTCTTCAAATTCTCTTCACAAACAAAATACACATGTACCCTCTCAACAAATTGTCACATGTCAATGAATATTATTTGTTATTTTTTAAAGCTCTGATTGTACCGTGAATCAATAATTATCAATCTCGGAAAATGATTTTCTCTACCTTTCCTCTATGGAGTGCACATTTAGAAATGCAACTCAATACATAGCCTACTTTACAGAAGAAAACAAAAATGTCAACTGTTAATTTGTAAATGCAGATGATGAAAGTCAGAAACCCAAAATGCCTTCTACTAAGATTTTTATGACAATACTGTACAAAATGGCTTAGCGGGAGAACAAATTATAAGAATAATCCAGCTACCACTAATTCTTTCATATGTGGAAAATAAGAAATCTAAGTATATGAACACTGCCATTTATACTGGCCATTTACAAAAGTCTAATATTTACAAAATGTTTAAATGTAACAATATTTTTCCTTCAGAATTTTGTTTTCTGCTAACTTCACTGCAGTAATCATTTCTGTACAGAGCAACAAGTAAGTCCAAGATATACCATATCTTAACAAATTAACCCCTGGTACCGTGTTTGAGGACATCAGGTAGTAGCCTACTTCCAAGCTCTGTTGTGTCAAGGTCATGTAAGATATACTAAAGTGGGTGGTATTATAGAAAGGTAGACAGATGTAGCTCTACAATGATACCAAAGAATTTGGATATTTTAGTTGCACTACAAAATACAAAGGGGAAAAACCTAATTTTTTTTAACACTTCTTATTTCCCCACCCAAAATTTACCCATGGTCGGAATATGATTTTGTGTCCAGATTTGAGACTTTTTGGCCTCAGATCTAAGGCAGACCAGTCTGAACTGCACATGGACAGGTGAACCTGTGAAAAAAGGAGGATAAGGTGGGCATTTTAGAATAAAAAAGTGGTCTATATACAAAAACGATGGGTCTGTTAAGCAAATTTATAATTAAAAAAAGAAGTTAATAATTCCAACTTTTCCCCATTAACTCATGCATGAGCAAAATTACTACTGGAAAACAATGTCTGTAACACAAATAGGCATTAGGCTAATGGAAAATCGCTTGGAAGTCAGTTTATTATAATGTATTCAAAAATAGCCCTCAAAATGTGTTTCCAAATAGCATTTCATGCAAAACAAAAACTTCCAGGGGTTAATGTGTTAACACAACACAAGTTCTTGTAAGAAATACAATCTCATAATATAGCAGCAAGTTCTTCCAAGATGCACAATTTCTTGACATAGCAGCAAGTCCATCCAAAATATAAAATCTCTTAACGAAGCAGCAAGCCCTTCAAAGATATACAATCTCTTCGACAATCACCAAGATACTTCTAAAAATACCTTTTTAATTACTGAAGAAATATAGAATCATTTCAAACCTTTGGCAAATGAAGATAGAACAAAATCTTACATCAAAATTTGTCTGTAAATACATTAAAAAGAGAGACCGAGGAGCAAAATTACAGAATAAAAGCTCAAGTTTACGCTAAATATTTACTCTAAATCCATCAATGAACCTGAAAAATCTGTTTAATTATGAGATTCATAACAGGTGTCATTACTACAGTATACCTAGACATCTGTAAAATATATATCGCAAATGTAATAAATCAAAAACATTTTCTACATCCACACTGTACAGGATCTGTACTATCCAAGTTCATTAACTTGGTAATAAAAGATTGAATTTTCAAAGAAAAATCATTTTAATTTGTCTGTTGCTGACTTTGCACTTTGCGAAGATGGGGCCAGCCCACTTCCAAAATTGCCATGACTATCAGAAGTACGTGTTGATTCGTTATTTAATGCATAAGCTTGTCCCAGTTTATCAGTGGCACTGGGTGTAGATGGTGTTGGGTTGCTGTCAGATGATGCTCCTGTACTTGAAGTTGCTTCTGCCAAAGCTTCCACTGCTGCCGATTGTGCCATCATCTTCTGTCGAACTTCTCTGATTTTCAGCTGAAGGCAGCTTTTTGATGGGAATATGTCTGAATATTTGGCCTGGAAGACCGATGTTGCTTGTGCTGAAATAGAAGAAAAAACTTATCACATATAATTCAAAAAAGCATCTTTTCAATTACATGTAAATGTAATCCAGTCATGCAACATCACCTAGAAAACATATGCAATGAGTTTACAATTCATGTTTGTAACGTTGTAAAATAAAAAATGTTTAAATATTATACAACATATAACTTACTGCCAATACATTTCAATAACAGAACACGTTGTTATTAAATTCTAACAAATTTTATATCAATGGAACTCTGCTAGAATATATTGTATATGGCAAATTACATGCATGAAAAGACCATGATACTGGCTTATGAAATCACCTTGCTTTCAGGAAATATCATATCTGTTATTGCTGAAAGAATGCCATTACTACAATGTTCCTGAAGTGGTTCTTGTTAGATGGTTTCCTGACCACTTCATGTAAAGGATTGTAGAATGGTTCCATGACCTACTTCTTACTTAATGTTTTTACAAGTACAACTGTAAACAGCTCAGACCTTGATATGCCATCCCATAATACACTGGCAGACACGAGTTATGTTGTGTATTCTACTGATTTCTTCTAACAATCTGCATTGACCAGAATCTGCCAGCGCATTGTGTGATGGTAGATCTGGGTCTTTGCAGAGTAAAGTTGGACTTGGCATAGGAATATATACTGTGTGGGTAGTAATAGGTAAAATAAATAAAAATGTTTGTTTAGGTTTAAATCTCAAAAACTGCTGTCTGTATTGTCCTCAAACTTGGGACATGAATGAAAGTTTTTATGCTTTTATTTATTTTATTTATTTATTGTTTACATTATAGTTAATTACAAGCAGAGAAATACTAGAATAAGTCAAACAAATTGAAAAAGAAGGACTTTGTCAAAAATGCAAAATGTTTAACCCCTAATTCTAGTCATATCATATTTATATCTCGAAACATGTGTCTATCAAAATGTATCTGCCTACAATGAGTGGTATTTGTAACATCATAATAACAAGGTTTTCAACTGAAAAAAGATCTATGTTCATCATGTTTTAAAGGTATAACAGGTGTGCCATCACTGATGCATCATATACCTACCTCTAAAAAGAATGCCATCAATGGTACATATATGCCTGCCTATAACAAAAGTGATAACGCTGGCAAATTATAAGCCTGCCTTTAACAATACTGGCATTAATGGCACATTTGCTTACTTACCAAAATTTTAAGTTACCCATCAAATGTGGTTCAAACACAATGACCTTTCAGACACATGATAAAGAACAGATGTTGTGCAGAAGCAATTTTTCTTCTTTCAGACCGGCTTTGACCTTTGACCCTATAATCAATAGACTTCCTCCTTACTCCAAGTACAAGCTATGCACAACGCTTGGTCCTGGTAGAACTAACGTTACTGCTCAGAAACTATATCTCCTTTTAGTTTTTTTAACTCCAAAATCCAAAGGAATCTTTCCTACACCAAGCGCAAGCTATCTAAAAAAGCTTAGTAAAAGCATGTTTTAGAACTAACATTATTGTGTGGGATATTTTTTTTCTTTCAGTCACAATGACCTTGATCTTTTAACCCAATATACACAGAAATCTTCCTTACTCTTTAGTGCAAGAAATCCTTATGATGGATAGACATAAAAATGGAGATCAGAACAGTCCTTGAACTTGGCATATTAAAATGGTAAAACAAATATAATTGCATGAAAATCTAAACTGGCAATTAGAATATCACAAGAAGATGCCCATCTAATTTAAATTGTCCAAATCAAGTTTTTGCACAATCTTACTGATCTGTTTCTTGGGATGTTTGTATGGATAGGAACCAATCGAGATGCCACAATGTATGGAGTGGAGTATAAAAGCACGAATTTCACACAAAAATGAACCTTGAATAATACTATTGTTCATAAAACATACATAACCCCACTGCTGTCCAAATATCAAGGTCTAGAAAGCTGAACTTGGGGGGAAAATGTGAACAATGGCTTTAAGAGCATGAAAATGTATTTGGGTTATATGTTTATGCATACCAAATCTCATTCATCTACTGCATGTGTTTTTTTTGTTGCTCTGTTGTACAATGTTTTTTCATCCAAAATGTCCAAGTCCCAAAAGTTTGCCAAAAACTTGAAAAGAATTTAAATATGGCCATAAAATCTATCTAGGTTATCTACATATCCATAGAAATATATCTGCCACATTTCCTTTATCTATGTCAACTAGTTTGCATGCCATGTGAACCTAAGGCATTATGATTGGGTAATGTATTTTCAAAAATCTCTTTCCATGATTGATTGACATGGAAATTTTCACAGATGGACAGAATGATGGACAGGACCAAAATCATGAATCCAACTCTTCAAGCAGTGATGGTGGCATACAAGTCTAAAATATTGTTATAAGTGGTATATACAAGGAATGTTGACAAGGCTACCTGAGGGGAAAAGCCCATGTTCATCAAACAGCTGCATGACAAGGTTCCGTCTCTGGTCAAGAATTCTGCGTAGGGAAGAGAACTGACCAGGGGAGCTTGGGGTCTTGGGTGTGCATGGAGACTGTAGGTCACTTTCTGACAGTTCTCCTGTGATGACAAGAGAAGTATATAATAATTACTTTTAGTTCCTAGCAAAAGCGTAATAATAATCAGTTACAAGATTAATGTCACTAAAACTTCATGAAAGTCAGAATCTACTGCCTATTTATTAATGTAATTTGATAATCACTTTTTACCCTGCTAAATTAACATTTAAGCTGTGTATATTTTCTATAATATCCTTCTAGTACTTTTTTTTTCTCTAAACTTGGGACAAAAAGTAGCAGATTCAAATTATTAACATGCAATCAAAAGAACATTTATGGCTAAAGAGATACAAAGATTGTTGGGTAGACAGCTATAGTTACATATTGAACATTTTATCAATAAAATTATGTTTACATTTTCAGATCTAAATATCCTCTTTTGGCTGTTCAAGTAAAACATACATGGGACCCAGGGAAGGGACTCTGAATGTGGGCTACTCACCTATAGATGTAATTTAGAATTTTCTTATCATTTTAATATCAACTCTGTGAAATCAAAGTACCCTGGAACATATTTTTAAAAATAATGCCTTCCCTGTATGTTTAAATGGAACAGCCCTTAACTATCTTCACATCAACTCTGTATTTAACAAACTTTACTATCTATCAACATTTTTATAAACTGACAATTTTATCTAACTCATGCCCTTTCTTTCAATCAACTTCTTTTCCAATCTTCAGTAAAATCTTGCCTAGCATCCACCAGTCCACTATAACTAAAAATAAATATATTTTTAGCCTACTCTGCCTTATGTAATTTGCCTGTACAGCTAAACCCTTCATTCGTCATGTAACTCAAAATAGGGTAACTCAAAATTTTGGTTTCACTGCATTTAATTTTCACTGAAAAATAATTAATTTATTTAACGATAATACCATTAATTTTAGCCATTATTTGAGAATCCTAAGTGTTTGGTTTTACACAAATAAATCCATCATTTTCTTGTCTTACATAAAAAAATCTATAAAAACTAAATTCATATGAAACTGCAGTAAAGTGAACTTCACATGTCAACAGATACCTGCACATATCATGCACCTAAGAAAACTATGACTTATTTTTGGTGTCCAATGGGTCCCAAAGTACTGTACTGTCTGTATACAAAAACTCATTATATAATATAACTGATTAATCAATTAATAAAACAAAACTCGTCTTCAAATAGTATATTCATCTACATATATTATTCTCTTGTTCTTTCACATATAACTTTTTTAATGTTCCTCTCATCATTTATGGGCAACTTGCCTGGCCTGGAAATTGCAGCATCAGCTAATTCTTCAAGACTGAAGTCTTTCCCAAAGAATCGATTATCCTCAAACACTCTTCCACTTTTTGGTGTTTTGGGTGTGGGAGTCGGAGTGTCTGATTTATATGATGGAGATGATAGGTTTGAACCATCTGCATTCTGGTCTGATTGGGCTGAAAAGGAACGAATAATGTTTAACATTCAGTGAAGCACCAAAATGCAAAGAACTCCTTCATTATAATGCTGTCTATGGAAATCACCAAGTATGTTGACTCATAGTGAGTCTATCTTAAGATGAGGAACATTATACATATAATTTCACTAATGAAATGGGATCCTGTCTTATGAAAGAATGGTGTTATAATTAAGGATCTTATAATGAGGAAGTGTTGTAATGGTTGTTATAAGGATCTATAATGAAGTAGTGTTGTAATGGTTGTTATAATGAAAGATTTTATAATGAGGGAGTGTTGTAATGGTTGTTATACTTAAGGATCTTATAGCAAGGGAGTGTTGTAATGGTTGTTATACTGAAGGATCTTGTAATGAAGGAGTGTTATAGTGGTTGTTATAATGAAAGATTTTATAGTGAGGGAATGATGTAATGGTTGTTATAATGAAAGATTTTATAGTGATGGAGTGATGTAATGGTTGTTATAATGAAAGATTTTATAGTGAGGGAGTGATGTAATGGTTGTTATAATGAAAGATTTTATAGTGAGGGAATGATGTAATGGTTGTTATAATGAAAGATTTTATAGTGAGGGAATGATGTAATGGTTGTTATAATGAAAGATTTTATAGTGAGGGAATGATGTAATGGTTGTTATAATGAAAGATTTTATAGTTAGGGAGTGATGTAATGGTTGTTATAATGAAGGATCTTAGTGAGGGATTGTTGTAATGGTTGTTATAATGAAAGATTTTATAGTTAGGGAGTGATGTAATGGTTGTTATAATGAAGGATCTTAGTGAGGGAGTGATGTAATGGTTGTTATAATGAAGGATCTTAGTGAGGGATTGTTGTAATGGTTGTTATAAAGAATAATGAACAGCAGCATCACAGTCAAGATATACAGCAATGGTCTGTATACTTGTGTCTAACACGTTTATCCTCTTTATTATCATGTATACTCCCATTTTTTAAAAAACCTTGTGTAAAAAAGGTAACTGTTTTCAAGGATTTATTTTGTGTATTGTGGAGAAACTAGAGTTATATATGCAGTAGGTACATCATCACAAAGGGCTTCACTCATTACAATTTGCTTAAATTAATTAATTAATTACAATCTTAAAAGAGTTTTTTATGTTGCAAAACAAATTTACTAGAACAGACATGGACGGGTCATAATTCCTCTAAAATGTTGTGAGATGATGCAAATCAAACTCATTTAAGATCTCACTGATTTGGAGACGCATTCCAAATTTCATTGAAATCCAACAAATGTTATGGAATGCTGTAAAATGAGCTCACTCAAAGTCTCCTCAGTATAAAGCCATCACACAATTTGACTGAAATACAAAAAGCCTAGGCAAAATTATGGATTTGAAAGGCAAACTTAGGAGGATGGGTAAAATGGGGCATTAACTTTTGTAAATGTCAAAGAATGTTGGAAACCAAACTCGTTAAAGATCTCATCAATCTAAAAGCTAAATTCCAAATTTGGTTGCAATCCAGAAAATCTTGGTAAATCATGTTCAGGTAAAAAGGTCATGAGGTCAGGCAATTAAGGGGGCATAACTCCAGTGAAGACTGTGAAATACTGAAAAAATGAATTAAAGGTCGCATCTGTAATAATTACTTATAAAATATGAAATCCAACAAACCTTGTTTAATTTAAACTCTAAACACTAAAATTAGGAGAATGGGCACTTAAAGGCCACACTTCCTTTAAAACATGAAACAGATCTGGAAAAAAAACTCTTTCAAGATTTTATTAATATAATGTTATACGCCAAGTTTGATAAAAGCTAAATAATATCCAGCAAAGTTATTTTGGAGTCAAAATGCTTGATGAGACAGATGGCGAAATGGGATAGACAAGATTAATATAGGAGAACCACATAATTCTTTGCATGTCAAATCCTCCCATGAGGGAAACTAACAGCATGTGTCAGAAAACCAAAGTTAAGAGAATGAGCAATTAGGGAACATAAATCCTCTAAATGATGATGTTGAATACTGGAAATCCATCTCATATGTATATAACGGTGCATCATAAATTTAATTGATATCCAGTGTTCATTATTATTAAAGTACTTCTACTGAAACCAGAAGACAGAAAATCAGGGGGCATAATTCTTATAAATAATAAACTGCAATGCAAAGTCTCATTAACACTGACCTGAATGCCAAATTTGGTTGAATTCTAATAATTCTTTGGAAAGATAAGCCATTAAAACCAGCTATATAGTGATATGCAATCAGGGGCCATAACTCCACTTAATGAGGATATAGAATATAGGAAGTCAAACCCTTTCATGGTCTCTTCAATATAAAGATGCATAGTGCATACCAAGTATGTTTAAAATCAAACTAATCCCTGTACAATTACCTTGTGGAAATTAAATTGTTGACAGCTAGATGGAATGACATGATTATTACATAGGTCTGTTATCTTTGTCAAGTGGGACCCTAAAAAATATCAAGCACAAAAAAAGGAAACTTAGGTTTCACCAGTAGGCAATGGCCAACCCAAAATACTGCATTATATATATCAGCAATGTAAAACAGCATAATGGTCAATACATTTAATAGAAAAGGTAATTCAATAAATGTACCTAGTGAGGATATTTTCTTTTTTTTCTTGTTGTAGTTACTGATGAGTGCTCGTGGACTCTGAGGAAGGGGTGTGGTAGAATCAGTTTGTTCTGGGTTAAACTGTGGCAGAGCTTCAAACCTCCTCTCAAAGTTCACCCGCTCCAGAACCCTGTAACAAGAGATCAGTTGCAGATAAAAAAAAAACAGCATCACAAGATATGTGCTACACCTTTACAACTCTGTAATAGAGATCTGTCACATTTTCAGTTTTGTCACTTTTTAAAGTTTACTTGTTCAATGCTGTTACAAATAATCAGTTACATAGGTGTGACCTGATACATCTCATAGAACAGATAACTATAACATTTCAAAAACTGTGTAAAAGCAAATGTTTTAAATAACATTAACATCTAGAAAACTATGTCACAATCATTAATTAACATCTCTTAAAAGACCTGGGTCGATATAGTCTGCTAAGAGTAACCACTAGAACAAATAACTGACCATGATCAGCTGATGCATTATGTAACTGTAGATCAAGTCCTAGGTTCTTTTTATCCAACTTAAAGGCATAGAAATAAAGTACATTGAAACAGTTGCATTCGACTTACAGGTATGGAAATAAGGTACACTGAAACAGTTGCATTCGACTTACAGGTATGGAAATAAGGTACAATGAAACAGTTGCATTCGACTTAAAGGCATGGAAATAAGGTACATTGAAACAGTTGCATTCGATTTACAGGTATGGAAATAAGGTACAATGAAACAGTTGCATTCAACTTAAAGGCATGGAAATAAGGTACAATGAAACAGTTGCATTCGACTTAAAGGCATGGAAATAAGGTACATTGAAACAGTTGCATTTGACTTACAGGCATGGAAATAAGGTACATTGAAACAGTTGCATTCGATTTACAGGTATGGAAATAAGGTACAATGAAACAGTTGCATTCGACTTAAAGGCATGGAAATAAGGTACATTGAAACAGTTGCATTTGACTTACAGGCATGGAAATAAGGTACATTGAAACAGTTGCATTCGATTTACAGGTATGGAAATAAGGTACAATGAAACAGTTGCATTCGACTTAAAGGCATGGAAATAAGGTACACTGAAACAGTTGCATTCGATTTGCAGGTATGGAAATAAGGTACAATGAAACAGTTGCATTCGACTTAAAGGCATGGAAATAAGGTACATTGAAACAGTTGCATTCGATTTACATGTATGGAAATAAGGTACATTGAAACAGTTGCATTTGACTTACAGACATGGAAATAAGGTACAATGAAACAGTTGCATTCGACTTACAGGCATGGAAATAAAGTACATTTAAACAATTGCATTCAATTACAGGCATAGAAACAAGGTATATTTGAACAGTTGCATCTGACTTGTTGGCATGGAAATGAGGTACATTTGAACAGTTGCATCACAATGTTTAATACCAGTAACTTTAAAATGATTTCAGATCGATCAGTAACAGAGATAAAATTGTGTCATAAACACTAATATCTCTGATTTTTATAAATGCTCGATTTTTTATAAAGAAATCAATCTTTTTGGGAATAAATGAATAAGGACATTTTAGCCTCATGAACTTCTATGACCCTTTCAAGCCATATCACAAAACAGTATTTCATCTGACTGTGTGTATGTAGTTTTCCCAGCAAGTAAGCTTGCAATTTCTATGAGAGTGAGGGGCAAGGGTAAAAAATGGTGCTGTTTAAAAACCAAAGCCAAAAATGTAAGAAGAATGATGATTAAATATGGCGAATCACTAATGTCACTGTAGTTACAAATTTTGCTGAAATCAGCAATAAGTACATACTTCTCCATTCCATCATCAATGCTTTTCTTGAAGATGCTCTTCCTTGGGCTGTTGATCCCCGGGGATGATAAGGGTGCCCCGGCAGGTGAGCTAGATGGTACTGGGATGGGTGGTGGCTTGTATTTGGCCTTTGCAACCTGAAAAAAGACGACATCTTTCATAATATTCTTTAGAGATAAGGTAATGTAGATAAAGGCACAGACTAGATTCATGTCTATGAAATATGTCAGCTTCTGCTGCAGACAAAGAAGGTTCAATACCATTTTTTTTCTCCAAAATCAAAAGAACACTTGCAGAAATGGAACAGAAATAAAATCTGGTCATCTTTATCAAGTACCACTAACATAAATTATATTGTTTCTGATTAACTGTGCAAGAAGGTTTTCACATTATGTTAAAACTCCCATAGTGGAAAATGTTGATCAAAACAAGAGTCCCTTGCTGGGACCAACACACTACTGTAAATCTCTCCCACCACCGAAGTTATGCGGAGAGCACTTCTTTTTATTTTAACTGCTGAATACTGAAACAATCTTTGATCTTCATTATGAGAACAATTTTCCAATTAACCACTGTGGAAACCATATTGAATGTAAGGACAGTGCCCTTTTTAACTAGCACAAACCAGATATCATTAAAGGATTTCAGTGAAAACCCCATATTGATGTGACCATCCATTCAGGAGGATCTGTAACTGAATCTAAAGTATGTCAGTTGTGGCTACCATATTTGAGGTGTAGGATTGGCAGCATTTCCGCTGTAGGATTGGCAGCATTTCATTCTGGACCAATTAGGTATCATAATTATAAGACATAGCAATAACAAAATTATTATTAAGATGGCTGCCATGGTGGCCATACTGGATGCTAGACTGTCAACTTTTTCATTCAGTACCAAGCAGACCTTGGATTTACAAAATAACTGTTGTGGTGGCTATAATGGACGTCTGAGAAGTATTAGTCTTTTAGGACCAACTGGACTGTGAGGTGAATGTGTCTGTCAAGTTTCATGGCAATCCTCCAAGTAGTTTAAGGGGATATCAATAACACTGTACTAACCAATGGACATGTGTGGGCCGAGAGACCATAAGATTTTCTGGTCTATTACCAGCAGAGTTGAAAATATAATTGTTTAAATGCATGAAACTTGGTCTAAGCCACATCTATAAATGTGTATAAAATTTAACATACCTATGTGTAGTAGTTTTGGCACAGTCATGCTAACAAGTTTTAACTAAAAAATGTCTAAATTCAAAAAGTCAAACAGTTATAAATATATATTTTTTGTCATGCAAACAGCATGAAAAATCAAATCAAATTATCTAGTTATTAAACAAATAAATAACCAAAAAAATAATTTTAATACATGCAGTTTTTGCACAATCTTCCTATACAGAATCTAGGGCCGAGTTGAACATCACAAATCAAACTAGAAATTCAATGATCATTATATTTGTTATTTTTATTTATTTATTAAAGTAAGGTGTTGTATAGCTGTTTTTGGGAATGGTAATAGATGAGTTGAGATGCCAGTGTCAGCCTAATAAAAATAACAAGAGTAAAGAAGTTCACCAGTCATAATTTTATGTGTGTGTGTGTGTGTGTGTGTGTGTGTGTGTTTGTGTGTGTGTGTGCAAGATTTAGTGGCAGCCAAGCACAATGTTGGTTATATCGTGCCAATAGAAGGTAAGTTCTAAGACTGCAAAGATAAAGAATTGCACAGAAAAAACATTATGACAGTCTTCAGAATATACAATCGAATGCAGGACAAAAGCTAAAAGATGAAGATATTTACATTCTGTATTTGGTACATAAAATCATAAAATCCAAAAATAGTCAAGAAAATTTTACATAGTATAAGCCACATTCTTTCCTAAAGAGTCCTAGATATCTTCTGGTGGTAACAAATGCCCGAGTGGCTGTACAGGAGGTCTGCAATGCAAGTATTGTGTGAATGGTAACTGAAATGACCTGAAACACAATGCAATTCTATAAGGGTGTAGTATGAAGAGAGATATTCAGTACAGTGCAAAACTGTACTGTTTGCTAGAGTTTTGTATATGGCATTGCAGTAATGAATTTAAGTGTATATGAATTTAGCAGTATAATTCTCTGAATAACATGGATAAAAATTGTTGCAGAAATAAATTTCTTTATTTTCATTTTGTTGCAACAATTTTCGAAGACATTTACTGATAACAGCTAGTCATGCATAATGTATAAATAGAAGTAAAACTTCTGAGATGTTGATAGAGAATATTTTCATAAAAGTACAGGAAATTAAGAGAAAAAAATATGACAGCATGCAAATGGCAAACTTTATCATTAAGATGTCACTGGTAATTAAGACCTTGAAATAACTGTCAAAAAGAGAAATATCTACAGGTTTGGCAAAGTCAAACATTTATCAGGAATGGTCAATGCCATCCTACAAGGCACACAAGAGGACACAAACACAAAAATTGGGCTGAAAACATCACAGAATGGATTTGCACAACACTTCAGGAAACATTCACATACCTCTGGAGAATTGGTGTCACATGAGCAATGAAGTGGCATTCAATTTCTCTAAATGATCAAGGGATATATAAGAAAACAACACAATCTATACCATACAATAATGTTGTTATCTGTGAACCATAATTAACTGATGATAGTTATCTTCAATTGTACAAACGGATTTCTCAAGTGTGCAAGATTTTAATGAGCAGTTTTGGGGTGTTCATCTGCATAGATAAATAGGGATTTGAAACAAAACATTTATAACAGTTATTTATATTTAAGTATTAATAAAAAAGAAAGTATCTCAGAAAACAGACATACTTTCTGATGCAGCTTTTAATGACTTGGACAAAAATCCCTTGCAACACTTTGCTATACAGTTCATAACTCACTGCTAGGTTTATGAATAAGTATTAACGATCTTCATAACCATACTGTGTTGAAAGACAAGTAGCTGAACCCCTGAAAAAGTTTCACAACATATGTCAATATCTTCATCCAAAAGAAAATAATACTCTAATTTATAGTTTTTATGTACCATTGAAATATTTTGTACATAGTCAAATAATAAAAGTTGTAAATAATTTACTTGTTGTAATGTTAATCATATACAGAAGTTTGGTTTATAATTGAAAATTGAAAATGTTTCATACAAATGACATCTAAAACTCATTAATGAAAAATATGTAATCTGCTTCACTTATGTTTTTGTCTGACGGTTTTATATTTAAGATTTTTCTTGATACCAGGGTGTAAAAATGGTATATTTCAATAAAATGTATAATAAATGGAAATTTCTACAATAATTATGGTACTTCCATTACTATCTATTCCATTACATACACAAGGAAATTTAAACAACATACTGTAATAAAATGTCAACAATATCATACTGACACATTTACTCCGATAAAAATTAATATTAATTTTTGTTCTAAACTGAATACCAATATAGCTTAACCAAAGTCTATTCAGTTAAGAATGATGAATGCTTTGTGCCTTAGATGCCATAAAAAAACATTCAGATGAAAATTACTGATTGTTAAAATACTTTTACAATGGTGGCCAGGTATTAAACTGTGACAAGAAAAGAATGTCCGGTGTATTATAACAAATAACAGGGGAGTATGCTATTGTTTCAACATATGCAGCTTTCACTGTGGCATCACAGTGCACAACCTTTAATCCAGTTTGGTTAATCCAGCTGGAAGATCTCTTTAGGTTGACATCTTCCAAAAATCTCTTATGTACTTTTAACATTTTGATTTTTGCATTTTATGGCATGTAAATAATGACCTTCCAAAAGAATTTGAATGTATTGGGATTCAAAAGATGTAAATAATTACCATTTAAAGGTATGTGTAATAAAATTCTAAAAATGGCACCCATTACTGAAACAGTTGTTTACTGAACGTCTTATAGACCTGTATGGTTTGCATTATATTGTAAATCTGATGCACCTGAATTTAATATTGACCAGCATGCCAGTATTTTGCAATCCTTATCAGTCACATCCTTTATTTTCTTCAAACATGATGTCTTCCACAAATGATAATTTATTTCTGAACACATTTGTATTATAATTTTTTTATTTTAAATTATCAGAAATTCAAAGAATTAATGTAATGAATGCTAATAACAGAACAGCAACTGGAATGAATGAAAACTATCTGTATAAATTCGGATCTAATTTTGTTTTTACTGACGATCACTGAAAAACATAAACATGGATCTCTTTGATATTCTTTGCTAGCTTATCATTTACTCAGAACCTGTAACCAGGAATTGATGAACAAAAGCGCTGTGTTTATATTTGACAAAATTGAAAATTATACTCTGGAGAAGGAAAATGATGAGATTTTTAAAAAGTTATCAAAGGTCATTGAATCACAACTGAAATGGGATACATTTCCTACTAGCTGAAAAAAACATACACTTATAGTTTTGTAAGGTTGTAAAATGGTGGTCAACACAGCAACAAACTTACAAGATGAAGTGACTTAAAAACAAAGAAGAGTTGAATAAAAACTGTTCATGGACGGTCCATAAGCTATACAAGTGGTTATAAGAAAACCAAGTCACTGGTTCTGTTTTAAAAGTGCATGTGAAGCATCCAAATTAAAAAAAATTGATTCTACAATTCCATTAGCTGAATTTGAGCAAAAATAAACAGTGTTCCTGATGCATTTTCTTTTTAAGGTGATTTGAGAAAATATTCAGCTTTCTGGCCATAGTATAAAAAAAAACTTTGCTTCATTTGAATCATATCTCTTAGATATACTGTATTCTCCATTTCTGGGGGTGGTTCAGGAAGGCCACCCTCCATAAATACAGTTAAGGGGGATGTATTTTATCCAGGTCCTCTTCGTTTTCATCTGAAGCCTACATGTAAGCAAGAAAAACTAAGATGTTGGAGGCTAAATTAACTGCATTTATAGAAGAACTAATTGAAAATTCCCATAGCTTCCTTGGTTTCTTTCACTACATGCACACTGGCAGGTTTTGTTTTGCTAGGTGCATCATTTAGTTAATATTACCATCCTGATGTTCAAAACATATGCAAGACTTGCAGTAATTAGGTAATTGCTGGTTTTGCTAAATCAGACAATCATCTTTCTCTCCTGCCTTTAATTCAAGAGCACAACATATCAAATACATTCAGATTAATGTGAATCATTTCCAATGGTACCGCCAAAACTAGTTGTACAGAACATTCTACATGTAATTGCGTGATGACAGCAAGAAGTCCAACATGACTACTTTTTTCTAAAATTTTTCTAAATCATCTGGAACTATTTAACTACAGAAATAAATAAAGCAAATAAAATAAATAAAGCAGATGCAAATTAGTCTTCACTTAATCCCCATGTCTGATAATCTGCCCATGTCTCTTCATGTATGTAGCTGATAACTGCACGAGTTACGGAAGAAATACATCAAAATACATGTACCAAGCTTAATAAGGTTTGTACACCATTCAATTTGATTTAAAATGGTCAAATTCACTAATTCAAGGCCCCAAAAAAGGGCTAGAGAGATGTCCTGATAAATAAGTCACAGAGTTCAAGGGAGATATGAGGGAGAAAAGAAGCATGAATATAATTTTTATTTGTAAATGTATTTATTAGTTTTAAATATCAATAAACAGAGCTTTTACTGTGCTCAACAAAAAACATTTTTGCAAGAACAACAACAGAATGCTCCACCACTATTTTGAAACTAAATAACAGTGCTGCACTTTGTAAAATACTGTAATGTAAAAAGTCATTTTTTTTAAAAGCTTCCTGAAAAAAAGTATAATCAAAGCAATATCTGAAAATATCCTGCAAGGAATCTTTTAGAAAACTGCAAAACTTCTTGACAAAAATATTAACATTTTATTTATTTATATGTTTGTTCACTTGTTAACTTGTCACTCATTAGTTTCTCGATAATATACAATTCTGGAACCTGTTTACCTGATCATTTTAATCAAGAAATATTTACACAAATGTTATTATTTTTAAGTGTCCACTGCTTTGGTCATGAAATATGATCTGAGCACCCCTGCTATTTTGTCTGTGGAAACTTTCAAATGAGCAAAATTTGCATGTATTAATTGTCAGAACATCAGAATGTAGTCTGAACCTTAGAAATGGTCAAAGAATGGGTAGGATTTGTTATTTCACAAGCTATCAAACAATATGTACAAGGGGCCCCGAGTTGCCGAGTGGTCTAAAGCACTCTCTAACCTTAGAAATGGTCACAAAATGGGTAGGATTGTGGATTTACAAGCTATCAAACAATCTGTACATATCAATGACCATTAATCTGACCCCAACTCAAAAAATAAAAGAAATAGAGGCAAGTGTCCAAAATATACACTTTGCATTATTAAAGCATTTTTCTTCACCAAGTGCATAATTTAATGAATTTGTGAGATCCAACCATCTATCAATATCAGTATATGTTATGGGGCTGATTTACTGGACAATGGTCACTTGCATGCCAAAACCTAAAGTGCTTCAGGAATCTGGGATTTAAGATTAATAAGAAATGTAGCTGGGAGTAAGAGGGTGTAGCTAAAAGGTATGTTTTTCAATGGGTGGAGTCTTAACTAGGGATAGTTAAATTACGTGACAAAATGTAAATTTTTCTTTGGCATAAAAAGGTGATTTCTCTGGAAAATAAATTATTCTAGTTACTTTTTCCCCCTTCTCTTCCAGTGTGAATCTTGCCCTTATTGGGTTTAAAGAATTATTTTACCAGCATGCACACATGTTTGATTTGGATATTTAACGTAGCATTAATAACTTTAGTCAAATATCACTATGATGCCTTATGTATGGCAGTTTTGTGATGTCGAGCACAGAGGTATCATGTCACAGACATCTAGCATCATGTCCCACCCAGTCATATTATCCTGACACAATGCCAACCAGTGCTAACATTAACCTCTTAATGCTGAACACAAACAGCTGCTAGTACCACTTTTATAAGTCTATGGTACAACTTGACCTGGGTTTCAAATCTGTGACCTCTCACATCCGAGGTGGAAACTTTCACCACTTAGGCCAATGTAGCGGTCATATTAGCAATTTTTATTCAATGTACATGTAGTAATGCAGGTATCTGCAAAGTATGTAAAGCAAAAAATGTATTACTTACTTACAAAGTGAATTTACACTTAACTTGTGATTCTAGTAGATTGGTATTTTAAATAAGATTAGACACCACTACTGATGAATGACCATAATATCAGGTGAATAAGATGCAGGCAACATGAGTCAGTTTTAACTATTCATTAAGAAAAAGAAAATATACTGCCCACCGCAGTAGTATAATCACGTTTATCAGATCAGACAATGCTGCAAGTGAGCTCAAGACTTCACAACCAATCAATAACATATCTAGTGTAAGCGTGTCAATTTCTGCAGTTCTTAATTAAATGGCAGTACATACTTTTATTTGCTGATGTAATTGATAACATTGGTGGCTGCAGGGGATGTAATCTGTAGTAACCAATCAAATTTCATACAGAATGTCAATTTTGTGAGCCAGTGCTTCATTAACTCAACAGTTTGACCAAAGCACATTAGCAAGCATGACTTGGATTCTTAACATACCTTTAATAATTTTAGTCATATCAATGCGATGTCTGCAATATGTCAGTTTATAGTGATGTCTAGCACTTGGGCATCATGCGTCAGACACGTGGTATCATCCCCCCTCCCCATCACATTATCCTGACACCAGACCATCCATCAACCTCATAATGATGAGTGTCAAGCAATGCATCTGCTAGAACCATTTCTAAGTCTTTGGTATGACTCTGCTAGGGTTTGAACCCATGACCTTCTGCATCTGAGGCCTACATTCTAACCATTTAGGCCTCAGGAGCGTGAAAAAAGCATATCAGCATTGTTTCACCAACAAGTATAAAAAAAAGGCACAAGTCATTCCTCAAGAGTTTACTGAGAAGCGCTCTCAGTGTCTGAGAATGCACATGATCTATGTGCTAACTGAATTAGGTGACAAGAAAAAGGAAGTACGTGTTCTGCAGCCTTGAGCTTCAAAATGGTGTACATATGGAGTACCAGCAATTTCCCATAGTTTTCATCACCTCTGAAATGAATCCATTCTAAAAAAATTTGTTTGATGAATTGGCTCTGGAAAAAAACCCACCAAAAAAACATGTATCCCTAAAACAGTAGCTACATTAGGGAATGGAAGAAAAAATGTATGCATATATCTGGTAAAAATTATGATATAAATTAGAAGAATGGATGAAACAGAGGTTTTATTTTGTTGGAACATATTGTTTAAGAGCAGTTATAGTTCCAGAACTCACTGCAGGTGGCGGAGCAAGCAGTTGGGATATTGAGGAAGAGGTGGAGGCAGGCATACTAGTGGGTGGAGCCACACTAACTGCAGGACTAGCTCTTCCAATTGAAGGTGGAGCCATACTGACTGAAGGACTATTCCCACTGACTGTAGACATGGAGCTGATAGGTGTAGTGGGTGTGTCCTTTGCAGCAGCAGCATCCAAAGTAACTGGACCCTTGTCTCTGTCATCCACTGCTTCCTGGGAGCTTGACTTGTGGATCTGAGAAGAAATTAAAGAACCATTTTCATGCATCAACAATTTCAATGGATCAACAATTCACCATTAATTAGCTTGGATGGTAGCTTCCTAATGGTACATCAAAACCTGAAAGACTATACAGTGCCAAGGCTATGGCATCACCTAGAAACACACCAAAGATGTAAACCAGGCTGATTTGGGGATGAATCAAACCTGTAACTTCTGACCTGCTAACCCTGAGATACTACAGAACCCATAACTACCAACTATACAACTCGTATCTGTTGCTAAAACACACAGCCACCACATCTACCAACTATATGACTATCTGCTGGTAGAGTACACATTACAAATCTTTGGTCACTTGCTTCATCTTTAATAAATTCTACAATATTAACTCATTAATTCATAGAAGTTTTGTCTCATTTTCCGACAAATGATTGAGCAATATATGCAGTTTTACCTTTCAACTAAAATGACACAAAATAAAATCCTTCTCACAAACACCATATCTGTAAAAAGAAGGTATTGTATATTAAGTTTGGACAAGCTAGACAAGCAGGTATAAATAAAAGATCCAATATTACCAGGATAATGAAAGAAGAAATAAAATTCAGTGGTACTAATATTACTGCCAATTTTGTGAACATTGGTAACCCAGAAAAACTGGTACCCCATACAAATGGATACCCCACAAAAAACAGCTCAAGACATGCCTAGTTATACTATATGATCCTTTTGTTTATTATCATACAAATTCCAGAGCTTTTTATGAGCAAATTCAAATGTTCATGTGCAACTAAGAGTGACATTGACACCACATTATACATCTGTTGTTTGTTCATATAATTTTGTTGTGTATAATGCACAATTATTTTACCTAACATTTTATTTTCTGGAACACATATATTTTACAAAAAAAAATAAATAAATTTTTCCAGGTTCATCTGATGAAAGGATCACGGCACTATAGCTACATACATGTCACATATACCCTTGTGAAAAATGAAATCCATCTCATTGTGACTAACTGTTATTTGATTATTAAATAATGCTTACAAAATTTAATAGTCTTGTTCTTTAATTAGTTTATGTTAGTAAATTCATTTAAATTCACATCACTGTGCAGTTTTTGCTCTGTGTCTCAACCAGAAATACACGTATATGACATAACTTGTTTTACTGTCATGTTCTATTAAAGTTGTAGAGTACCACAATGCAGCATAACAAATATGGTTATTGTACCCATAGGGGCCCAGAGTGGCCGAGTGGTCTAAAGCACTCTCTGTTATGGATCACTGCCAACTCACCTCTGTCTGTGTGGGTTGGAGTATCCGATTCACAAATGTGGGTATGTGAGAAAGCTTGCCAGTAGCTTCTTGTGGGTTGGTGGTTCTTTCCGGGGTTATTCCGGGTTCTTCCTCCACCATTAATACTGGCTGCCATGTATAGCCTATCTTGTGCTGAAAAATGGCGTTAAACCCTACAAGAACAACTACTGTACCCATAAATGTTCAACATTCAAAAACTAGATCTAATTGATTATTCTTCATTAATTAGTTTATTTATCTATATTGTTGTTGTTAATAATAATAATAATAATAATAATAATAATAATAATAATAATAATATTATTATTATTATCATTATTATTATTATTATTATTAACCTGAATTTGTTTTGCATTATTAATAAGAACCTAATAAGCCAAAATTATGTTCTCATTTTTTCTTAAATTGTGCACCATACTGATAGCAAAAATCTGACCGGTTCACTACTAACAACTCAAATGTCATGTAACAAATAATTGTTGTGAATATCCCAAAAGGCTAACTGCTGTCACACAATAAAAATAGAACTAAATTCTCACTTTTTAAAACTGTACCATATGCGCATTATATGGCAGAATGAAGTCCCCCCTCCTCATAATGGATTGAAAATTAGGGTGTATGTTATCCACCACTGCGCTATACACTGTAATAATCCTCGATGAAGATAACTGAAATTTGTATGCAGAAACTATTTTTCTACTTTCAAACTTACCAAGGCCTTTTTATGAAAAATCTATTAGCTTTTTTTTAAACCTCAAATGTAAGCCATCCAAGCATTTGCTCAAGTCTGTGACGTAGAACTTATGTTATTGTGAAGGAACCATTTTTTTTCTTCTTTCAATTATAGTGACCTCAATATTTGACCTTAAAACCAAAAAACTTCTTCCTTACCGAAAGTGAAGCCATCCACCTATTTTGGTCCAGGAATATAAGGTGAATCTAATGTATTTGTGCATGAAAGATTCTTAGTTTATCAGTCATTGACTCTGACCTTTAACCTTTTGAACCTGAAATAGACTGGGTTCTTCTTTACCACATGTTTAAACTATCCACAAAGTCTGATAACTGTTAATGGTACAGAACTTAAATCACTGTGCATAATGCATTTATCTTCTTTCAGTGTGACCTTGACCATAACCTTGATATCCTGAAAATTACTTGTTACCCCTAGTACAAGCCATCCACAATCTCTGTAACTCTTGATGATGAAGATCTTGATTAACCTTGCATAGACATGTTTCTTCAGTCATAAGGAACTCTGAAATTCTAACCTTGACATCAGTAGAGTTCTTCCTGAGCCAAAGTTTGGTAACTGTAGTTAGCAGACAACTCGAATTATTATGCAGAAATGAAACCGGTAGCAGACAGACAGACAACACCAAAACATCACACCCTCTGCATTAATGCAGATGTATAAATTTATCAATTTACTGCATAGTTGCACTGTTAAGTTACCTTTCTTTCTTTTTTGAAACCCTTGATGCCACTCTCAAGCACTATTTCTCTGTAACGTTTTCCCTTGCATGATCTCTGAGGTTTAGCATTATCATAGTCTTGATCACTAGGAACCTCTTGATCTCCTTCCTCTGACCTTTGATCTTTGACCTCAGAGGATTCTGAACTCTGCCTTCTGGCTTGCTTCACAGGGGGTGGAGCTAGTACTAATGGAGAAGGCTTCTGGGGTTTGTGATCATTGTGTGTTTGTTGTCCTGGACTCTGACTAGTCACTGGGGCCAAGAGGGCAGAGCTAAGAATTGAAGTATTTGAGTATGAGGGGCTCATCACAGGAGATGCTGAACTTGATGGCCTATGGCTTGGTGATGCTACCGTCTTTGAAGCTGCAAAATCACAAACAAAAGTACCTGAATGCTAAAATTTCCATTATAAAAAAAACCCAACATTAAATCTAATTTCTAAATAAAATCTGCAATGCATTCACCAATAAATACAAAAGAATATAGCAATCACTTTAAATTCAGGGAAAAAAGAAAATTTAAAAAGCAGCTTAACTGAACTGTGTTATTCTCCCTCTGAATGTGGAGATGAGAAATCCTGTGAATATGTCACTTTAATACCTGACTAGGGGCCCCAAGTGGCCGAGTGGTCTAAAGCGCTCTTCATTACGGATCACTGCCATCTCGCCTCTGTCTGTGAGGGTTCAAGTCTCAGATTCAGCCAATGTGGGTATGTGAGAAAGCTTGCCAGTAGCCTCTCCTGGGTCAGTGGTTCTTTCTGGGGGTTTTCACAGGGTTCTACCTCCACCATTAACACTGGACGCCATGTATAGCCTATCATGTGCTGAAAAATGGCGTTAAACCCCAATATAACAATATTACCCCACTTTTTTTTAATCACAATTCCATAAATTTATATGCGCTGATTGTTCTGACTAGCGATTATGGGTATCACAAATGCAGGAGCCTATTTGGGCCAACTTTAAAAATTGTTTTGAAGGTTCAGAGTAATAATATTGAGTATGATATGATTCATTAGTGTACTTTTTTTTGCACATCACTCTTCTCAACAGGTTGTACAAATACATCTGTAATTTTAGATTTACTTCATAATGACCACTCTGCAGCATTTGTTCTGTGAATACACTGTGTTTTGGGGTGGCTGGGTGGTACCATTTTGTGTGTATTTCAAAATTGTTGTTGTTGTTGTACGGTTTAACTCCATTTTTCAGCACACAATAGGCTATACATGGTGGCCAGTATTACTGATGGAGGAAGAACCAGGGTAAACCCCCGGAAAGAACCACGACCCACGAGAAGTAACTGGCAAGCTTTCTCTCCTAACTACATTAGCCGAATCTTAGACTTGAACCCATACAGACAGAGGTGAGATGGCAGTGATCAGTAACGGAGAGCGCTTTAGACCACTCGGGGCCCTTTCAAAATTGTTATGAACCATCAATTTCAAGACCTAATGAACCAAGCCACCAGTTTAAGTTCCAACAGAATATCATTTTTCTTAAATCCTTAAAAGAACTGCTCATTAACCACAAAAACAGAGTTTATATGAATTTTTTTTGGGCAGAATAGACTAGTTTGTCAGTCAGAAGTAGTGATGGGAATCGGTCAGAAATTCATAATCGATAATCGGTTCCCCTTAACCAACTGATCATTGATTATAATTGGTTACTAAGAGCAAATTTTAATTTTTGTTACACGGTTGTATCTTTGATCAAGAGTTCAATATGTTTATAAATATACATGAGTAATCTCTTTTAATGACTTGTATACTTTAAAATGACAATAATATTACATAGGTGTTACTGTTGTTCTACAACTTTATTAAATGAATGCAATTTTTTATGGCTGATCAGTCATATGTAACTGAAATACTGCTAAAATCTCCCAAAATTCTTTCCTTTATATGTGATGTGTCTATAAGTATAGAAAGACATGATTTTCTTGTTTGTCATTGTTTATAAATACTACAAAAGATGTTGCAATTTGACTGAAATAAATCAGCAAAATGTTTAAATTTATTAACTGAACAATTTAACAACTTGATCATGTAATAATGACAATATGTTCCTAATTATGAATTGTAAGGTTTTTTATTTGCAGTTGTGAAGGGATTAATAAATTTCAGGTCAACTTTAGTGGCTGGGAGTTTTACTAACCTTTGTGCTTTGCATACACCTAAAAAGCAGTCTCCCTTTAAACATAATCGATTTTGGAGTTCACAATTGATTATCTTATTGGTTTGCTCAACCAACTGATGGTCAATTATAATCGATAATCGGAACAACAATAGTCAGAAGATATACTTACGCTGAATGGATGCAAACTTCTGCAGACTCTCTGTTGCAACTGGAATATTAGCAATTGTAGCCTTGATCTTCTGTGGTTTGGGTTGCAGGTTGCAACTTGTGATGTAACCAATGTCACCCTTGGCATCCGTTGCCATAGTAATGTAGCTCTGATTCTTAAGATTCATGACACCTATAAAGGTAAGTCAAATTTTTTTATAATCATTATCACTCTACCATGTACTATATAAACTATATACTGTATGTACTATTTAAAGCTTTTCTGTAATTTTATTTTATAGATGTTAAAACAATAAATATACATAATATATTATAATTACAAAACAAGAAATGTTGCTGTTAGAAGGCTTGCACATATTTGTTACTGTTTCTTAAATTCATTATAATTTTGTGAAACATGACTATGACCATTTGCATGCTTAGCAGGTATTTTGTCTTCCATTGTTCCAGCAACATGTTCTAACAAATCAGGAAAAGCTCAAAATAAAGTTTAGGCTACATGAAATATGAAAAGAAATATTACCTTTGATTTCATAAATACACATTTACATTATAAATGGCAAACTTGTCACTGTTCAAATGTGTGCTGAACAACCTTTACATATGTGATATAAACAAGGAAACCTAATAGAGAGATCAATCTGATTTAAATTCTTATTTTATATACAAATTTAAATCTTTGAGGTAAAATTATTATTTAAATTTGTTTTGTTTTCTAGGAAAAGGCTAAAAGGCTTTTTTTACATGAATAGAACCTTACAAGTGAAACAGGAAATAAAAAAAAACCTCTGTGTTCTACTGGATGACTTCACCTCGAGTGCTGAATGCACTGTATTAATTTCCCTACCATCAATACTCGCTTACTTGTCCAACTGCAAACAACACAGATGCTAATCAGCCACCTCATAACACACTTGGCAGATCTGGATACCCACATACATGTCCAACTACAAACAACATTGATGCTAATCAGCTACCTCATAACACACTTGGCAGATATGGATACCCACTTACATGTCCAACTGCAAACAACATAGATGCTAATCAGCCACCGCATAACACACTTGGCAGATCTGGATACCCACTTACATGTCCAACTGCAAACAACATAGATGCTAATCAGCCACCGCATAACACACTTGGCAGATCTGGATACCCACTTACATGTCCAACTGCAAACAACATAGATGCTAATCAGCTACCACATAACACACTTGGCAGATATGGATACCCACTTACATGTCCAACTGCAAACAACATAGATGCTAATCAGCCACCGCATAACACACTTGGCAGATCTGGATACCCACTTACATGTCCAACTGCAAACAACATAGATGCTAATCAGCCACCGCATAACACACTTGGCAGATCTGGATACCCACTTACATGTCCAACTGCAAACAACATAGATGCTAATCAGCCACCACATAACACACTTGGCAGATATGGATACCCACTTACATGTCCAACTGCAAACAACATAGATGCTAATCAGCCATCGCATAACACATTTGGCAGATATGGATCTATATTATTTGTTGTACTGATTACTCCTAAAACACTGCATGGACCCAGATTAGACAATGCATTATGGGACAGCAGAATTGGCTTGCACAGTTGCACTCAACTTATAGAAGAGGAAAAATGAATCTTGAATAGATTTACTATAGATAACTGGATTGATCTGGCAAACAGACAATTAAATTGATGGAAATATCAGTAATACCTTGGTAGAACTGTGTGCTCTGACTGACTGGTGGTGGTGGTGTTTGTGACTTGAGCCCTGGGGTGGAGGGTTTGGGAGCTATACTAGGCTGAGAGACTGTTCCAACACTGTTGCCATTTGATCGGGATGGCATTGAGCTAGACAAAGATGGAGAGCGAGCTGCCTGTGGTTGTATCAAAACCTGCTGCACTGTTCCATGCTGACCTGAAAATAAAAAATAAAAAGTGTAAGACCATACAGATTTGGTAATTCTGTATTTAATATCAGAGCTTTCTAAAAATTGTTTGATGTTTATTTTAATTACGCCAATGATAACTCATGTTAAATAAACAAAGATATGAGGCTGTAGATACAATCTGAAAAATCAATGCCTGGGGGCCCCGAGTGGCCGAGTGGTCTAAAGCGCTGTCCGTTACGGACTACTGCCATCTCACCTCTGTCTGCGTGTGTTCGAGTCTAAGATTCGGCAAATGTAGTTATGTGAGAAAGCTTGCCAGTAGCTTCTCGTGGGTCGGTGGTTCTTTCCGGGGGTTGTCCGGGTTCTTCCTCCACCATTAATACTGGCCGCCATGTATAGCCTATATTGTGCTGAAAAATGGTGTTAAACCATCAAAAACAAAACAAACAAACAAAAAAAATCGATTATGGAGTTTCACAATCAATTATCTTATTGGTTAGATCAACCAACTGATGATCGAGTAAAATCGATGATCGGAACAACACTAGTAAAACTGACTTTTCATTTTTTTCTATTTTGTATCTTAATTTTGTATCTTAATTTATATTTGATGGCACATCAGCATCAACTGTCTAATAATTAGTCAAGTTCATCAATTTCTTCTTCGCAGTTTTACGACCAAGTCATTTAAATGGTTTCTGGATGTATATGATGGTGTGTATCAGCATTACTAGTATAAAAAAATGTCAAGCCCTTTTTGTTGAGAAGCTTTGTATCAAATTTCTTAAAATTGTGTTGAACAGTTTAAGTAATGGTCATCATATCTGACCAGCATGTGAAAATTTGCAAACTCTTCATGCCAAAATGTTTGGTGTCTAATTCATCAAATCCTTGTCATATGGTTTCAGACAGGTTACGGACATGCAATTTAAAATGGGACAGAAGAAAAAAGGAAAACCTTTTGCAAAGCTACACCAATAACTTTACTGCCTACAAAGTTCTATAAAATCCTGAAAGCGATTCAAGAGGAATTTGTAAAGACAAACTAACTCATCAAGATACTTATATAAAAAAAACTTTTTATGAAATCTCTCCAAAAACAGACATGGAAAAAAATGTAAAACTTAATGGTGCCACTACACTAGCCATACATCTTGCAAACAAAACTTTCAATATACATGTAAACATGTAACCTAAAAAGTGCTGATTTTTTATCTAATGTCTTGTCAAACATTTTCCTAAGAAAGAAATTAAAGAAAAAAAATGACACCAACCACATATCTAGTCATCAAAGAGGATGTGGAAGTGATAGCTTGCTTTCCCATAGAAGGACATAATGAAGGATAGACATACTCTTACAGTATCCACATGATGGATATACTCTTACAGTATCCACATGATGGGCATACTTGTACAATATCCACATGATGGACATATTCATACAGTATCCACATGATGGACATACTCATACAGTATCCACATGATGGACATATTCATACAATATCCACAAGATGGACATATTCATACAGTATCCACATGATGGATATACTCATACAATATACATATGATGGACATACTAGTACATTATCCACATGATGGACTACTGGTACAATATCCATATGATGGACATACTGGTACAATATCCACATGATGGACTACTGGTGCAATATCCACATGATGGACATACTAGTACATTATCCACATGATGTACATTTACAGTATCTACATAAAGGACAGACTCATTACAGTATCCAAATGATGGACAGACTCGTACTGTAATATCCATATGATGGACAGACTCATACTGTAGTATCCACATGATGGACATACTGGTACAGTATCCACATGATGGACACACTCATACAGTATCCACATGATGGACATATTCATACGGTATCCACATGATGGACATACTCATACAGTATCCACATGATGGACATACTCATACAATATCCACATGATGGACTACTAGTACAATATCCACATGATGGACTACTGGTACAATATCCATATGATGGACATACTGGTACAATATCCACATGATGGACTACTGGTACAATATCCATATGATGGACATACAGGTACAATATCCATATGATGGACATACTGGTACAATATCCACATGATGGACTACTGGTACAATATCCATATGACGGACATACAGGTACAATATCCACATGATGGACATACTGGTACAATATCCATATGATGGACATACAGGTACAATATCCATATGATGGACATACTGGTACAATATCCATATGATGGACATACTGGTACAATAACCATATGATGGACATTTACAGTATTTACATAATGGACAGACTCGTTACAGTATCCACATGATGGACAGACTCATTACAGTATCCACATGATGGACAGACTCATTACAGTATCCACATGATGGACAGACTCATTACAGTATCCATATGATGGACAGACTCATTACAGTATCCATATGATGGACAGACTCATACAGTATCCACATGATGAACATACTCATACAGTATCCACATGATGGACATACTCATACAGTATCCACATTCTTCCTTGAAATGCTGAGATAATAACTTCATGCTCACCTTGCTGTACTGAGCCTACATAGGCCTGGATGTAAGCAGGGGGGGTAACTCCTTGCTGAACTCGCTCCATCTTGATACTGGGTGAGGAGGCAGGACTGGGGTTTATCTGAACTTGAGTGGCACTCACTGGTTGCATGTATGTCAGCCTGATAAACAGGAGGCAAGAAAATGAATGAAGAAGACTGTCATACGTAATAAAATGAAAGCATGATTTCTGCAGAATACTGTCACACCCTTCATTGTTATACACTGATCTACTTCATAAGGCATGTATGTCATAAAATGAATATTCTTATCATGTTCGATGTTTGTACCAAGTGTCAAAATAAAATTTCCACAGAATGTTGCATCACCTTCTATACCATGGCATAACCTAATAACCTTGTGTTGTTACAAAGGTACTGAAGCAGATCTGTGTGACCTTGACAGGAGAGCACTGTGATTATCACTATTCAAAATAAAACTATAAACCTCATATTTCCTGCTGTACAAACAAGTGTATCAGCTGATCTTAGCTAAATGCAATAAGAGTCTCTCAATGGGACTGATCCTCTACTTGCTGATTTTTTTTCTCCATAAATCTACGTCAAGTCCATTTCTTCCTTTTAACTGCTTAGTACTGAAACCATTTTGACATTCAAAAGAAACTCTTTCAGACCATGTTTAGTAAAAAATTGTTTCTCTTCTTCTTATGCTTGTGTTATTATAATCACAAGATACCTGTAAATGAGGTAAAAAGGTCTTAATAACCTTTGACCTTGAACCTGGGGGAAAATCACTCAACTTGTTTAAAAGGTCATTTAGTGAAAAAAGACCATGTTGCTATGGCCACAAGAAAAGGAACTTTTTCAAGATGACCACAAACCAGTCATATTGTATGCAAGATTTAATCATATTCATTTAAAATCAACAAGACATTGTAAGACGTCTCTTAGCAATAGCTCTTACAAAAAAAGGTGTAGTGGTACAATAAAGATTTTGCAGCCAAGCTGAAGGTCAGATCAGCACAATCTTCACTTAGTATCTGAAGATAAATGTCCCTAACACAGAATGCAAAGTTTTATCCGAAAGGTTGCTAGCTCTCCCTAATGCAAAATACAAAGTTTTATCTGATAGGCTTCTAACTCTCCCTAACACAGAATGCAAAGTTTTATCCAAAAGGTTGCTAGCTCTACAAAATACAAAGTTTTATCTGACAGGCTTCTAACTCTCTCTAACACAGAATGCAAAGTTTTATTTGAAAGTTTGCTCTCCCATACACAAAAAACAAAGTTTTATCCAATAGGTCGCTAGCTCTCTCTAACACAGAATGCAAAGTTTTATCAGAAAGTTTGCTCTCCCATACACAAAATGCAATGTTTATTTCATAGCTTGCTAAGATACTGAACAGGAAATTCTAAACATTGGCAGAACATGAATCTTAATCAGAGTGAAAGTTTTAGCATCTGAAAAACAATTTTTTTTAGTAAAACAAAATTTAATCAGATTGATCATTATTGATAGGACATTGATGAAATGAAAGAAGTGTTGCCTCTTAACAATAATTCATGGAAGCTGTGAAATCGATCCACATTATAAATGAGGGATGTTCTAAATAGATCATGTCCTAATAACGCAAAAATACAGTATGGTAAAAATACAGTATTTGTTCTCGTTAACTCACAATGAAAATTAGGCGAAATAATAAAATTACCAATAACAATGATAAAGTAAAATTTAAAATGAACATCTATAATAATACTTCATTACAAGGGTCAGAAGAATAACAAGTGCCTTCATAGCATGTAACTAATGTATCATGGTAAAAATAATTCTTGCACAAAAAGATTTTAAATTGCATTTTGAGAATTTATGATCATTTTAGGTGCATTTCACACATGTATCATGATGACAGTTATTAAAAAAAAGCATTAACTGATACTTGCTTTTAAATTCTGAAATGACAACAGAAACAGCGGTAAACATAAAAATCAAGAAGTGCAGATTAGTAACAAGCAGAAACTAAGTGAGATTGTAGTTATGGGGGCTAGAAGAATGATATGCACTAAAAAAATTACAGTAAAAGAGAAAACAAACTGTCAAAGAATGATTGAAAGAAAATTGTGAAAGAAACTAACTTCTGGGTAGAGGGCAATAGGACTCTCTGTTGAGGATGGATTGACTGCTGTTGCTGTTGAGTCTGTAGCTGAAGTGTCGTGGGCTGTACTTGAATGGTCTGCAAAGCTTGTTGCTGTTGATGCTGTACATGCAACGAGTGCTGTACATTGTGAGGCTGTTGCTGATGTACATGGATTGTTTGAGACACAGCCTGATGCTGTTGGTGGATTTGCACTTGTTGTACAGTTTGGTTGGACTGCTGTACAGCTAGGGCCTGCTGGACAGTTGGGTGCTGTACTTGTATAGGCTGATGTACAGTCTGTACTTGGTGAAGTTGTTGCTGAATTTGTCCCTTGAAACAAAAGAGAAAAAAAGTTAAATTAATTTCTCTGAAATACCATACACTGTAAGATACCATTAAGAATTGTGCACAATTATCTCCCCACTGCATGAGCCAAAATGTAAACTTTAACTCCAGCCCCAATCTCTAACCATCATAACCTTGTTTTATTGGCAGTGAGATGCAAATGATAAATACACAAAACAAATTTTATAATTGTAGAACTGTAAGGAAATGGTACTCAATGGAAAATCACAATGCTGATTAACAATCTCATCACAAAAATGATACCATACTATATGCTCACAAGCCCAACTGTAAACTGCGAAGACCCTGATCTGCCATTGCATTGTGTGTTGGAGTATTGGGATCTATAGTTTCTTAGAAGTAAACAACAGAACAAAGATCGACAATGATCTGCTATGGCATTATGTAATGGCTGATATGGGTCTCTGTTGTATTGCAATTGGACTCTACTGTGAGGCAAGCTTAACACATTTTCCAGATGAGAAAAATTAAATCGAATAACATAATAACTGCTTGGCAGTTTTGAGGACCCCACTTTCAGGGTTCTTAGAGGTCTTAAGACTGTATCTACATTAGGTCATGTGATAACAGTGTTTTCAATTACATGTCTTTAGATATCAAGGTACTAACTCATAATGCTGACTCAAGTAAAGAATTAGGTTCACTTTCAACTAAAATCGACCCATTGTGATATTTGTAAAAATACATTCTTTCCAAATGCATCTACCATATTGGTACTTCACAGTTTTTTTTTCAACATGGGTATTATTGTGTTTTTGATGTGAATGATATAAAACATCAGAAGACAGACATCAATGTTCCATATACTAATGAGATATTTTGCGCAAGTATTAGAGGTCTTAAGACTGTATCTACATTAGGTCATGTGATAACAGTGTTTTCAATTACATGTCTTTAGATATCAAGGTACTAACTCATAATGCTGACTCTAGTAAAGAATTAGGTTCACTTTCAACTAAAATCGACCCATTGTGATATTTGTAAAAATACATTCTTTCCAAATGCATCTACCATATTTGTACTTCACACAAAGTTTTTTTTTCAACATGGGTATTATTGTGTTTTTAATGTGAATGATAGAAAACATCAGAAGACAGACATCAATGTTCCATATACTAATGAGATATTTTGCGCAAGTATTACAGTGTATACTTAAATGTACAGGAGGAAATAGGTCACATTTGCCCATTTTTTTTAGGTACAGATGTACATTTGAAAAAAAACTAACACAGGTGTTTGTTGGTTATATATTCCATAAACATTCATCAGTATGATGAAGACTCTTCTATTTATTATAAAGCTTTAAGTTTCCAACAATTCTCATTTGTATCATTTGTAGATAGTGAAAATTTCTTGCAATCTGGAGAAAATAAATTATTACAGTGGTATACTGAAATTATTCACTTTATTAATTTAGATAACATGGTGCAAATCCCTACTAAATCATCAACCTTTGTGTCAACTATCCCAGAATTACCACTCCCTATTGCATTATTCAATGCCCAATCAGTAGGACCACCAAAAAAGTCTACAGAAATAGTTCATTTTAATTAACAATCAGAACATCGACATCTTTTTTCTGACAGGAACATGGCTAAAAACATCAGGCGGTAAGCCCTAGTTTGTGGATCTAACACCCACCAGTTACTCCAACAAGTCGTTCCCTTGCCACTATCGTGGATGTGGACAAGCTGTCATCACAAATAATTCCATGATAAAATATCTTAAACATAACACAACTTTCAATTTCTGAAGCATATCATTTGAACTAGTCTAAATAACACTCACACTGGAACAAAGGACAATCCATTTTTTCTGCCTCTACCACCCTCTTAGTAGTAGAAAAACAAGCTGACTGAATCTCTTTTTGGAGGTTTCTGAATTTCCTGGAAATTTGAGAAGTGGCAACCTGATTATTCTTGGAAATTTCAACTATCACTTTGACTGTCCTGGAAACCCATACACATCATAACTCCTTGATTCCATTCATGTTTTCATCCTTAAACAGTCAGTTAACCAACCCATCCAGGTATAAACATGGTCACATTTTAGACTGGATTCATCATAAAGCTGATGATAATATTCTACAGTCCACCATTGTATCCTACGAAGTTGCATCAGATCACTTCTGCATAATATGCCATCTAAACTTATCAGTCCCTAACCCTTCACCTTTATTTGCTACTAAGAGAAACCTTTGTATGATAAATAGAACCAAATTAATGCATGACATCCAAGCAAACCTAACAACTTGCTTACCTCATACAGCAGAACAACTTGATAACTGCCTGTGTTCATTGCTTCAAAAAATGCCCCAGCCACCAAGTGCATAGTATCAATTCAAAAGTGTTCTCCATGGTATAGCAGTGTAAGGGACCAGCTTAGCACTGCTAAAAGAGATGCCATTATGGAGAGGCTTTGGCTTTCCACCAGACCTACTATTCATACACAAATCTATGAAGCCGCTAAGAAGAACTTCACAAACATAGTCCATTAGCCAAATTATCCCAATACAGTACTAAGATCACGGGGAGTTCCAGCTGCAAACAGCTTTTCGAGATTACTAACAAACTAATGTCAGGGAACAAATGCACACCACTTCCAGCTACGATTTCTCCAGTAGACCTTCCAGACCTTTTGCAAATTTCTTCTGTGACAAGGTAAAAACCCTCAGAGATAATCTTGACAACACAATTTATATTGACTCTGCATCACCATACAGTTATGATACTGAATTTCAGCAACAACCTTTAGCAGCATTTAAACTGTCTCTATGGATTTAGTAAGGAGTGCACCAAAGTCATGTGAACTTGATCCAATTCCATCATCACTGCTGCCTGAGTGCTTAGATAGAGTATTACCTTCACTAACCAATACTATTAATAATACCTCTCTCATCCGGAGAATTCCCATCATTTTTCAAAACTGCCTCTGCTGAAGAAACCAACACTCGACCATAATGATTTAAAGAACTACCGTTCATATAAAAAAAAATGTTAGAAAAAGTTGTTCTAACCCAACTTGTATTTCATCTGAATTCAAAAAGTCCTTTTAGCAATGTACAGTCTGCATATCACCTATGCCACAGTACTGAAACTACTCTTCTGAAAGTATATATTGACATTCTCTCTGCTTTAGATAGTGGAAAGATTACAGTCCTCACCCTCCTTGATTTGTCTGCAGCATTTGACACAACAGACCATGATATATTACTTCACCGTCTCCAGCATGTATTTTGCATTCCCAATACAGCCTTAATGTGGTTCAAGTCCTACTTAGTCAACAGGACACAAATTGTATCTGCAAATGGAATACACTCCAGCCCAGTTGAACTATCTTGTGGTGTCCCACAGGGTTTGTTCTTGGACCTGTTCTCTTCATTTTATTCACTCAGCTGCTCTCAAGTGTCATTGATCATCATCCAGTGTCTCACCAATTGTATGCTGATGACACCCAAATATACAAATCCAGCCACCCAAATGAAGTGGTTGTACCATCCAAGGAGTAGAGAGGTGCATTTCTGATGTGAAATCATGGATGACATGTAACAAGCTGCAGATGAATGATGATAGAACTGAGGCCATTCTGATCACAACACAAAGACTTTCTTATTCACATCCTTTACCTCAAACAATAAATATCAGCAACACTAGAGCTGTACCGATTAATCGCCCGTACGCGTAATCGGGCCGATTATTAGCACAATCGGTATAATCGGGTATCGGTACAAATAATCGGTGCCGATGCAAATAATTTTTTTAAATAACCAATTTTTCCTGATAAAAGTTGTATACACAGTTGCGTTTTGACTGACCGTAACTTAATCCTTTGTAACACTAGAGCTTGGGATAAATGCAGTATGCAAACAAGTTGCTCATTAACTAACACTACTGTATAGTCGAATAACCATATATCGAGATAAACACATCGAACCATTAATTAATCTTTTGTAACAAAGAGATTGCTCTAATAAAGTATTTAAAAAGAATTTATCTTGCTGCCAGTTGTGCGAAATTTTCAACTCCAGCGTCCGGTAACATTTGTAAAATGCAGTAAACCAGACTAAAGTACATGTCGCTAACCGCCATTGTGGTGCCAAAGTCATGTGAATAGCCAGTAAGATTAACATCAAAGGGAGTAATGATGGATATATACACAGTCAATTTTGAGGTTTGTGTATTTTCTTTATCTTTATGAAAACTCACAAAACACCGATAGTCCTTATGTCCCAGTGAGAAATTGTTTGAAAGGGCTTCAGTGTAGGTTTGAGTACGTCGTCTGTCTTTCAGTTAATCCATAATGCCTGGAGGGTGAACGAACTCATTGTCTTTAATACTAGTAAGTGAGAATCATTTCCGGATTTTTTAAAATTATTTTTTATTTCTTTTGTTAGTGTTTCACCAAGCCACCATCTGGCAGAAGGGGCGGTCTCTCATAAGTCATAACAGGTTTTACTGTACCTTTGAAGCACCGACATATACTAAACAAATAAAACAATTCTATATCAATGTTTAACAATTATCTGATGTTGCCGCAGCAATAACGAGTATTTGTTGTTGTCAAAGCAAGCCGTCGACCTTTGCTCATAGAAAGTCGGCAATAAACTCAAAAAGCATTGCCTCAATTTACATAGTGATTAGAACATATTTATTGTGCCGCGAAACTTTCCTGTTTGCAAAAAAAAAAAAATCGCCCACCCCCACGGTCTGTGGACAACAGAGTAGTAATTTATTTGGACACATTGTTTCAAGAACCCGAATAGATTGGATTATTAATAATCGGTCTCATAATCGGTATCGGCAATTTTGATAATCGGCTATACGCGGTATCGGCATAATCGGCAAAAAGTGACATCGGTACAGCTCTAAGCAACACCAACATTAAATTCAGCCAGTCTGTAAGAAACATAGGTGTTACTCTGGACATTACTCTCACAATGCACCAACATGTCATGAAAATATGGAAGGCTGCATATCTTGAGCTGAGACGCATCAGCTCCATTCGCAAATATCTTCAGTTGATGCCATTAAAACACGTGTGTTCACTGGTACTTTCAAGACTGGACTATTGTCACTCATAAATGTCTGGTTCGTCTCAATATCTACTCCAGAAACTTCAAAAAATTAAAAACGCAGCTGCTCGGATCATCTTTAGAGTACCACGATCAGAGCACACCTCCTTGCTGCTCTGTACCCTACACTGTCTATCCAGAATCAAACACAAAATTTTTTCTCTGTGCCACATTTTACTGACAGACTCCAGTACAACATACTTCTCTGGCCTCAACCATGTGTTACACACGAGCAAGATACTTATGCTCCTCTTCTGACAATCATATACTCATTATTCCCACTATGGAAACAAAGTCATATGGACAACGTTCTTTCACATATCAAGGCCCAGCAATGTGGAATGAATTGCCCATTGAAATTAGACACAAAGACACAGTGATCCCATCCCTTTCTTAAAACTTGCATTTTTCAACTGCAAGAACAAACTTAAAGGACTTAACAATGTTTCCTACCTTAAATATTTTCAGCATTTTATTCTTTTTGTTTTAAAATAAGTTTTCTAGTTTCTATATGCTTGTTTTGCTTTTTGTAGTCATATCATTAGAGATGTTGTAAAGCGCTTAGAGCTTCTAAAGACTAGGCACTATACAAATTCCTCATTATTATTATTATTATTATTATTATACGGCATAAGCTGCTCTGGTGTCCAGTCATTAGGACATCAGACTGCTGCTGGTACGCTGGAGATGTTTCATTCATTATTAGGCCAGGTAAAATTCAGTATACCCTGAAACTGACCACAAGGTAGTTATTACCTTAATGAGCTTTTGTTTGATATGCAAATGTTTTTTAATTTTTGCATTTTACAAGCTGCCCAAGGACACACTTGGTAGTGCCCACGCTTTCTAAAGATAAATTTCCAGGGTTTTTCCAGGATGAAATTAATTTTTTTCAAGGTTCACATATGACCATTACTGAATGGAATTAAAGAACATTTAATTTTAAAACATGCATTTTCTAAATCTCTGTTTTTCTTTCAAGACTATCCAAAACACCAGAAAAGATGATCATGTACAAAACCACAAAATATATCACACAAAACAAGTTTGATTATATTTCTATAAATTGGCACGTAAAGTCATTTCAATGTACAGAATAAAAATATTCTAACTTTATTTTGTTGACCTGCATTATGTTGCTAAGTGGGAATAACACAATGAACATATATTGTTTTGTTTCCTTTCAAACCTTTAATTCTAAAGAATTCTATAACAATATATATATGCATCTCATTGAAAGTAATACTTCCTATTACAGTATTAAAAACAAATGCAAATAATTAGAATCTTGACTTGTAACGAAAAGAGTTTAACCTGAATTTATCTGTGACAATAAAATCCCAAACTAGATTTTTTAAAGATTTTTTAAACCTAATTTACTTAAGATGATGATCTGGTTAAAAATCCACCATTTAAAAATCAGTGGATTTAAATTTTGACAAAACAGACCTTCAAAATTATATACTGTTGAATAAACAAGGACTGAATTTTCTGTAAAATCAACTTGTCTTCTTGTAATTTATTAAACCAGTCCCCAATCCTGTATTGACAAAGGGACTCCTGTATTGATTTTTATTATATAATACAAGGGATGACAATTTCTCATTTCAGCTTCAAGATCTAACAATTTGAACTACAAAAAATTTGGCTTAAAATGAACAGCAGTACATTTTCTACTGAGAGTTTCCTCTGAATATTCCTGTCCCATTTTTCATATTTGGACATTTAGGTTGGGGTGTGGGGTCATTGCAACTGCATATAAAAAATCTGGAATTTGCCACCCATGTGTGGTAGCAACATAAGTCGCTTATCAGCAAGCCCAGAAAATTAAAACTCATGTTGACTCCTACCTGCATGAAATTTGTAAGAAAATTATTTATTTTTTTCTCCGAAATTGTAAGTATTAAAATCATTATGTCTTTAATCCGCTGACAGACTAGACGAAACTATGGCAAAGATGAAACCTGAGAAGGTACTCGCCATTTGCATTATTAGTCACATGAATTCAAAAATTTCAAACAATGACATCAGAAGCCAATAGTTGATATCAACAATAAACTCCTTTATAATGTTGTACAGAAATTCAATTATATTAAATTAAAGTCAGATACAGTCTGTAAAAACAAGCAATCAGGCCAGTTTGATTTATCAAGCAGAAAGCACATGTCAATGTGGTAGTCACATGATACAACAAAACCCCTGATGTTGTTCTTGGAATATATAAATATGGAGAATTTTGTGATCTTTCATGTATTTTTATTACAACCAGAATATGACTTTCAGTTAATATTTTTAATTTTTTTCTTCTCTGCAACATATGCTAGATTTCTGTACTTATCCGATTAGCAATGCAAATTGCAAGTACCAGGTCACATTTCATCAACACTGTAGTTTTATCTCATCTTTCAGCAAATGAAAGACATAACGATTCTAATACTCACAAATTCTGAGTAAATAAGTAATTTTCACATCGATTTCATGCATGTTTCACTCAGTCTAACAACATTTAATGTTTGCTAGACCATCTGGTAAGCGGCTATGCTTTGCCACCACCATGCTGGTCTCTTGTAATGCTAGACTGGTTTTCATACCTTCATTGTAAGGAAAGATACAGATATGGTGCTGACTTTGAAAATAAAAGTCTACTTGACAGATCTAATCCACAAAGCATCTGGATTGACTCAGTATATATTTTATTGCAAGCAGCCAAATGATCCATACTGCACCATCCAAATGTTCTGGTTAGATCTCGATAAATTTAACTCGCGGTCAGTTTAGTTATGACTCAATTATGTGATTTTTTCTGGTGTCAAGTGGTGGCAGAAAATACCTGGCTTTCATTATTATATGCAAAATTTAAGAACTTTTCATGGTCAGGAGAAAAATTATCAATTCTCCCGTTTCCAGATTTTCCAGTAGCGTGGGAATCCTGTAGTTGATCCAGTATCAAGTTATGGTGGCAATAAAAACTGCACCCTTCTGGCACAGAGTTAACTAATAAGCCAACATGGATCAACTTAAGATGGAAAGATAACAGATTTCCATCCAATCAAACAACAATAAGTCATATGTAACATATGCTATCAGTTTCATTCTAGTAAGTGACTGGTACCTATCTTTTTTTTAGTGACTGACTGGTACCTATCCCTTTTCCAGTGACTGATTAGCATCTACTCCTTTCTAGTAACTAAAAATCTACCCTATTCTAGTGACTGACTGGTGCCTTTCCATTTGCTAGTGATTGACTGATACTTTTCCTGTTCTAGTGACACAATGGTACCTACCCCTTTCTTGTGACAGAATGGTACCTATCCATTCTTAGTGAATGACATGTACTTAGCCTTTTCTAGTGACTAAACGGTATCTAACACTTTCTAATGATTGACTTGAATCTATCCTTTTCAAGTGACTGACTGGTACCTAACCCTTTCTCGTGAGTGATTGGTAACTTCTACTTTCTTGTGACTGACAGGTATCTACCCTTGTTTAGTGACTGACTGGTATCTACCCCTTTTCTAGTGACTGACTGACAACTAATATTTCTAGTGATTGACTGGTACCCACCCCTTTCTAAAGACTGGTATTTGCCCCTATCTAGTGACTAATAACTTCCCTTTCTACTGATTGACTGGTACCTATCCCTCTCTACTGACTGGTACCAACCCCTTTCTGCTGACTGACTGATATCCCTTTCAAGTGACTGGTATCTATTCCTTTCTAATGAATGACTGGTATCTACTCCTTTCTAGTGACTGGTATATACCCATTTCTAGTGACTAACTGGTACCTAATCCTTTTCAAGTGACTGACTGGTTTACAACTCTGGCCTTTAACAACTTATCATATCAAATACTCCTTAATCTTCATTATTGCTGTCAAGATTTCATTGGCTTTTTTATGCTAGAATAAAAAATCCCTAAACACTTTCAGTGACTACCAATCCAGTTAGTTGTGGACAGAGCTCACGTGCACTCTTGACACACCATATATGTTTCAGCTCAAATTCTTTGTTAACCAACAAGAATTAAACTTTGTAGATATGATCAAAAAGTTATGGAATGGCAGCAATACACAGAGAAATGTTTTACAAATTTTGAGAATGTAAGTGAAGCTTGAACTCTCCTCCTGTGTCATATTATATCCACTCCAATCAATAATCCATCCCCTTATGACCCAAATATCTGTATTAAATTAGCATTCACACATAAGCCTTTTCCTTCCATAGTCAATGTCTGCAGCTATGACCCTAATTCAGGCAAAAAGTGCTCTCTTAAGACAGGTGGTCTCTTAAAATGGATCTCTGCAAAAGGACCTGTTTTCAAGGTTGAAATTCAATTGGGTTTTAGAAGAAAATAACCTTTGAATATATGTACTGTTCTTTATTCATAGTTCTTGTTAAAACATTACATGCATTTATGTAAAACATCAGATAGCACTAAAAATAATTGATCATAAACAATAGCACTGTTTTTGTTCTCAAAGTTTACACGTAGTCCACTGACATTATAGTAAATAAAATGAAAAGATAAAAGTTAGCTATGATAACATTGACAACCATAATATTTATTTTGATTACTATGACAACACTGTAGTTTGACAAGAACATCAGTCTGGTTTATGGTCTTTGGCATACAAATAAAAAAAACATCTAATAGAATTGGTCACCAGACTCAACTATTTTTCTCAATACAGTTCAAGGATGCTTTTAATAATGAAAATTATCTGAAGAATGTACCCCCAAATGTTAACCTTTTACATACCCTGTGAAACCATTAGGTTGGATGTGGTATATTTAATTCTCATGAAGATCTTCCCAAATATCTTTTGGTATATTCTCTTACATTGGAGCAGAATTTAAAAAATGTACTGTATAAAAAGATAACAAAAATAAAACTTGGAGGTTTTATTTATTTAACAGGAAGGGTATATTTCTACCCAAAATGATCATAATTACCATCAAATGTATGACTTAACAAACATTACTACTGACATTGCATTTTAATGAAAACAAAAATGATTTTTTTAATTTCTTTATTTAATTTAAATTTTATTTATTTATTCAATTTACATTTAGTACTTCCAAATTCATCTTTTGAAAGATCAGTGAAGAACAATCTCACATTTAATACTGAGTATAGCTATAAACCATCTTAGTTTCTTTACATTAGGTCATTATTAGCCACAAATGAGATCAGATTGAGAATCATTATGGCTAATGCATGTGCTCTATGTTAAAACCATTCAAAAAGGTTTTTAAAATCTCAAGTTAGTTGCTCTATGTTAAAACCATTTAAAAAGGTTTTTAAAATCTCAAGTTAGGATTTTTGTTAGCATTCCACAGCCATTTTGTCATGTGTGAATATTGCAACATTTCATCACAGATAAAACTACCGTGTGCTTAGGCAGTGTTTAAATTAATGTTTTGATAAACTGCAATTTGACAATAACCAAGATTTTAAAATATCTTGTGCATATTAATTCATTTATTTAACATTTCCATACAGTTTAATTTGTAACATACTAGTATATTATTAACTAGAAAGACTGCTACTGGATTATGACTGCTTATTGCTGGATTTTCATTGATTTTGAATTTAATGGTGTTGTACATTTGTTCTATGGGAATCCTATTATCCCAAAAACCGGTGCCTTTGACAATTTATTTAACACTCAGTCCTAACTGTATGAACTGTAAAGCACATCACAGGTAATGACCCTGTATATAATGGACAATTGATGAAGATTGACAATTTTGCTATGTTCACTGACTTTCCTTTATAATAAAGACATTTTATGATAATGGACAATTTTTGCCATTTCCTCAACTCCCCATTATATAAAGGTTTAAAATTATGCATATATCTGTCTAAATAACAGCCATGAGAATAAATATCTCAGTATCATGAATGATTCATGGGTCTACAAACAAGCATAGACGCTTACACACATGTAATTTCAAGACAAGAGAAATGATCTTGATCTGCCTGAACATTGTTGACAATATCAGACAGGTCATGTACAGCATTTACCTGTATGTGTGCAGCCTGAGCTTGCTGAAGTCCAAGTGATACAATTGGCTGACTCAGTGACATGGACTGAATCTGCATCTGCTGTTGTGGGGTTGTAATAATGCCTGGAGCCTGGTTGACTGTCACCAGCTGTGTTACTATGGGAATGTGCTGCTGACTGGCAGTAGCTGGGATCTGTCCAATAACCTGAAGGGTCTGCTGCTGTGGAGATGCTGAGGGAGATGGATGGTGGATGACTTTTCCTGGACTAGACACTGAAGCACCTTTTATTCCTGTTCCAATGGGAGTCAGCTGTATTTTCCCTGCTTGAAGTGATACCTGGGCTTGTATAGGATGCTGAACGGACTGGATTGTTGGCTGCAGAGTGGTAGCTTGATTTGGCTGGTTTCCGGCAAATGTCAACTGAATGCTCCCCTGCTGAACTGGACCACTTGGCAGTGCCATCTGGAGGATATTATGCACCTTCCCTCCCTGAGGTGTGGCCTGCATTCTGATTGATGGAAGAATGTATTGCACAGGAGTGGGCTGCAGGTTAGACTGGCTTCCTGATGTCACCATATTCTGGGCATGTGGGGCTGCAAGAGTTGTAAGAATTGTAGTACTTGGCTTTACCATTATGTTGGTGAACATTGTTGGGGGTGCCACTGTATGTGTGGGTGTGTGATTACCCTGAGAAGCAAGATTTTGTGATGTGACAACATTACACAGAGTGGTCAAATAATGCCCCGATGCGGCAGGGCTGATTTTATTTGGTGATGAAGATGGGGGATTAATGATCATTCCATATTGTGAGGTGGGAATGCCTTGTATCAAAACTGTCTTTATATTGCCATTTCCATTTGAGTTGGGAATTATGGCCTGAGGCTGTAATGGAAGATTAGAAGTCGTAGTTTTACAGTTTACTACCTGATGAGACCGCTGAACAGATGCCACTGGGACTGGTGTTGCAATTGGTTTGCCCATTGTAGTGAAAGTTGGTGTCACAACACTAGTCCCTTGACCAGCACAAGTCACAACTGTTTGTGAAGCTGTCAAGATCTGGATTGTACTGGATGTAACTGGTTTACTGAGGTGCATATTGGAGTGGTTTCCCGAAGGGGCCACAGTTGGCTGAATCAATATCTGATGAAGAGTCTGTTGCAGAGGGGCTAAAGGAATGGGTTTAGCAGAGGACTGGATTTGTCGGGGAGTTTTCTGTGAAAATTTGCTAATCACAGGCCCCCTCCCATTTTGATCACCTATCGTTGTCTCCATGTTTGATGACAAAATGATTCGTTGTTCTCCTTGCGTTGCCATGGTAATATTATGAATTTTTACATGCTGATGTTGAGGGATGGCAAGTTTTGCACCTGAAGATACACTTTCACTCCTCTGACTGACCAAATTTGCATCAGGTGTATTTTTAAAGCTTTGTCTCAGTTCCTGTAGACTTCCAGTCGACATTCTGAGGTGTTTGGCCTTGGCTTTAAATACAGCACCTGTTGGTTGGAAATTAGACCCATTACTAGCAGGTCGTGAAAGCAGCCTCTCATCAAAGTGATGAGAATTAAGAGCACTTCTGATTGTACTTTCTCCACTACCACACAATGAAGAGTCTGGGATCCGTTTTATAGGCTTAGGACGAAGAGTTATGTCTGATGACACGTGTGCTTTCATCACTGGTGAGAACCTCTGCTGGGGAAAAGCCTTGTTCTCAATAATGTCTTCCTCAGTGTTGCTGTCCGTCTCACTGTCGGAAACATGCTCTTTACATTTCAGATCAATGTTGTCTGTTTCACTGTCTCTGTCCTCCTCTGAAAATGTAAAAAATATCAAGTTTTATTTGGGTGAACATTTTTTTGTTTATATGGATGGACTACATATTCTGAAAATGCCCAATGATGGATCAAACATAGGACCAGACAAGTACAAAGTACATTACCACTGTGCTCTGCAGGCCATAAAAGAGATTAGAGTAATATGGTCTACTGATTGTTTCTAAAAGACCTAACACACAATTTTCAAGGAATTTCTGTAATCATATTCATCATCATACAGAGCTCAAGGTAAGCAGCTTATATTAACATTTTACACAAATTATCCAAAACATTTTAAAGGTATTAAAATTATGTGAAACAAATTAATTTAAAGTTTGGTACTTCTATTACATTATCATCTGTGTTCTCAATTGCAACAGCAGATTCTTTACCATCATTTTCAATGACAATGATTTTGTTATTGCGTGGTTCTATGATGGCCTGTTTTTCTTCTTTTGTGATGTTAAGACAATATCTCCTTTATTCTTGATAATTTTACAAGATAAAGGAAGGTTTCAATATTTTCAAGTTAAAGGTAATCTTCAATATACATGTATTCAAGTTAAAAGGAAGCTTCAATATATTCAAGTTAAAAGTAGGTCTCAATACATTCAATTCAAAGGGAGGCTTCAATATATTCAAGTTATATGAAGGCTTCAATATATTCAAGTTAAAGAGAGGCTTCAATATATTCAAGTTAAAGGAAGGTTTCAATATATTCAAGTTAAAGGAAGGCTTCAATATATTCCAAGTTAAAAGAAGGCTTCAATATATTCAATTCAAGTTAAAGGGAGGCCTCAAAATGTTAACTAAAGTTAAAAGGAGGCTTCAGTAAATTCAATTAATGCTAATGACAGGTTTCAATATATTCAAGTTGAAGGAAGGCTTCAACATATTCAAGTTAAAAAGAGGATTCAATATATTCAATTTAAAAAGAGGATTCAATATATTCAATTTAAGTAAATGGGAGCCTTCAAAATATTCAAGTTCACCAATTATTACGTACTTTTGAGAGAGTGACATATGTAAGGTGAAGTAAATGGGAGCCTTCAAAATATTCAAGTTCACCAATTATTACGTACTTTTGAGAGAGTGACATATGTAAGTTGAAGTAAATGGGAGCCTTCAAAATATTCAAGTTCACCAATTATTACGTACTTTTGAGAGAGTGACATCTGTAAGGTGAAGTAAATGAGAGCCTTCAAAATATTCAAGCTCACCAATTATTACGTACTTTTGAGAGAGTGACATCTGTAAGGTGAAGTAAATGGGAGCCTTCAAATATTCAAGTTCACCAATTATTACGTACTTTTGAGAGAGTGACATCTGTAAGGTGAAGTAAATGGGAGCCTTCAAAATATTCAAGTTCACCAATTATTACGTACTTTTGAGAGAGTGACATCTGTAAGGTGAAGTAAATGGGAGCCTTCAAAATATTCAAGCTCACCAATTATTACGTACTTTTGAGAGAGTGACATATGTAAGGTGAAGTAAATGGGAGCCTTCAAAATATTCAAGCTCACCAATTATTACGTACTTTTGAGAGAGTGACATATGTAAGGTGAAGTAAATGAGAGCCTTCAAAATATTCAAGTTCACCAATTATTACGTACTTTTGAGAGAGTGACATGTGTAAGGTGAAGTAAATGGGAGCCTTCAAAATATTCAAGCTCACCAATTATTACGTACTTTTGAGAGAGTGACATATGTAAGGTGAAGTAAATGGGAGCCTTCAAATATTCAAGTTCACCAATTATTACGTACTTTTGAGAGAGTGACATCTGTAAGGTGAAGTAAATGGGAGCCTTCAAAATATTCAAGTTCACCAATTATTATGTACTTTTGAGAGTGACATCTGTAAGGTGAAGTAAATGGGAGCCTTCAAAATATTCAAGCTCACCAATTATTACGTACTTTTGAGAGAGTGACATATGTAAGGTGAAGTAAATGGGAGCCTTCAAAATATTCAAGCTCACCAATTATTACGTACTTTTGAGAGAGTGACATATGTAAGGTGAAGTAAATGAGAGCCTTCAAAATATTCAAGTTCACCAATTATTACGTACTTTTGAGAGAGTGACATGTGTAAGGTGAAGTAAATGGGAGCCTTCAAAATATTCAAGCTCACCAATTATTACGTACTTTTGAGAGAGTGACATATGTAAGGTGAAGTTGTTTGCATTTAAAACATGAACAGTGGATAGAATGTTCGCATACCTCTATGCTACTATAATGTAATATGGCTGACATTTCTTTGGATATTGTACATTTGGAAACTGTAAAGGATCTAAGCACACTGCTAACTAAAATGACTGCTCCCTTGTGCTCCAAAAATAAGCCTGAATTTGTCTAAAGTACACTATCCTTAGCAGCTATAAAAATAGGGAAAATAAACTTTGCCAGACTAGATACCAGTATAACCAGTGAGGAAAGAAAGTGAAATTCTTTTTCTTTACAATTCTAACCCTATGCAAAAATATGAAACTGTAAAGTGTCTAAAAGGAGGCTTCAGTATATTCAATTCAAGTTAATGGGAGGCTTCAGTATATTCAATTCAAGTTAATGGGAGGCTTCAGTATATTCAATTCAAGTTAATGGGAGGCTTCAGTATATTCAAGTTAATGGGAGGCTTCAGTATATTCAATTCAAGTTAATGGGAGGCTTCAGTATATTCAATTCAAGTTAATGGGAGGCTTTAATACATTCAAGTTAAAGAAAGGATTTCAATACATTTATTTTGGTTTGGTGGCATCCATGTAATTCGTTTTGGTCTAAAATGATGAACTAGTTAGTTATTTAAATCATTAAGTTTTCATGAATGATGAAAAACATATTACAATTTAACACGTCAAAAAAAGTTGTGTTAACTTCACCATGGTTGGTTTTCTCAACCGATTTGAGGACAGACTAAAGGACAAAACCTTGTTTAAGATGGTGATAAAAAATATATTCCCAATAAGTCCAATTGCTTAAAGTTTCCACCAAACTTTAGAATGAAAGCACTTCAAAATCATACAACAGGAGTGAGTAACAAATACAAAACCAAAAATGTCCTTTTAGTAAGCCTAATTGCTTAAAGTTTCCATCAAACTTTAGAATTAAAACACTTCAAAATCATACCACAAGAGTAAGTATCATATACAAAACCAAAAATGTGCTTTGTTCTGAATCAAGGAAAGAACTAATTTTCTATGGCATAAGAATACATTTCAGGTTGCCTTTATATATCCCAATGCTATACCAAACTTTATTCCACAAATTTGGAATAAATTTCATGTTTATAATGTTCATAGATATCTGCGCTTCATACCTGAGTAGATGTATTAATTAAAGAAAAAATCATTCTTGTTAAATGAATGTTGTCAAGCTTGAGACTGACCCTTTTCCTGAGATTTGCTCTCCTCACAGATGACCATTTTCTCATCATCACTGCTGCCATCTTCATCCATTGCCTCATCTTGTACACCACTCTTGTCTGACTCCTCTTTGGATCTCTCCTCCCCCTCTGTCTGGGAATTTCCGCTGGTCTCATAGTTTGACTTACTGGGTCCCTGTGCACAAAAACTTATGGATTAGTTGCTGGTAAATCAAGCAAATTATGTCTTAACGTTTCCAACAAATAAATGAAAACACAGCAATCCGAATCAATTAATCAATGTACATGATATCAGAAACCTGTTTTTTTTGTTCAAGTTGCTATCTATTCAAAGCACAGCAAATCAAGCAGAAAAGAATTATTTCTAACCATTCTACAAACAACAAATCAAGCAGGAAACAATTATTGCTAGCAATTCTACACATTGTGAATCAAGCAGTAAAGAATTATTTCTAGCAATTCAACACATAGTGAATCAAGCAGTAAAGAATTTTTTCAAAGCCATTCTACACATAGCAAATCAAGCAGTAAAGAATTATTTCTAGCAATTCTACACATAGCAAACCAAACAGTAAAGAATTATTTCTAGCCATTAAAAGAAAGGATAGAATTATTTCTAGCATTTACTATATATAGTGACTCAAACATTAAGGAATTATTTCTAGCCATTCTACACATAGCAAGTCAAGCAGTAAAGAATTATTTCTAACTATTCTACACATAGCAAATCAAGCAGAAAAGAATTATTTCTAGCCATTAAAAGAAAGGATAGAATTATTTCTAGCATTTACTATATATATAGTGACTCAAACAGTAAAGAATTATTTTTAGCCATTCTACACATAGCAAGTCAAGCAGTAAAGAATTATTTCTAACTATTCTACACATAGCGAATCAAGCAGAAAAGAATTATTTTTTAATTCTACATACAGCAAATCAAACAGGAAAGACATATACAACCATTTCATTGTTTAGATTATAAATCAGTTCTAACTTTCTAGACTAACCCAACATAATGCAACTAGATTATAAATCAGTACCATGCTAAACAACTAAATAAACACAATGCAACTTGACTAAAAATCAGTAATAATTGACTAGACTGCAAATCAGTCCAAAGCAACTAGATTGTTATTCAGTCTAACCTCAGAAATGGTATCTTCTTTCCGAGCCCGGAATGGAGAGAAACCCTGACTTTCCTCATCTCGAGGGACTGCAGACAGGCTATGTGAGCGGCCCCTTCTAGCCTCGAACAGCGAAGTCGACTGGCTTGTCCCAGCTGGATCAGCCTCATCCGCTTTCTTAGTATCCTCTGTAAAGTCATCTGAAAATAATTCATAAATTTCATGGATTGACCAATCTATCATGTAACAAGATTTGTTAAGCTGTCATGTAAAAGATCTAGATAACAAATGAAATGTAATAAATCGTTAATGTTGAAATTAGTGCATAGGTAAAGATTATATTTATGAAAGGAAGGAAATGACTGACTTTATTTAATAAATTACCTGTTGTACATGCAGTCACAAAAGAAAGCAAATCCCAGCATTTCAAACATGTTCTTCAGAAATTGTTTATCTTAGCAAACAACATAATTCCCTATCTCTCATGACAGGTTCAGTGAAACAAAAGATACAAATGCTTCCTACACATCATAAATATTTAACAAACAAGTTGAATTCTAAAAATTTCCATTTTTTAACAGTTCTTTCCAAAATGGGTAAGAGATAAATAAAAAGTCAAACATTATTTCTCATCTATACCAACCACATATATAACTTACAAAGTTTCAATAAAATCGTCAAAGTATTTATTGTGTGGGAAATACTGGTGATATGTTGACTTATGAATAATATTTTTTTTAAAAACCAAAGTTTGAAAAAAGGTTCCCCACAATGGGCTAAAGAAACAAAATTTAAATAATGCATCTGTGTACAAACCACATATCTAGCCTACAAACAATAATGTTTCAATAAAACATCCAAGCGGTGTGGAAGTTCAATATGCTTTGACATAGATAAACTATTGGACAACTGATATAATCCCTGCTCTTCAATGGAGTACAGGCATGTAAATATCATTCAAGCAGTTTAAAAAAAGCAAGGACAAACATAAAACTCAAATTTCCAGTTTTTCGGATAATTTTGCTACACATTTCCATTGAAATGTGCCAGAGGACAAAAGTAAAACCTTATGACATAGCTAAACCAACCACATATCAAGCCAAAGAATTTTCGATGAACTCCCCAAAGCTTCATAAAGAAGTACTGATCGATTCTACTGTCAAATTATCTCCCCTTAACTGATTATATTTCCAGACATTTGCCCAGAATTGGGCCTGAGCTAAATAGTAAACTCTTATAAGTACATATCTAGCACACAATAAAATCCTCCAATTAGTGTGTGAAAAGAAGAACATGTAATGAGGAGCTGAATTTCAAAAATACCCCATTTCCAAATACCCACAGATGTAATATAAACTTATGATCATATTTCACAGATTAAATCTATATCATATTCCAGATATAAAATAAACGTACGGTTATATTCCAGAGATGTAATATAAAACAATGAGATGTTCTTATGGCACGATAGATCCATGTCATTTAAGTGGTGACAGTTGATCTGTCACTTGAAATGGTTAATTTGTCTCATTTTAAAACTGATTATCCTTCCAAACTGTCAATGCATAAAAACAATATATACATTTTTAAACATTTATTTAGTAACATATGAGAGAAATATTTCTTACCTGTGCTGACTGATGACAATTATATATGATCATACTTTTTTGTACTTATGTCTATGGTAAGTGTGCTATGTAGGGAAATCATTTGTTTTAATCAAGGAATACTGACTGGCCTGCATCGTTGGCTGGTGATTTTCTGTACATAGTTTAGTTGTCTGTTATGATTAGTTATGTCAGTAAAAGAAACGCTTATTGTGTAATATCCACTCTCAAGTAATAACTCGACAAAGCTCATTTTTATCTGATGAAGCAATATCTCCTCTCAAGTAATAATTTAACAAAACCCAGTTTTATCTTACAGCACAAACTCTTCTCATGATAAAAATGCAAGCTAAGCTTCATTTATCTAGCTGAACATTTCTTAAGATATCACAGTGTTATTGAGATTGGATGAACACATTTTGTTTTGAAAACTGGGAAAACTCTTAAAATGCTGATTAGGAAGTGTTGATCTATGCAGTTTGGAGTGAATCAGTAGAATAAAGACCATGCACCCTGATCTGATTTGTTACTCTTTGATTAAAAGTTTGACGCTATGACACAATTAAATTTTAGTGTCAATTAATTTTCACAAATACAATGACTGTAACATACTTCCAACATAAAATGATCACAATTTAATTACAAACTGAAGTTAATTTAAAAAATAAAACTATTCCACAATTTTAATTTGTTACCAAACTTTTTTTTTAATGCTTGTGAAAATGTGCTGATTTACAGACTGATGCCCCAAGATATAAATCATGAAAATAACAAGAAATATAATTTTACTGAAATTCCTTACCCCCTGGTTCTACAGCATCCTCTGTGGAGCCTAGGCGATGGCTGTGAGACCTCTGTTTTAGGGTAGCTGCAATGGTACTGGATTTCTTCCTGTCCTTTGAACACCACTTCCAATCAGGATACTGTCTGAAGTGAGCCTCTTTCACCTAACATAAGGATTCAAGACTGTCGTTACCTTTTTATTTATGCTTGACAAAATTAGGCTAAGGTTCTAGAACAATGAGGTAAATGAGACAGAAACCACTGGAGGTGACACTTTTGGATCAACCACATCTGATGGTGGATTGGCATCAAACCAAAATAATTTTCATGCTGATACATCTTTTCAAATTTGGTAAAATTTTGTTTAATAATTTTTGAAAACTTGTTTAGTTTGTTTTACAAGCTCAGTAATAGTTGGTCATATCTGACAAGTAGTCAGTATCATTTGTATAAATTTGGAACACCAATTGTCAGGTTGCTTTATATTAAATCTGGTCAAATTGTATTAAGCAGCCTCATTGAAAAGAAGACATTTTTAAAAAAAAATTATCTTTGTTTTAGTAACAGCAGTTGTTGATGTTGCCAAAAAAATGTTAGTGAAAACCCCATTTCAATACGACCAGGAAGAATAGCAATAAAAAGATTTTCAAGAGGTTGGATCATTTAGGACCAACTAGACATCAAAAGAAATCTTGAATAGAAGACCTCATACTGATAATACCACTTATTCAGAAATAGTAGTGATAATATGATTTTTCAAGATGGCTGCTGTGATGGCGTATTTGGATGTAATTGGGGTACCAGTTTCATTTAGGATGAACAGAACATTTAGGATGAATGTATTTGAAAAGTTTCATGGCAATCCTCCCAGTAATTTAGGAAGTACATCAATAACAAACTTGAACACCAGATGACAGGATAATGATTAAAATCTCCTAGGCTATGACCATCATAGATAAAAATTGGAATAATTAAAATGCTTGTAAACAACAATTTTACACCACCACAGTTAAGTCCATGGAGAAAAGACTGAAAGGTTTGGCATTCATCCAGTGATGATTGTTTGCATATCCTATTTTAAATTTCTCAAGCATGTTTTTTTTTCTTTCCCAAGGTATAATGCATATTGATCTCCAATTAAGATCTTTACAAGATCAATCAGAGCACCCAGGTGACATTATTTTTGATTGGTCAATATTCATTTTGTTATTCTAGTAGGTGCTTCTGTTCCCTTTCACAATGAATTACAATCAGATGTAACAAACTGGGATCCAGACATACCAGTTTACAAGCTGTGGTTTGCTCATATAAAATATTATCTTTGAGAGTGATTTTGATTCTAACAGAGACATCTTGAAATGTGTGTGTGTGTGTGGGGGGGGAGTAGGTTAGGTTCTATTACATAAATTCATTAATTCATGGTCAATGGCTACCATGAAAATTGGTAACCCAAAGAAAGTACATCAATAGTATTGACTGACATCTACCAATCAATTCAAGAAAAGAAAAAAAAAGTCCCACAGAGGGATGGGTGCTCTTCTGAGCAAGAAAATTTCCAGGAATTCAAGAGAAGACCATTTCTTCTTTTTAAGTGTCAAGTGTTGAAACCATTTCTAAAATTCTTCAGCAATACCAAGATCTTAAATGAATGTTGTTGTGGTACACATCGAATGTCAGCTTTCCAATCAGGAGGGGTAACAAGATTTAAAGATGCTTGCTGTAGTTGCCACACTGGCCTTTAATATTAATAATAATAATAATGAGTTCTTTGTATAGCATCTAATCTTTAGAAGCTCTAAGCACTTTACAACATCTATAATGATATGACTACATGAAAACAAAAACAAAAAAGATGAAATTGGAAAACAAAAAATGCTGAAAATATTTAAGGTACAAAACATAATTAGGTCTTTAAGTTTGTTCTTGCAGTCAAAAAAGGTGAGTCCATGTTAGAAGAATAGATTTCCATTTATCTGGAACATTCAAAAAATTATAGTACCTGAAATGCCAGATCATGGTATTTTTTCTTCTCAGTTGGCCCCAAGGCATACCACCATTCTCCAAGAATCTTGGAGACAGTTCTATTGTCCTGATTTGGATGTCTTTGATGGACCAAATAACGATGACGCTTGCTGAATATCATGAAGGCATTCATTGGGCGCCGAATGTGGTCCTTTTCTTTCCCCTAAAAATAGATAGGTAAATACTGAAATGTTTTTCATTACATTTTTTGTGTCAAATAATAAGGTCTGACACTGCATTTTCTGAACAAAAAATAACCTACCAGATATAGCAAGCCCAATTCTGCTAGTGGCACCTTATCTGTGATCCAACAATTACACCTTCATTCGAAATAATGTAAATTTTTAAAATACATGGAAGAATTAACAAAATAGAAAATGGCAAGCATTAAAAATGATGCATCACATTCCTTCATTTGCCTAAATTTTGAACAAGAGTTTAAAGAAATTTTGGTTTGGTGCTTTATGGAACAGGTTATTAGTGCCAAGGCAATTAGAGTAAAGAAGTTGGTTATTTAATGATGAGGCAATTGGTGTTAAGAGCCATGCCCAAAGACACACCATGGATGCTGACTCCAGCTGGTACACTCATAGAATTTGAACTCACACCCTTCTGATCTCGATTCAGGCCAACTAACCACTGCTGACCTGCCAACACTGATAAGTCCATCTCAGTAAGATAGTTGATTTTTCCCCGTAAGATTTACCAGTTTTCATTAAGGTGTAGACTACTTACCACTAGTACAGTTGCACAAACTCTAGTTCCAAACCCTATGCAACTCAATGGCTTGTTGCTATCTCTCAACTTCATTTAATTCTTGGAAAATCTTTTCTATTTCACATGACAATGACATTCATATCTCCTGCCATTAGACATACTTAAATTGGCATGGGATGTCCAAAAACATAATTGTGTCGTTTCCAGCTTTTATACATAAAAATCTGAATACTCATTTTTATTGTTCTGTGTTGATTTATAACATTTTTATAAAAGTTTACTCTTCCTTTCATCTTAAATAGGCATCACTTTCTGAATGCCATTTAAAAAAATTCTAAAATCAACAGTCTGATCATGCAGATGCTTCGAATTAACAAATAGGTGCAGTTTAAAGCCTCTGGGGTGCTGCTGTTAAGTTAGTCTGGTTCCCTGACTAATTTCACTAATTTTAAGATGAAACTTGGATCCCTCCCAAAAACATGGATGAACCCATTATCCGAATTTTTCTGGCAGCGATCATTTTTCTGTAGTTTTTGCCAGTATGCCTTAAGTATTTTAATGGTAATTTTTATAAGACTTGTGATAAAATTGTACGAGTTGTCAGGTCTGCCATTGAGCCACCACACCATTCATTAACAGCTTAATTATTCAGTTGCATGGTCTCAGAATATCCTGTGAAAATTTGCCAGGTAAAAAAAAAAAATTATAAAAAGAAAACACTTAATGCAGCACTGCAAACCTGTGCCTTGGATTGAATGCTGTTTTGAGTTTACAATTTACTAACACACTACATTGTTCAGAAATTACAAAGACACTAAATATCACCAAAACTAATTTTGTTTATGTAATATATTTGTAATCAAAAGCAGGTTTAATGAACAAGACAGCATTTCTCACAATTATCTGAATGGATTGCAACTGAACTGAAGCGTGCAATTTTGATATGTTAGCTGGTTTCAAATACATGTACTGAGTTTAATGTGCATCTGTATGTAATTTGTAACAGTTTGTTCATTATATCATTATGAAAGAGTAATAATAATTTACTTGTGCATCAATCACAAATCAAAATACCACATATATGTAAATTCTCCATGGTTCTATATTTTGCAGCTTTCATTGTCTAGTGGAATATTGCTTAACTTGAACCTCGAGTAATTAGGCAGTAAAACAAATGTTTTGAAAGAAAAAGTGCCAAAGTCCTGCAAAAAAAAGTGGAATTTACCAAACAGATCATTTTGATAAAACTGAACCCAGATTTTTCCCCATTTAAAATTTATGTTGAAACATGAAAGAAACTCATTACTGAAGCTAACAAACTTTTCTTTTGGGATCAAAGTCTCTCTTTATATTCTGGCAAATATCTCAGATTAGTATGTCATATATGATCCTTGTACAGCACTCCCTGGTCATAAATCCCTTTATAGTTATTGTCTCTCACTATGAGTCCCTTAATTATAACATGACCTGTCACTATGAGACCCTTAGTTATAATATGGCCTGTCACTATGAAGCACTTAGTTTTAGCATGGACAATCACTATGATACACTTAATTCTAACATGGCCAGTCTCTATGAGGTCCTTACTTATAACATGGCCAATCACTACGATATCCTTAATTCTAACATGGCCAGTCATTATGAGGTCTTTAATTATAACATGGCCAGTCACTATGAGGTCCTTACTTATAACATGGCCAGTCACTATGAGGTCCTTAATTATAACATGGCCAGTCACTATGAGGTCCTTAATTATAACATGACCATTTATTATGAGGCCCTTAATTATAACATGGCCAATAACTATGAGGCTCTTAATTATAACATGGCCAGTCACTATGAGGTCCTTAATTATAACATGACCATTTATTATGAGGCCCTTAATTATAACATGGCCAATAACTATGAGGCTCTTAATTATAACATGGCCAATCACTACAAGGCTCCTAATTAATTAATTAATTAATTATAACAAGAAAATGAGCTTATATTTACTCTGACTGAATTCAGAAGCAGCAAGATCACAAGATGTTCATGTTGTCAATATCAGAGTACATCGAATGTACAACTTTAGCTTTCATTATTGTACTCTTAATACTTCCTCATCCCGGTTTGGAAAATGTAATGCACCCAGGATTGTTTATTAGGAGTATACGGTATGTATTGTGTTAGTTTCCAAGTGTAGCCAAATTAGTGCATGTTACCTCAAAACCAAGACAAGTCGAGACTGAGACAAAATGCTGTTTGCAAATCTGGATAAGTATTTTGGGAACTGCAAACTGATAAAGACTGCAATGAGATTTAGAAGATATTTGCTAAAGTTGCTAATCATTTGGATGAGTTGTAGTCAAGTATAATAAAGTGATCATTTGAACGTGTTGTAGTCAAGTATAAGAAAGTGATCATTTGAACGTGTTGCAGTCAAGTATAAGAAAGTGATCATTTGGATGTGTTGTAGTCAAGTATAAGAAAGTGATCATTTGGATGTGTTGTAGTCAAGTATAAGAAAGTGATCATTTGGATGTGTTGTAGTCAAGTATAAGAAAGTGATCATTTGGATGTGTTGTAGTCAAGTATAAGAAAGTGATCATTTGAACGTGTTGCAGTCAAGTATAAGAAAGTGATCATTTGGATGTGTTGTAGTCAAGTATAAGAAAGTGATCATTTGGATGTGTTGTAGTCAAGTATAAGAAAGTGATCATTTGGATGTGTTGCAGTCAAGTATAAGAAAGTGATCATTTGGATGTGTTGTAGTCAAGTATAAGAAAGTGATCATTTGGATGTGTTGTAGTCAAGTATAAGAAAGTGATCATTTGGATGTGTTGTAGTCAAGTATAAGTGATCATTTGGATGAGTTGTAGTCAAATATAAGAAAGTGATCATTTGGACATGTTGTAGTCAAGTATAAGAAAGTGATCATTTGGATGAGTTGTAGTCAAGTATAAGAAAGTGATCATTTGGACGTGTTGCAGTCAAGTATAAGAAAGTGATCATTTGGATGTGTTGTAGTCAAGTATAAGAAAGTGATCATTTGGATGAGTTTTAGTCAAGTATAAGAAAGTGATCATTTGGATGAGTTGTAGTCAAGTATAAGAAAGTGATCATTTGGACATGTTGTAGTCAAGTATAAGTGATCATTTGGATGAGTTGTAGTCAAGTATAATAAAGTGATCATTTGAACGTGTTGTAGTCAAGTATAAGAAAGTGATCATTTGAACGTGTTGCAGTCAAGTATAAGAAAGTGATCATTTGGATGTGTTGTAGTCAAGTATAAGAAAGTGATCATTTGGATGTGTTGTAGTCAAGTATAAGAAAGTGATCATTTGGATGTGTTGTAGTCAAGTATAAGAAAGTGATCATTTGGATGTGTTGTAGTCAAGTATAAGTGATCATTTGGATGAGTTGTAGTCAAATATAAGAAAGTGATCATTTGGACATGTTGTAGTCAAGTATAAGAAAGTGATCATTTGGATGAGTTGTAGTCAAGTATAAGAAAGTGATCATTTGGACGTGTTGCAGTCAAGTATAAGAAAGTGATCATTTGAACGTGTTGCAGTCAAGTATAAGAAAGTGATCATTTGGATGTGTTGTAGTCAAGTATAAGAAAGTGATCATTTGGATGTGTTGTAGTCAAGTATAAGAAAGTGATCATTTGGATGTGTTGTAGTCAAGTATAAGAAAGTGATCATTTGGATGTGTTGTAGTCAAGTATAAGTGATCATTTGGATGAGTTGTAGTCAAATATAAGAAAGTGATCATTTGGACATGTTGTAGTCAAGTATAAGAAAGTGATCATTTGGATGAGTTGTAGTCAAGTATAAGAAAGTGATCATTTGGACGTGTTGCAGTCAAGTATAAGAAAGTGATCATTTGGATGTGTTGTAGTCAAGTATAAGAAAGTGATCATTTGGATGAGTTTTAGTCAAGTATAAGAAAGTGATCATTTGGATGAGTTGTAGTCAAGTATAAGAAAGTGATCATTTGGACATGTTGTAGTCAAGTATAAGTGATCATTTGGATGAGTTGTAGTCAAGTATAATAAAGTGATCATTTGAACGTGTTGTAGTCAAGTATAAGAAAGTGATCATTTGAACGTGTTGCAGTCAAGTATAAGAAAGTGATCATTTGGATGTGTTGTAGTCAAGTATAAGAAAGTGATCATTTGGATGTGTTGTAGTCAAGTATAAGAAAGTGATCATTTGGATGTGTTGTAGTCAAGTATAAGAAAGTGATCATTTGGATGTGTTGTAGTCAAGTATAAGTGATCATTTGGATGAGTTGTAGTCAAATATAAGAAAGTGATCATTTGGACATGTTGTAGTCAAGTATAAGAAAGTGATCATTTGGATGAGTTGTAGTCAAGTATAAGAAAGTGATCATTTGGACGTGTTGCAGTCAAGTATAAGAAAGTGATCATTTGGATGTGTTGTAGTCAAGTATAAGAAAGTGATCATTTGGATGAGTTTTAGTCAAGTATAAGAAAGTGATCATTTGGATGAGTTGTAGTCAAGTATAAGAAAGTGATCATCTGGACGTGCTGTAGTCAAGTATAAGAAAGTGATCATTTGGATGTGTTGTAGTCAAGTAAAAGAAAGTGATCATTTGGATGTGTTGTAGTCAAGTATAAGAAATTGATCATTTGGATGTGTTGTAGTCAAGTATAAGAAAGTGATCATTTGGATGAGTTGTAGTCAAGTATAAGAAAGTGATCATTTGAACGTGTTGTAGTCAAGTATAAGAAAGTGATCATTTGGATGTGTTGTAGTCAAGTATAAGAAAGTGATCATTTGGATGTGTTGTAGTCAAGTATAAGAAAGTGATCATTTGGATGTGTTGTAGTCAAGTATAAGAAAGTGATCATTTGGATGTGTTGTAGTCAAGTATAAGTGATCATTTGGATGAGTTGTAGTCAAATATAAGAAAGTGATCATTTGGACATGTTGTAGTCAAGTATAAGAAAGTGATCATTTGGATGAGTTGTAGTCAAGTATAAGAAAGTGATCATTTGGACGTGTTGCAGTCAAGTATAAGAAAGTGATCATTTGGATGTGTTGTAGTCAAGTATAAGAAAGTGATCATTTGGATGAGTTTTAGTCAAGTATAAGAAAGTGATCATTTGGATGAGTTGTAGTCAAGTATAAGAAAGTGATCATCTGGACGTGCTGTAGTCAAGTATAAGAAAGTGATCATTTGGATGTGTTGTAGTCAAGTAAAAGAAAGTGATCATTTGGATGTGTTGTAGTCAAGTATAAGAAATTGATCATTTGGATGAATTGTAGTCAAGTATAAGAAAGTGATCATTTGGACGTGCTGTAGTCAAGTATAAGAAAGTGATCATTTGGATGTGTTGTAGTCAAGTATAAGAAAGTGATCATTTGGATGAGTTGTAGTCAAGTATAAGAAAGTGATCATTTGGATGAGTTGAAGTCAAGTATAAGAAAGTGATCATTTGGATGAGTTGTAGTCAAGTATAAGAAAGTGATCATTTGGACGAGTTGTAGTCAAGTATAAGAAAGTGATCATTTGGACGAGTTGTAGTCAAGTATAAGAAAGTGATCATTTGGATGTGTTGAAGTCAAGTATAAGAAAGTGATCATTTGGATGAGTTGTAGTCAAGTATAAGAAAGTGATCATTTGGACGAGTTGTAGTCAAGTATAAGAAAGTGATCATTTGGACGAGTTGTAGTCATTTGGATGAGTTGTAGTCAAGTATAAGAAAGTGATCATTTGGACGAGTTGTAGTCAAGTATAAGAAAGTGATCATTTGGACGAGTTGTAGTCAAGTATAAGAAAGTGATCATTTGGATAAGTTGTAGTCAAGTATAAGAAAGTGATCATTTGGATGAGTTGTAGTCAAGTATAAGAAAGTGATCATTTGGATGAGTTGTAGTCAAGTATAAGAAAGTGATCATTTGGACGAATTGTAGTCAAGTATAAGAAAGTGATCATTTGGATGAGTTGTAGTCAAGTATAAGAAAGTGATCATTTGGACGAGTTGTAGTCAAGTATAAGAAAGTGATCATTTGGATGAGTTGTAGTCAAGTATAAGAAACTGATCATTTGGATGTGTTGAAGTCAAGTATAAGAAACTGATCATTTGGATGAGTTGTAGTCAAGTATAAGAAAGTGATCATTTGGATGAGTTGTAGTCAAGTATAAGAAACTGATCATTTGGATGTGTTGAAGTCAAGTATAAGAAACTGATCATTTGGATGAGTTGTAGTCAAGTATAAGAAAGTGATCATTTGGATGAGTTGTAGTCAAGTATAAGAAACTGATCATTTGGATGTGTTGAAGTCAAGTATAAGAAACTGATCATTTGGATGAGTTGTAGTCAAGTATAAGAAAGTGATCATTTGGATGAGTTGTAGTCAAGTATAAGAAACTGATCATTTGGATGTGTTGAAGTCAAGTATAAGAAACTGATCATTTGGATGAGTTGTAGTCAAGTATAAGAAAGTGATCATTTGGATGAGTTGTAGTCAAGTATAAGAAAGTGATCATTTGGACGTGTTGCAGTCAAGTATAAGAAAGTGATCATTTGGATGTGTTGTAGTCAAGTATAAGAAAGTGATCATTTGGATGAGTTTTAGTCAAGTATAAGAAAGTGATCATTTGGATGAGTTGTAGTCAAGTATAAGAAAGTGATCATCTGGACGTGCTGTAGTCAAGTATAAGAAAGTGATCATTTGGATGTGTTGTAGTCAAGTAAAAGAAAGTGATCATTTGGATGTGTTGTAGTCAAGTATAAGAAATTGATCATTTGGATGAATTTTAGTCAAGTATAAGAAAGTGATCATTTGGACGTGCTGTAGTCAAGTATAAGAAAGTGATCATTTGGATGTGTTGTAGTCAAGTATAAGAAAGTGATCATTTGGATGAGTTGTAGTCAAGTATAAGAAAGTGATCATTTGGATGAGTTGAAGTCAAGTATAAGAAAGTGATCATTTGGATGAGTTGTAGTCAAGTATAAGAAAGTGATCATTTGGACGAGTTGTAGTCAAGTATAAGAAAGTGATCATTTGGACGAGTTGTAGTCAAGTATAAGAAAGTGATGATTTGGATGTGTTGAAGTCAAGTATAAGAAAGTGATCATTTGGATGAGTTGTAGTCAAGTATAAGAAAGTGATCATTTGGACGAGTTGTAGTCAAGTATAAGAAAGTGATCATTTGGACGAGTTGTAGTCAAGTATAAGAAAGTGATCATTTGGATGAGTTGTAGTCAAGTATAAGAAAGTGATCATTTGGATGAGTTGTAGTCAAGTATAAGAAAGTGATCATTTGGACGAGTTGTAGTCAAGTATAAGAAAGTGATCATTTGGACGAGTTGTAGTCAAGTATAAGAAAGTGATCATTTGGATAAGTTGTAGTCAAGTATAAGAAAGTGATCATTTGGATGAGTTGTAGTCAAGTATAAGAAAGTGATCATTTGGATGAGTTGTAGTCAAGTATAAGAAAGTGATCATTTGGACGAATTGTAGTCAAGTATAAGAAAGTGATCATTTGGATGAGTTGTAGTCAAGTATAAGAAAGTGATCATTTGGACGAGTTGTAGTCAAGTATAAGAAAGTGATCATTTGGATGAGTTGTAGTCAAGTATAAGAAACTGATCATTTGGATGTGTTGAAGTCAAGTATAAGAAACTGATCATTTGGATGAGTTGTAGTCAAGTATAAGAAAGTGATCATTTGGATGAGTTGTAGTCAAGTATAAGAAACTGATCATTTGGATGTGTTGAAGTCAAGTATAAGAAACTGATCATTTGGATGAGTTGTAGTCAAGTATAAGAAAGTGATCATTTGGATGAGTTGTAGTCAAGTATAAGAAACTGATCATTTGGATGTGTTGAAGTCAAGTATAAGAAACTGATCATTTGGATGAGTTGTAGTCAATTATAAGAAAGTGCATATCTGGGGCTTAGTGTTCAAAAAGACCTTCCCTTGCATTAACAAAATTCAGTCTCATTGTGATGGATAAACAAAAGCAATATGTCAGTGGTGTAAAGAATGTGGAATATTAAACTTGATGACAACCACTGGTTATTTTAATCTGCAGAGTTCCACAGTTTTTATACATGAGTTACTGATGGTCAGAGAGCACAAGCTGATTTCTACCAAAGTAAAGGTAGTTTAATAACAATAAGTAACTGCACACAACAACTCTACTGGAAAATAACAGATGTATTTCTCGACTTTGCAGTCCATGCTGCATTTGTGTTGGTGTTGCCAGTAACATCTCTGGCATGCAAGAGAGGCTTCAGTGTGTAAAAATAAATCAAGATGAAGGGAAGGTCCAGAATAAAACATGAAACCTTAACTCAGTTCATGAAAGTGAAAGAGGGACATTGTGTGAAGGTATATTACGCAAAGCCAAGCATCAGAAAATTTTGCAAAATGAGAAAAAGATGAAAGTGAACTACATTGTGGTTAAATAATATGATATTTTTACATGATATCAATTTTAATAAATAAGTATTTAAAGAATTACTATTAATTACAAAACAGACAAGCCTTTTTGTCTCTCTTTTCCTGGTATAATAATGGACATGTAGCCACTTGAATTATGCCGAACATGCTTCTGGGATGGGACTGCAACTTTTGCTGGTGGGACTCCTAATTTTAAAATCCAAATGAGACACATGAGAATAATTCCTTACAAGGCAGTTTTGCTATGACTACAGTATCATATATTTCATTAAAAGGCAGTCTCACTGTGAGTACTATATCATTCTTCCATATATGACAGTCTCATTGTGAGTACTGTATCATATACTTCATTACAAGACAATCTCTCTGTGAGTACTGTATCATATACTTCATTACAAGACAGCGTCACTACATTACACTATACACTATATTGAACATTGTCATATAACAGCTGATAAAACAAAAGCAAAGTTTTACCTTTCTTGGACTCCTCATTTCATCTTTATCTTTTAATGCACTGAGAGACTGGGTGCGTCTCTTCCCTGGCATGTGTTTTACATTGTTAGCTATTGTTGTTGGCTCATCTGTGAGTGGTTCATCTTTGGAATCAAACACATCATCATCATAGTCATCTGGATCAAATTCTTCATCTCGAGCAGCTAAAGAAAAAAATATGATCAAGCCATGTAGTCACTCTTGCCCATTCAAATTTAAAGTGTCTCCGACTTGTTCAAGAAAGCAAAATTTGCATGTATTGTATGTCCAATTAATACATGCAATATCCAATATCATTTACAAAACAAGACAAAACATGACCATGCAGGTGCTAAGTTCCTTTGGGTCCCATGCATTTCAACCTGATAAACATGTACCATATATATATATATATATATATATATATATATATATATATATATATATATATAAGCTTATAAGGCTATTCCGACTGCAAAATGCACAGATGCAGATCTGCCATTACATTATGTGCTCACAGATCTGGGTCTTGCAGTTTGTTAATCAGTAGAACAAACAACATAAACCCTGATCTGCAGATGCATTATTCATCAGCAGTTCTGGATCTTTGTTATTTGCAGTTTGACATGACTTATAAGCAAGTACAAATGGTACAATTCAGCAGGAAAATCACATGAGTGAATTACATCACAATTAATACTTCCAGTTCAGTACCCACAAATATAGTTCTATAGTCTATTTTTAGAACATTTTTTCCCCTCTCATTTTGGTAGTGATAAAAGAGTTACATTGATGCATTTTTGGTAGGGATTTAAAGGTAATTGTTTATTCTTGAGAATATGAGCTGAGAGAGTGGTTGTCAGTGTGTAATTTGGCCACAGTGCACATGGAGTAACAAGGCCTTGGTGATGATCCGGAAATGAAATATGTGTTCTGTGTACATGCTGTTCTGTTTACAGTGCAGCCTTTTAGATTAACATATGATTTGTATTGATTGTCACACAATTGAAAGATCAGTACTGAGAAATATATGTGCAGAACATATAGTAAAATTATTTGTGGTCTATGTCCTGTCAAGGCAGTTATTATTAAACTTTAAATTGCTATAAAAATGTTATTATTGAAGGTGTTATATATTGACATTTAAAATATAAAAATGACATTAGAAATTTAAAAAATAATTTTATTTGTAAAATTTTAATGAAATTTTTTTAAAAAATTAAAAAATTAAAATTTGCCCCTTAAAATGCACATATATAATATTTTTGAAAATGATATCAAATGATATCAGCATGTTTATACTCCTACACCATATACAAGCTACAATGATGTCAAATTTTATCAGAGAAAATATCTTTGTAAGTTAAAATTAGACATACATTTAAAATATGTGAAGACAGATTCTATTTTGTAGTGTTCACTCAAACTATTTATTAGGGGTCCAAGCAGTTAATTTATGTGTTTATGATGGGGTGACTTCCTGAGTAAAACATATCTGCTTATATAGCCTTTAGTAATTATTAACAAACATAGTTACACAGTTGACAGATCAGTTTGTTTGTTTGAATTTTAACGGCGCACCAGCACTTTTAGGCTATTTAGCGCCATACAATAGGTTATATGTTTAAAAATAAGAAAGGTTTAACATCGACCAGCGATATAAAAAACCATAATAGTTAAATATAAAATGGTAAGATGTTGGTAACAGGAAAATATGAAGCTTCCCAATCAACAGGAGATGTAAATGGTGCATGTTGATGATAAGATGATGCAAATAAGAGGTGGTATTTGCATTAGATAAAAATATTCTAGGTGATGGCATACAAATTATAGTTTAAAATAGAGATTTATTTCCTTCAGGAAATCTAAAATACAAGTGATTTGTATAGTATCAAAAAGTTCCTTCATGTCATGTATATTATAGTATTTATCACGCGTAGGTTGCAGGTCGGAACACTCGGTCATAAAGTGCTTAACATTGAATGGTTCATTGCAAGAAACGCACTCTGGTGGATATTCACCTTTTAGTATGTGGGAGTAGGTAATGTATGTATGACCGATTCTGATTCTTGCAATGACAACCTCCTCCCTACAGATAGTTCTGTAGGAAGGAGTCCATTCTCCCAGGTTGGTTTGATGGCATGAAGTTTGTTATTGACTGCATCATCCCATGACGCCTGCCACTTCTGATGTAGGTACTTTTTGATACAAGGTTTAAAATCAGTAAATGGTAATTTAAAATCTGATGGTTCTTGGGATAGAGCCATCTTAGCAGCCCGGTCTGCTTCTTCATTACCTCTAATACAAATATGTCTAGGTAACCGACAGTATACTATATTGTAGGAGGTACTAAGCTCTGAGTTTTTGACGAGAATATCGACTAATAATGGATTATCCAGTTTTCTATGGTGTAGCGACTGAAGTACTGATAATGAGTCCCAGAAGATAATGCTATTTAAAATGCATTTCTCTTCGATAAATTTCAGAGCAAGGTCTATTGCTCTGATTTCCGCTGAAAATATGGACGCATTGTTTGGCAAGCGCACTTTGGTTATGTGTCTGCCACTAAAGATCAGTAATGAGAAATATATGTAGAGAACATTTAGTAAAATTATTTGTGGTCTATGTCCAACTGAGAGGGGCCCAGAGTGGCCAAGTGGTCTAAACAGCTCTCTGTTACAGATCACTGCCATCTCACCTCTGTCTGCATTGGTTTGAGTCTTGGATTCGGCCAATGTGGGTATGTGAGAAAGCTTGCTGGTAGCTTATTGTGGGTTGGTGGTTCTTACCGAGGTTTTCCGGGGGTTCTTCCTCCACCATTAATACTGGCCGCCATGTATAGCCTATCTCGTGCTGAAAAATGGCATTAAACCCTACAAGAAAAACATCCCCCAGTGAGAACTGTAAAGCATGTGTACTTCCATCCAGATACTTTAGATGGTCTTCGATAGAGACAGTGTATTCTCCCTTACTGTCACATACCTGGTTGTGTCTATTTTGGCAAACGCAACAATAAACAAGTTTTTAAACAATTTTAGTATATAACTGATCAATCAATATTTAGTAAACATTTAAAAGACAAAGAAAAGGCCATATATCCTGGTAATGACGCATATCCTACTGCGGTTTTATGAAATGGTACAAGTGATACAAACAATGCCTGTATATTTTTTTAAAAACTTATGTATGTATTAAAAAACAAATTTCATGATATGAAGTGCAGGATTGTGGATTTCTTTCCTTTGCTTGCCCCTATTAGCCAAATCCCTTGTTTACCTGTGCCCTTTCTTTGCCCTTATATGCCAAATCCCTTATTTACCTGTGCCCTTTCATTGCCTTTATTTGCCAAATCTCAAGCTTGTGCTACCCACCCATTAGGGCAATTTCTCTTTAGTGTATGTCTATACATGTCTATGTTGGTGCTATGGTGCTAGGAAAATGGCCAGTCTTAGTATGGTGAAACAAAAACAGGAATGCATCAATGAATATCCCTTTTAAAACAATACATCTGGCAAGGAAAATACAATACATCTGGCAAGTTTGTGGTCAGTCACGTTGCAATGTCTTTGTTAATATGTTAATATATTTCAAGTTTCAAGTCACACATATAAAAAATAAAAAATTATAAAAAATAAAAATAAAATTTAAAATAAAAAAAAATCAAATTTATTTGAGGGAGAATGAATTAAGTTGAAAATAAAAATAATAAAACATGGGTATTCATTGTAAGACTACCTGGTAGATTATGAGATAACACTAAAGTTAAAGTTAAATGAGAAAAAGGATCCAAAATAGTAAATTGCAAGGTGCAGCTCATTTTTGGGTTATGAGACATGATAAAACACTTGATACAATCCTACAAGTATCCTAGGAATGACAGTCCTGAGCAGACGACAAAGTTAAGGTGGAAAACTGTCAAAGCAAACAAGATTATCTCAGTTTTTCAGCACTACTACAGCAGTATTTATAACAATTTTCCTTTGTCCTTTAAAATGATGTGCTACTATCAAATATGGAATGTAGGGGACACTGTGTACTCTGACCTAGGTGGAACAAAATGGATACATATCATGACAACATTACTGGCTACACCCAGCTCTACTAATAACCATGAATTTTAAGATCTGACACAAACTTGAGCTACATATATGTAAATCTCTAGACAAGGTAAATCTCCCATGCTTGTGATTCCATGCACGACCCCACCCACCCATCACCATCCGACCTATCTAATTTGGACTATACATGTCCAAAGTTTCAATACTGAATCCCAAACAGCAAGATGCACCCAATTACCAATTTTCATGGTTCTAACATATACAGCACTTAATATATGGCCTTTAAATAAAAAGTTGCCGAAACATAAAATATAGGTAGAAATGACATCCTTTTGCAAGAAGGGCACACAACTAGTCAAGATACATCACCTCATAAAACTTTATGATTACAGGAATAATAACATGCATTATAGTAAGCCAGAAACTTTTGTGGGCATGAGCTCAACATTAAACTTAGCCAATGACAGGAAAATAGAGGCTACAATGAACACAGAAATGCGTATATCATAAAACATAAAATGTATCTGTGGTAAGTGATATGTTTAACACAATAATAACCAATTTCTGCAATTCCATCAAGATGCATCCCTTACCAGTTTTAAAGATTCCAGATGGAATAGTAACTGCATGTACAAAGCACACAAAAAACTAATATAGTAAAATGTGAAATGTAGATCGCATTCAACTTCTATTGCTGTAAAGGTGGGGGTACCAACAGAGATGAATACAATTAACAAGTATGAAGATTCCAGAATGAACAGTGCTTGAGAAATAAAAATGCAACATTGAACATTTGACACTAAAGCTCAAGATTCTAGGTCAGTGACTTACATTTGTTAGGAGATAGCAGTGCTCATAAAAATGAATATCCTAAACAATTCAAATGACTCGAGGTATCACAGAATATTTAAAGTGGGCAAAGAATTCAGTGTTGTCATGGAAATAATTGAATCGACAAATGATGTCCAATAAACTTGACTGTGCCCCTTCCTGCTTTTATTCAGAAGAATCTGAAGATTCCTGTTTATTCTTCTCTACTGAGTGATAAACCCTTTTTGAGAGGCTTAGTTTTTAACTCAATGTAATTCTTGGGAATTTCGTTGAGATACAAAAATAAAGTTAGTCTGGTTCTCAACCTAATTCCACTAAAGTTAATGTGAAACCCGGATCCAAATAAAATATGAATGAGCCTATTTTAGTGCAAAAATCGTATTTCCACAACTTTCTCTTTTATTCAGTATGTCTGTATTATAAGGGTCAATTTCATAAGACAAAATTATAAGGCTTGGCTGGTCTGCTAAATACATTTTAAAATTTAGGTTGATTATTCTAGCCTGAAAGAACTTGAGAAAAAAATTAAAATATTAAATTTAACCAAAACTAATTGAACTGTGCAATGTAATCTATCTATATATCAATAACCTATCTGCTTTTGTGATGAGGGTGTCGTACACAGCAAAATGCAAAGCCAGGGCTGGATTATCCATAGGGCAAAGTCAACAACGTGCCCAGGGTCACCAAGGCTCAAGGGGGCCCATATAATATTGCCTGATTTCACAGGCAAGGTTCCCATGGTTCAAGGGGCCCTGTATATTATCATCTGATTTCACAGGCGTCTTGCACTGTAACCATATCTATGGAAAAGGCAGGATAGCTATGGGCCCCTATGTTGGCTGTGCACAGGGTCTGAAAAGGCCTTAATCTAGCCCAGTGCAAGTTTCACAATTCCAGATTTAACAGATTGCATGCAGGGAACATTGAGCCAATGCTCAACACAATTTTTAACAAAAATGTACAACTAATATACATGTATATGTACTGCTACCACCTCATGAAATGGGATCCATCACCAAACTCAGTTTATAATAGGAATCTTGTTATCATGAAGGGCCTTATTCAGGCAGTTCTATAGACGATTTAATGTGTGTGGATGTCAATGCAAATGCTTTGGGCCATACAGTACATCTCGTAACAGTGTGTGTGTGTGTGTATATATATATATATATGTGTGTGTCTTAACACATAACCGGCTATTTCATGCTGCAGAAATGAGCACCAAATACCCTTGCCCCTGACCCACTGAGACAGCCCCAGCTGGGCTAGCCTGGTGAAGCATTGAACTCACAACCCTGGATTACATATATGTTTTAATTACTGGGCTAGTATGGTGAGGCATTGAACTCACATCCCCTGGATTACATATGTGTTTTAATTACTGGGCTAGCCTGGTGAAGCATTGAACTCACAACCCCTGGATTACATATATGTTTTAATTACTGGGCTAGTGTGGTGAAGCATTTAACTGACAACCCCTGGATTACATATATGTTTTAATTACTGGGCTAGCCTGGTGAAGCATTGAACTCACAACAGCTGGATTACATATATGTTTTAATTACTGGGCTAGCCTGGTGAAGCATTGAACTCACAACCCCTGGATAACATATATGTTTTAATTACTGGGCTAGCCTGGTGAAGCATTGAACTCACAACCCCTGGATTACATATATGTTTTAATTACTGGGCTAGCCTGGTGAAGCATTGAACTCACAACCCCTGGATTACATATGTGTTTTAATTACTGGGCTAGCCTGGTGAAGCATTGAACTCACAACCCCTGGATTACATATATGTTTTAATTACTGGGCTAGTATGGTGAGGCATTGAACTGACAACCCCTGGATTACATATATGTTTTAATTACTGGGCTACCACTGCTTTCTGGATCTGTAATTTGTTTTCTAGTGAAAGACTAAAGGAAGAACTCTTTATTATAAATAAATGCATCAGTGTTGCCAGATATTCTGCTCATTTTGTTCCTATAGCTGGCCAGGCACAAATGTATATAGGATACACAATACAATGGTCTGGCGACATGTATAAAAATATAACTGAGGGAACCATTCAAATAGTTGCTATATTTACTTGTTTATAACCCTGGTCAAAATGTAGACTACACAGACCCAGATCTGCTGTTGCATAATGTGCTGGCAGATCAAGGTCTGCACAGTTTGTTTGGAGCAATCAGCAGAACAAAATACAGGCTCTTAATCTGCCAACACATTACACAATGGCAGAAAACAGTCTAACTTGTTTACTTTTGGATCAGACTTAACAACGAGAATACTTTGCGCTTTTCATTATGGATCACTGCTATCTCACCTCTGTCTGTGTGGGTTTAAGTCTCGGTTTCGGCCAATGTGGATATGTGATAAAGCTTGCCAGTAGCTTCTCGTGGGTCGGTGGTTCTTTCTGGGGATTTTCCCAGGTTCTTCCTCCACCATTAATACTGGCCACCATGTATAGCCTATCTTGTGCTGAAAAATGGCATTAAACCCTACAACAACAACAGCAACAACAACTTTGTATATCACAATAGTAATGTTGCTCTATAAAGAACACTCCAGAATACTTATGTTAATGGCACATGTCCTTTATCTAGAAGTTAACAAAAAATGTCATTCATGGAACAAACATAACCCACTAAAACTGAAACCCAAACCAAGATGTGATGGACAGATGGACATATGGACAGACAAGATTAATACAACACTGTAGAGGTAGGGCATAAATAAGAACATAATTATAAGAGAAGAGACTTGTAAATGTTGCCCCATCAGAATATGGAGGTGTCTGCAATGGCAGGTACACTGTATTTGAACTTTACAACCTCTTTTTAACTAAATCTCTTTTAACAACTATCAAGAAATGGTGAAACGTCTCAAAGAGTCCCTCTGTGACTGGTCATATATTTTGATTCCAAAAAGAATATTCAAATCCTTATAAAACCTTTGTGTATCTCTGTATAACATTCAAAATAGGATCCCATTGGTATTCAAATCTGAAAGTTCTAATGTGCAGCAAAATGAAATGCACAACTTTATGTCCATAACTCTTTCATAAAAAAATCTTGGTTTACTAACTTCAGAAATATAATGGAAAGGTATTTACACTTACATTATCATATACATGTGATAATACCCTTTACAGTATATGTAAATCAGAATTATTAATCTTTGCAGGTAAAAAGACCGTGCTGATCCAATTACCACAGGGAAAACTTTAACAACAAAAATACTTGTGGTTATAATCCACAGGAAACCAAAATTTTCATTCCTGTTTTACATAGTAGTATTCAAAAGGTAGAAAAAAATTATATTTTTCTTGTTATTCCTGTGAGGTGTTTCCTCATTAGATAACACATTATGTCATTTGTGATAATGCATTATAGTGCAAAGCACCACTATGAGTTGTAACGTCACTAATTTTTATCAGTCATAACCTAAGTTTTCAAGCATCGAGCAGGTGAAATAGTATCTTGCTTTACAGAAAGAAGTGGGCCCCGAGTGGCTGAGTGGTCTAAAGCACTCTGTTATAGATCACTGCCATTTCACCTCCATCTGCATGGGTTTGAGTCTCAGATTTGGCCTATGTGGTTATGTGAGAAAGCTTGCCAGTAGCTCCTTGTGGGTCGGGGGTTCTTACCTGGGTTCTTCCTCCACCAGTAATACTGGCCGCCATGTTTAGCATATTGTATGCTGAAAAATGGCGCTAAACCCTACAATAACAACAACAACAACAGAAAGAAGTTGAATGTCAAAGTTTTGCAGTAAATTATGTAATACAATTATTTTTTAGACCTCTGATGTGCTAAATATGAAATTTTCTGAACCCTAAATTCATTGTATTGACTACATGTATAATGCTCTTTGTCCGTCAATAGTTTTGTCTTTAAACATCAGTATATGTGTGCACATTGGTAACAGAAGTGTTGAATGTCCTTACTGTTATGTTCATATTTTGGTTACCACATCACACTTCTGCCTTTCCTGTGGTTTCTTCAAAATTTAACTGACTGAAAAAATAATCATTACTCAACTTAAATAGATGGCTTTAGAAACACATCTGTATAGCAAAAATTTCTAATCTATTACCAAGTTTATCATTATTTAACGAATTCAACAAACAAGATGTCACCATATTTATCTCTTTAAGCTGACTGGTTGGTTACTGGTTGTATCTTTACTGGTTCCTGACCTTACTGGAGGAAGGGATTGTCCTGGGCTTTAACCAGTGCCAGTGTTGCAAATTGCTGGGAATTTATTACCATCTGGCTGTTTGTGTGACAACCTTTATTTGGAGTGGAACATATTTGGATATTGACAAACCCATCTTTACAGAACATTGTTACATCATAATCTGCTTATGTTGACATCTGGCCGAGTACTGTATGCTCTGATACACTCAATCATGCTATAGGACTAGGACTATACCTACAATAAACCAACCTCTAAAGACACCAACAGAAACAGTTACAATTAAAGGTTCTCATCCGTGAATTGCTCTTCGCCGATGATGCAGCCTTGACATCACACACGGAAGATGGACTGCAACAGCAAGTATGCTGCCTCTCCCGCGCCTGCAAGGAGTTCGGACTGACCATCAGTCTGAAGAAGACGAATGTAATGGTGCAGGATGCAGACTCCTCTCCCACCATCGCCATTGATGGGTACAACCTGGAAGTTGTTGAGGACTACACATACTTTGGGTCCACCATCTCCAACTCGCTCTCTGTTGATACTGATGTAAATGGCCGGATTGCCAAGGCATCAGCAGTTATGGTGAGACTGAACCAGAGGGTCTGGGACAATCACAACCTCACCGAGAAGACCAAACTGCGCGTCTACCAGGCATGCGTGTTCAGCACACTCCTTTACAGCAGCGAGGCATGGACCACCTATGCGAGTCACGTGAGGAACCTCAACAGCTTCCACCTGAGATGCTTGCGGCGCATTCTGCGTATCCAGTGGCAGGACAAAGTTCCCAACACAGAGGTTCTGAAATGCACCGGCATAAACAGCATGTTCTCCATTCTCAGCGAGAGGCGCCTTCGCTGGCTAGGCCATGTTAGGAGAATGGACCCAGGCCGCATACCCAAGGACCAGCTGTACGGCGAGCTAATAGAAGGTGCACGAACGACTGGAAGGCCACGTCTGCGCTACAATGATGTCTGCAAAAAGGACATGAAGACAGCCAACATCAACATAAACAATTGGGAGAGCTGTGCTGACGACTGCTCCGCGTGGCGTCTTGCTGTCAGACAGGGCACTCAGAAAGCTGAGGAGATGAGAAACACAAACCTCGCTGCAAAGAGAGCCAGGAGGAAGGCGAACCAAAAACATCCTCAGCAAGCATCAGCATACACCTGCAGCAAGTGCAACAGAGACTGTCACTCAAGGGTCGGACTCTTCAGCCACTCGCGAAGGTGCAGATAGGACACACAAATCGGAAGCTACACAATCGTCTCTCGAAGAAAGACGGATGCCGACGACGAAACCAACCTCTAAAGACACCAACAGAAACAGTTACAATTAATTAAATGAAGGCTAATCCTTCTGTTGTTTTTAAATGTGCCAATAACATAGTTTTGCTGAAACTTCATAGAAAACTGCTTACCTTTGAAGTACCAACTGCTGTGCATAAATACAAATCAAATGAAAAAAATCTGGATCAGAATTGTATATTGTCAACTTTAACAAGGGTTAACATAAGCTGGACATTGCATGTTCAAAGTCATCAATTCATTTACAACTGATTGTGACATTTTGAAGAACGAGTGTCACCAAACATGAATCCTACTGGGTAAGTAATATTTATTCATTCTGTTCATTGATCTTTTACTTTTGCCATCAATCCCGTGTTATGACTCCAGTGACTTAAACTATGCAACAAGACTTAGCAAAACAAACAAGTTCTGCATAATTTAAAATAAATATTTTTTTTCCCCTCAAAATACAGGAGTGAAAGAATTAAACAGCATGATGAATAAATTGCAAATCCTTTCAATTCCAAAATTTTCAAGAAATCTGAATATGTTCCAATGAAAAATGCCCCTTCTGCATTGAAGTTTCAAATGCAGTCTCAGATTTTCAAAGAATAATTTAGTTAATACATGTATGTTATTCTAGCGTCATGCAAGAAATAAATCTTTTCAAAAACTAAGTTGGGAGATTTAATCTGAAAACTCGCAGATTGGGACCTACCATCTGGAAGTGTTTTGTGGCATATTTAAGCATTGCTTTCACAAAATATTTGATTTTTCAAGTTGAATAAATGTGAAACTCTCAAAGGACATGCTGTTTCTCACCATGGAGTGTGTAAAACCAACATCTAAACATGCTCCCGTTTCATATTCTGGTCAGCTGTACCCAAACTGCACAATAGCTAAAGGCTAGACTCAAGCCTCTTTGACATACTTAAAAAAAACTGTTTGTATTAAAATGACTGTGAATTTATGTTAGCAATTTAAATGTGGTCTCAAGCCACCATACATGTGATAACTATTACCCGCATTTTATATCCCACCTTATTTCCTTATTGTTAACTGGTATATGTATATAAAACACTGCTTACTAAATAAAATATTTATTCTGACTTAGCTTTTTAGAGGCACATGTATGCTCTGTGATATGTTTCTGCACATTAATGCCAGGTGTTAACACATTAAGTTTCATTGGAAGGAATGGAGATCCTAGTTTGCTGGTCGAGAAAAAATCTACAGCATTCAGTGATCATTCTTGGAATTTAGCGGTCAATTCAACTACAAGCAAAATATGTAAACCATGGCAAAAATACATTTCTGAACTCCTGGTTGATAGAGATGTACTGGAAATCAACCTCACATTATAGTCATTTATCTTATATTAAAAAGTAAAATCATAGGGTCTTAGTTTTAAAATGTCATTAACTAAAGTTCCTTACAAAACTATTATTTGGAAAATAATATACATTAATCTAGATTTGCTTAATACCTGATGTTTCTATTAAATCATAGAGACTGTAGATGTCAGGAAATTATACATTTTACATTTGATAATCCATTTATTTCAGGCAACTATCATACCTATGCACAAACGGTGATACAGGATGCAAAGACCATAGAAGTATTACAAAACAGTCATGTCATTGTTTTAGTTTGTAATGTTACTGCTGTATTGCTTGTTGTCATAAAAGCAATTACTATCCCATTTATTTCAATTTTCATTGCCTATTACATTAATAGACTTGGAAAAATATTCACTACTTGTTTTGGTGACATTTTTTTGGAAAATTGGCGACAAAATATTGAGGCTGGCGACTTTTTTGGTGACAACTTTTTAAAAGTCAGGATCATCCTGGGGAGAGGTCAGTTTAATAAACATAAGAAGAACCAGTCAACGCACAATGATAAAGCTGAAGTAACTATGGTGATATCAAGGTGGGTGGAATTATTTTATGCTAAATTGCCAAATCTGAAAATGTATTCAAAACATCACCGTTAAGACTGGTAATGATTATCTATTGTATACCTGACAAATTAGTTTCTAGAAAGCACAAAAAATACTGAATAATCTGGGGTGAAATAGAGAGGGGTGACCAAAACATTTATTGCAGTAGTGACACAAAATACTGAGTGGATATTTAATAACATGCCCATAACTAAATAACATCTCTTATAACCTCTACGAATTGAAGCAGCCCACATTGGTTTATAAATACAAGTCCCACAAACTAAAGTAGTCCACATTGGTTCATAAATACAATACAAGTCCCACAAACTAAAGTAGTCCACATTGGTTCATAAATACAATACAAGTCCCACAAACTAAAGTAGTCCACATTGGTTCATAAATACAATACAAGACCCACAAACTAAAGTAGTCCACATTGGTTCATAAATACAATACAAGTCCCACAAACTAAAGTAGTCCACATTGGTTCATAAATACAATAAAAGTCCCTTAAACTAAAGTAGTCCACATTGGTTCATAAATACAAGTACAACAAACTAAAGTAGTCCACATTGGTTCATAAATACAATACAAGTCCCACAAACTAAAGTAGTCCACATTGGTTCATAAATACAATACAAGTCCCACAAACTAAAGTAGTCCACATTGGTTCATAAATACAAGTTCCACTTTGTTTAAATGTACAAAACAAGACAGAAATTAATGGTGGACTCACGTGGATCACTGATACTCTGGTGTATGGCTGATGGACGTGGTGGTGCAGGTCGAGCTGGTGGCTTTGGTTGGGGTGCAGGCTTTGGTTGAGACACAGGCTTTAGTTGTGGCACTGGCTCAACTGTTGTCACCCCAGTGGTGGATGGAGTGAGATAAGGTACAAGGGAATGCCACTGGAACACTGGCACTTGCTTCTTTTCCAGAATCACGTCTATAAAAACATTAAAGAAATATCTGAATAGTATCATGAAGATGGCTTTATAGTCGGCCTTCCTGAAATTATCGTATAAAGCCATTCCCATGAAAATCTTTTCTAACACAACAAAATTTACAACACTGTACATTTATCACTAAAATTAAAAGAAAATAATCTGCAAAATCAAAGCAGTAGTTTTTTTATATAGATGTTTTGGCTCAAATTTATGACACATTTACTATATTTCTGTCCATGTTGTTGGAACATTTCCCATAATTTTTTCCCACTGCATGAAAGATAATGCATCTGCTCCGATCAGGAGTAAAGTGCCAAAAATATACATGTATTACATTCGTTTTTATCCCTAAACAAGAAAAAAGGACAAACAAATCGTACTAAATCAACCAATGGACAAATATAATATTGTTATCTGGTAAGTCATAAAGTCATGTAATTAACTTTAACCTGTACATAAATCACAAGTGACATTATTTGTCTAGCTTCATGTGGTTTATTTAAATTCACAAGAAAATGCAAATGTACTGAAAAACATAACGACTCTGCCATATTTTATCCATAACCCATGAAAATCAACAAACATACCACGTAGAATAGTTCCAGAGCTTGTCGTTAAACAAAAACAAAATAAAAATGAACATGATGGGATAAAGTTTGATTGTAATTTTCTACACAGATAAAGCAGTGCGTACTCTGGAAGGCTGCTAGAGTAGAAGGTTGATCCTAAATATTATTATGATAAATGAACTGATCTCAGTTTGTGATGCCCAGTACCTAAAGATACCAGATAAACAGTAAAACCAAGTTCCTTTTCAACACTTATAATTTTCGAAACATATATACACATCATATAATCAGGATTTGATTGTGCTGGGTTATTTTCGTATTCAAATATGATATTATTCACTGAAAATAATTCCTATATACATGTACAGCAACTACGTTACTCAGTATATATTTTACGATTATTCACAATGGAACTGTTAAAAACAGAAATGTTTTGAGGTGAAGATTTTGATTTTAATGGTTTTCTCTTATAACAATAAGTGACATAATCTTCCGCTTCATTTTTTAAATTTTTTTCTCCCTTTCTGGCCAATGTTCATAAATGTGAAAAAATTAGGCATATAAACTCTTAAAATACAAAGTCTGTAAAAGACAATTTTTAAAAAAAACAACAACATTAAAGCAATAAAGGACTTGTATGGCAGAACTTGTGGAGGAAGAACTGAGGAAAACCCCAGAAAAAAAACTGACCAATGGAAAACTACTTGCAAGCTTTCTCATATACACTTTACCGCTCCGGTGGTATAGTGGTTAGAGCATCCGGTGCGGGAGCAGGAGCTCGTGGGTTTGATCCTGCTGAGTCATACCAAAGACTTACAAAAATGGCATTAACAGCTGCCTCGCTTGGTGCTCAGCATTAAGAGGTAAGTGTTAGGATTGGTCGGCCTGGTTTCAGGATAATGTGAAGGGGTGTGACATCATGCTACATGTCTGTGGCATGATGCCCCAGTGCTAGACATCACTATAAACTGCCTCACTGGAGAAGTAGCGATATGACTGAAAAACTGTTATAGCTACGTTAAAAATCCTAATCAAACAAACAAAACATGACTCAAACCCATGCAGACAGAGGTGAGATGACAGTGATCCATATTGGAAATCACTTAAGATCACTTGGGGCTCCATATAAAATGAAGGGGGAAAAAAAACCTTAGAGCATATGGACTGTTGTAGAGTCACATGCATGCAATATGTATGGCATGTGAAACAAAGTGCTCTATTCTACTAAATTACAAAATTTATCATATGACTGCAGGTGAGAACCTTATCTCAACAAAGAATTAGCAAGAAAAGGGTTTACATGCATGAATATGACATGATGTTTGGTGTTTGTTGCCAATTTTAAATCATCTGTTCTTTTCCTTGCAATCTATACAAATTATGAACTGTGATTTGAATTACCCTTGCACAAAAGAAAACGTCATACATTCTCTAAAGAATTCTAACTGATAAACAAATATTAAGCTCTCGCAGACTGGTGTCATGGCAAATATTAGATAAATCTTATTTATTCATTCAAAAACTATACAACTGTTGGGCATTGTTTACAAATGATTTTTATGTGTGACTCTTGAAATGTGAATAACTATTGTTACGTGCTTAGGCTCAAATAAACAGTAACATAGAAAGAGTGAAAATAACAAGCTTGTAAAACTTAATAAACAATTTATTGAGCACAAATATTTTCCAGAAAAGAAAAATAAACTTACGGTTTTAAGAATCAATTCCAAAATTAATCCAAAAATAATTCAAAATATTATCCACTAGAGAAATTGCAACAGTCCTGGTAATAAAATGTCCAAATAATTCTAAGTTCAAATTCCAACGAAGTATCCAATATGGAAGATGATGTCACTTGATGAAGTCAGTTCTTGTTAATAAAATTCTATGAGCACAATTCTTTTCCAGATAAATAACAAAATAATTTCTTTTGATCCAAAGGAATCGACATAATTTTCAGTACAAGGTAATTTAAAATAACTCAAAAAGACACAACTTAATATTCTAAAAGCCCAACTTCTACTCATTAGTTCGCTCTGAAAACATAATTTATATATCTGTTTTTACGTAAAGAAGAAAGGGGTCACATGATCTTCTAGAACCTTTCAGAACAAATTTACGTTAAAAAACTCGCGTACCCAATGTATGACCAAACTAAAAATAGAAAGATGTTTATATAAAGCTCCATAATGTCCTTGGAACCAACCAATCATTTTAAAAGCTTGTTTACAACTCTGAAGCCAGGTCAGAAATGAGGTCAACACCTGGTGTTTATTCTGTAAAGTACAGGTCCCCCCCCCAATGAACGAATCTTAAAACTTAAAATACCAAAGTTGAATCTAACAAACAAACAATAAAAATAAATATAAATGACTTATATCAAATATACGTAACACTATTTATGCAAAAAGGTGGTGTTTGTCACTGGCACATTTCTATCAGATTACAAGAAAGGTTGTCACTGAAAGAGGTTCCAAAATGTATTTCTGGACAAAGCAGAGTACCATATTCACTCGCTTATAAAAAAAAAAAGTCCAACTGCAAACTCACAGACCCAGATCTGCCAGTGCATAATGCACTTGCATATCTGAGTCTATGTAGTCTGTTAGAAGTAATCAACAGAGCAACTAGAGCTGATCCCAAGTGCATTATGCTTTGTTGTTTTCAGTGTGACTTGAAGCAAGTATATATGGTAGGTACATGCATATGATGGGGACACTATGCATGACAAAGTTATGTGCACTTATTCTTACAAGTGTTAATCACATGAAGATGGATCTTTTCAACAGCACAGTAGGTCAAACAGTGTCCTAGCCAGGCAATACACCAAGTTCACAATTTGAGCCAACTTGAATCACACCATAATTGCAGATAAACAAATTCCAACATGTGCACTGTTCCAATTACCACTTGATTAGCCTGGGGTCAGCTCTGGTCACTGACCAGTTCAGACCAATCAAATATAGAGCTGACTGCTAAAACTATATATTATTTCACATCCCATTGGACAGCTGATTGATAATCTTTACATACTCCCCAGCCCAGCACATCATCTGCATGAAGGGTGGGGGTGGGGTGGGGGAGAAGCTCTGCAATTGATTTACTGGCTATAGTTGAAATGAACCATAGCAGTGGTTTAATTAACATAAAGCTAGTCCTTCTTTCGCAGACACCTTGATGTAAATGCAGCTTGCTGCTAAAGAACAGTATTAATGAACATTTTTAAAAAAAAAATTAATGTAAATAGCTACTGTCTATCAAAAAGAATAATAATATCTTGTTTTGTTAGTGTTCATGTTTAAAAGATTTGTTGTATATGCAAATGCAAAATGCTTTTATTATATCAATGAATAATTTCTTGTGTATCGTGTGATTCCTAATCTATTGACCCAAATGCAAATGCTTTTATTACATCAATGAATTATTTATTGTGTATCATGTGATTTCTAATCTATTGACCCAAATGCAAATGCTTTTATTATATCAATGAATAATTTCTTGTGTATCGTGTGATTCCTAATCTATTGACCCAAATGCAAATGCTTTTATTACATCAATGAATTATTTATTGTGTATCATGTGATTTCTAACCTATTGACCCAAATGCAAATGCTTTTATTACATCAATGAATTATTTATTGTGTATCATGTAATTTCTAACCTATTGACCCAAATGCAAATGCTTTTATTACATCAATGAATTATTTATTGTGTATCATGTGATTTCTAACCTATTGACCCAAATGCAAATGCTTTTATTACATCAATGAATTATTTATTGTGTATCATGTGATTTCTAATCTATTGACCCAAATGCAAATGCTTTTATTACATCAATGAATTATTTATTGTGTATCATGTGATTTCTAACCTATTGACCCAAATGCAAATGCTTTTATTACATCAATGAATTATTTATTGTGTATCATGTGATTTCTAACCTATTGACCCAAATGCAAATGCTCTTATTAAATCAATGATTTTTTTTCTTGTATATCATGTAATTTCTAACCTATTGACCCAAATGCAAATGCTCTTATTACATCAATGAATTATTTCTTGTGTATCATGTGATTTCTAACCTATTGACCCAAATGCAAATGCTCTTATTACATCAATGAATTATTTCTTGTGTATCATGTGATTTCTAACCTATTGACCCAAATGCAAATGCTCTTATTACATCAATGAATTATTTATTGTGTATCATGTGATTTCTAACCTATTGACCCAAATGCAAATGCTCTTATTACATCAATGAATTATTTCTTGAGTATCATGTGATTTCTAACCTATTGACCCAAATGCAAATGCTCTTATTAAATCAATGATTTTTTTTCTTGTATATCATGTAATTTCTAACCTATTGACCCAAATGCAAATGCTCTTATTACATCAATGAATTATTTCTTGTGTATCATGTAATTTCTAACCTATTGACCCAAATGCAAATGCTCTTATTACATCAATGAATTATTTCTTGTGTATCATGTGATTTCTAACCTATTGACCCAAATGCAAATGCTCTTATTACATCAATGAATTATTTCTTGTGTATCATGTGATTTCTAACCTATTGACCCAAATGCAAATGCTCTTATTAAATCAATGATTTTTTTTCTTGTATATCATGTAATTTCTAACCTATTGACCCAAATGCAAATGCTCTTATTACATCAATGAATTATTTCTTGTGTATCATGTGATTTCTAACCTATTGACCCAAATGCAAATGCTCTTATTACATCAATGAATTATTTCTTGTGTATCATGTGATTTCTAACCTATTGACCCAAATGCAAATGCTCTTATTACATCAATGAATTATTTCTTGTGTATCATGTGATTTCTAACCTATTGACCCAAATGCAAATGCTCTTATTACATCAATGAATTATTTCTTGTGTATCATGTGATTTCTAACCTATTGACCCAAATGCAAATGCTCTTATTACATCAATGAATTATTTCTTGTGTATCATGTGATTTCTAACCTATTGACCCAAATGCAAATGCTCTTATTAAATCAATGATTTTTTTTCTTGTATATCATGTAATTTCTAACCTATTGACCCAAATGCAAATGCTCTTATTACATCAATGAATTATTTCTTGTGTATCATGTGATTTCTAACCTATTGACCCAAATGCAATGCTCTTATTACATCAATGAATTATTTCTTGTGTATCATGTGATTTCTAACCTATTGACCCAAATGCAAATGCTCTTATTAAATCAATGATTTTTTTTCTTGTATATCATGTAATTTCTAACCTATTGACCCAAATGCAAATGCTCTTATCATATCAATGAATAATTTCTTGTGTATCATTTGATTTCTAACCTATTGACCCAAATGCAAATGCTCTTATTACATCAATGAATTATTTCTTGTGTATCATGTGATTTCTAACCTATTGACCCAAATGCAAATGCTCTTATTACATCCATGCATGCATGCGCAGCTGCGCAGGCATCCCTGCACAGCTGAATTGTCAATTTTCGCTCATTCCAACGTTAAATTTTGCTCGTATCTGTAATGCTTGCACAGTGTAGCAAGCACTGCGTGCACATCTACCATTCGCTTAGAAGGAATGTTGCTATTGACCCAAATGCTAATGCTTTTATTACATCAATGAATTATTTCTTGTGTATCATGTGACTTCTAGCCTATTGACCCAAATGCAAATGCTCTTATTACATCAATGAATTATTTCTTGTGTATCATGTGACTTCTAGCCTATTGCAAAACCTGCTCTTCAATAGAAAAAAGTCAGCATCTGCATGTTTAACCAATCCACAAATGACAAATGTCCAACCAAAACCAATACAAAAGAATCAGGACACCAGGATTGTCCAAAAGTGACCATTAATTATGTCTCCCATTTAGGTTTGATGAAAACTGCTTTCATTTGTTTCTTACCTAACACATCCATGTTAATTTGCTTATGCATGTCTGCTTGTGTGTGAAAATGCCTGTCATGTATGCTTTGTTTGAAAATGCCTGTCATGTCTGCATGTTTATGAAAATGCCTGTCATTAAACTGGCTTTTACATGTGCACAACACAACAGACGCTGAATTATGATCTATCCAATACAGAGCCTAGAGAGTTGAGATGTGAATGAATAAGCTGACAAAACCTGACAAAGATTGCACACTTGCTTTACACCATATGTTTTCTGAAGCACAATGGGGCTTAACACAGGCATGTGCAACCCACGACCCGTAGCCATCATCCAGGCTGTGATCTGCTTTTATCTGTCACATTACGGCTTTTATATCATAAGAACAACAGCTTTTATCTGTCATATGCATTTATGGCTTTTATTTGTCATATGCATTATGGCTTTTATTTGTCATATGTGTTATGACTTTTATATGTCTTTTGTACAGTTTAGAACTTTTTTAAGTCATATGCATTATGGCTTTTATCTGTCATACACATTATAGCTTTTATCTGTGTGAAGAGGCAAATTTCTGGCGATCTATCAAGAATACATTAGTTGACGCCAGAGAACCATTAGTTAGATTTATGGAGACAAGCATGTGTCATACCGTGTCTGCCAAAAGTACAGTGTTATTCCTTTAGAGTGGGACTGTTGTTACTAATTAGAACCTTTGTTTATTCAGCAGCCAGACTGACTGCTTGAGACATTGTAAAGTTCCAATTTCAGGCGAAAATCAGGAAGAAAGTGTGGCAAAAGACATTTGATTCTGATTGGTCACGTTAAACAAGGGGTGTGTTTCCACACAAAATTCATAGGATTCAGTATTGCCTTATCAAAACCAGTAGTTAGTCTAAAATTTTTCTGCAAGAGAAAATAACCAGTGAAGGCTCCGTGGGGTTTGTAAGAAATTCCCTCATTAAGGAAGTGTGGACCAGGCAGCTGCCAAAAAACTGTTTGAGTGACAAAAGAACCACAAAGGGATAAAATAGCTTTTGGGATGTATTGAGGTTACGTAAACTGAAACGTATACTGTGGAAAAGAAACTGGAAAAGGGGATTGCAGTGAGGCATAATCCAGTGAAAAATCTGGCATCGTGCAGAAATTCTATGTGTGCAGTGAGTATCTTGAGATGGATGGTAGGAAGTGTCTTATGGAACAAAAGTCTGAACGGAACAGAGGAACAGAGACTGTGGACTATCAGGTTATGAAATTCAACAAGGCGTTGACTTCGATTGTACTACTTGATCCTATGATGATTTAAAGCTTATCAGTAACAGATCGGCTAATTTTAAATCTATTTTGAATTTTATTGTAATTCGGTGAAAGTTTTATTTATAAAATAGAGTGCATTCCTAATGAAAAAAAGTTTCACAATTGTGTATGTACTTGATTAAATTGTATGTTTATCTTTATGGGGGCTCGTATTTGTCTGTTCAATATACTTGCTCCGTTAATTCTATCTATTCTCATACTCGAACCGGGACAAATTATATAGAGGGCGGTCATCTCTTAGATAACGAGTAACAACAAGGTGTAGTTTATAGTATTTATTATTATATTTATACAACCACATGACAAAGTGGGGCTATAATTTATAATAACTAATAAATTCTCATCACCACCAGACCCAGACCCGCCAGCAAGAACTTAACAAAGTGTGGCGGGCAATACATACTTAACCCTACACTTGACGATCTGGCATATGCATTATGGCTCTAATCAGTCGTACACATTATAACTTTTATCTGTCATAAACATTACCGCTTTTATCTGTCATGCGCATTATGACTTTTATCTGCCATACATATTATGGCATTTATCTGTCATACACATTATGGCTTTTATTTGTCATGCGCATTATGGCTGTTATCTGTCATCCACATTATGCTTTTATCTGTCATATGCATTATGGCTTTTATTTGTCATACACATTATGCTTTTATCTGTCATAAACATTACATTTTTATCTGTCATAAACATTACCATTTTTATCTGTCATAAGCATTACGACTTTTATCTGCCATACATATTATGGCATTTATCTGTCATACACATTATGCTTTTATCTGTCATACACATTATGGCTTTAATTTGTCACACACATTATGCTTTTATCTGTCATAAACATTATGTTTTTATCCATCATACACATTATGGCTTTTATCCGTCATACATATTATGGCTTTTATTTGTCATATGCATTATGGCTTTTATCTGTCACACGCATTACAGCTTTAATCTGTCATATGACTTATGACTTTTACTCCCACATTATGACTTTTGTCATATGCATTACAGCTTTTATCTGTCATAAACATTGTTTTTATCTGTCCTACACATTTAAGCTTTCATCTATCATCCACATTATGGCTTTAATCTGTCAGACGCATTACGCCTTTTATCTGTCATATGCATTACAGCTATTATCTGTCATACACATTATGGCTTATCTGTCATACACATTATGGCTGTTAACTGTCATAAACATGACTTATTTGTCATAAGCATTACAGCTTTAATCTGTCATACACATTATGGCTGTTAACTGTCATAAACATGACTTATCTGTCATATGCATTACTGCTTTTATCTGTTGTACATATTATGGCTTTTATCTGTCATACACATTATGGCTGTTATCTGTCATAAACATGACTTATTTGTCATATGCATTACAGCTTTAATCTGTCATACACATTATGGCTGTTATCTGACATAAACATGACTTATCTGTCATACACATTACGGCTTTTATGTTAGATGCAGCTTGTACGTATTATGGCTTTATGGCTGTCATACACATTTTGGCTGTTATCTGCTATAAACATGGCTTATCTGTCATACACATAACAGCTTTTATCTGCCATAAGCATTACAGCTTTTATCTGTTGTACATATTATGGCTGTTATCTGTCATAAACATGATTTATCTGTCATGCATTACATCTTTTATCTGTCATATGCATTATGGCTTTTATCTGTCATATGCATTATGGTTTTTATTTGTCATATGCATTACAACTTTTATCTATCATATGCATTATGGCTGTTATCTGCTATAAACATGGCTTATCTGTCATACACATTACAGCTTTTATCTGCCATAAGCATTACAGGTTTTATCTGTTGTACATATTATGGTTTTTATCTGTCATACACATTATGGCTGTTATCTGTCATAAACATCACTTATCTGTCATGCATTACATCTTTTATCTGTCATATGCATTATGGCTTTTATCTGTCATATGCATTATGGCTTTTATTTGTCATATGCATTACAGCTTTTATCTGTTATATGCATTATGGCTCACAAGTGCATTAAAAAAAGTTTCCATATGGCTCACACAATGGAGTAAGTTGCAAATATCTGACTTAGCACGTCATCAGGTTCCAAGTTCAAATCCTGCCCTGACCAGTCTAGGTTGGCTGTAGTGAATTGTATTTGGAATGGCATTTTACTCCCACTGCTTCAGCACAAAATATTCTTTCATGTGCTGTTGTGTCAAGTTCTAGAAACCTAAGAAGAACTGCACACGAACTTATGAATAATGAACCTGTCCTAATAAATTTAAACAATAAGATATAACAAAAACATGAAAATGTTAAGAATCAATAAAAGGTACATGTCTAAAAAATAGAAAGATAAAAGGAACAAATGTATGATCCTTAGAACATGTGCAGCATTGTAGAGTTATATGCAACAGGAGAAAGTAACATGCATTCGAAAGATAAGAAGTACCTGAAAACTATTGGGGCCTATGCAAGTAGGTTCCATTAAATAATGAACCCCTACAATTTTCTCCAATCAATCAACTTTAAAAGCTGTGATTAATTTTAATTTTAATTTTTAATTTAGTTGGAATTTCTACAGATCAGCCGATGCAGAGTGAGGTAAACTACAACCAAATATTCTATGCAATGCTCATTTTATATGTCTGCACATAATTAAAACACACCAAACTGTAGATCCAGACAAAGTGTACATTGTTTCCAAAGCGATATACATACCAAATACACTCAATATGAAGTGTCAAATTTTGAATAAGCATTGAATTTTTTAAAGTTGAATGCATTGGGCATTAAGATTTTATTACATTTAGAACTGGGGGGGGGGGGAGGAGTCTCTGTGAAGGGTCACCTCGACCTTTATTCTTAATTTCTTCTATATCAGTGTTAAAACTTCAAAGGGGCCAGTTTTCCGATTCAATGAAGTTGACCAGATATATTAATATGTCTTTGAGAAAGATAGCTCCATGTCAAATAGTCAAATAGTCATTCTTCAAAGGGAAGAGTAATATAACACAATTCAAATATATTGACTGGTTGTCTTAAGATATTTTTTTTACAAAAACCATTGCGTCCGATTAGCCACAGTAAAATTAAGGCATACAACTTGGAAGTAATTTGAATTTAAAGTGACACCCATGATTAAAATTCTTCAGTCCAAAATTAATTTTCTCTGTGCGTGTGCATGAGAGAGAGAGAGAGAGAGAGAGAGAGAGAGAGAGAGAGAGAGAGAGAGAGAGAGAGAGAGAGAGAGAGAGAGAGAGAGAGAGAGAGAGATTGAGTCTGAGCACGCCTTGATAAAGAATAATGCTTTCCTTGTAAAATGAGAAAGGGATCAGGTGCCTATCTTGTGAGACAGACATGGCTTAGTGCTGGATGCACAAGTTCTTAAATGTTAACAGCATTAAGGTACGCAATTTTAATTTAATGTAATATTCTATTTTCGATTGCTTGTTTATGCAAATGTGTTTGATATGAAATGGAAATATGTTGATGCTAGAATTGTTATGCAATTTATCTTATTCAATTTCATGGCAATGTGTTGATTCTAAAAGAGTTGGTTAAACATTTTATCTTTCTAATTTTACAGTTATTAGTTCATTAGCAGAACTGATTGCATGCAATGATGCAAATATTCACATGTGTAGGATTTCATAGGGTTATACAAAATAAATTTGAAATAATTTCCTTTGTCTGTTAGGACAATACTGATTATCACGAGGTAACGATAATTACCGATTATATTTGCTTTTATTATGAGTTAATGATAATTACCTATTATATTTGCTTTGTAATGTTTCAGTAATTTTGAAGGTTAAGGATCTGTGAATTTTATGCAATAGTTTGTTTTTGTTTTTTAGAGTTTAACGCCATTTTTCAGCACACGATAGGCTATACATGGCGGCCAGTATTATTGTTGGAGGAAGAACCCAGGAAAACCCCCGGAAAGAACCACTGACCCACAAGAATTTACTGGCAAGCTTTCTCACATAACTACATTAGCCGAATCTTAGATTCAAACCCATGCAGACAGAGGTGAGATGGCAGTGATCCGTAATGGAAAGTGCTTTTAGACAACTTAGCCACTCAGGGCCCCTTATGCAATAGTAATCAAACATTTAGTAGCATACAGTAAATTTTTAATTGAGAGCTCATGTGGTAATTTATGACCTGTCCCTGTGAAGCAAGGGGCAAGGCAATCCTGTAGTTAGTCAGAGTTTATACAGTGCGTATATAGCTAGTGTGTTCTGAGTAACAGAAGTGAAGGAATTTTATGTATATCTAGAAAGTGGTACATATAGCAATTTAGGGATCATTTTGTGCTTTTTAAGGAAACAGTTTTCTGAAGGAGAGGGAGACTCGACAGTCTAAAGATGAAGTCCAAAGAAAAGTGAAGTGACGTGTGAAGTCTGGAAAAAGCGAGAAGTTACGAGTGAAGTCTGAAAGGGGGCAGTGATGAACTTAGAGTAAAATCTAGAAAGTCCAAGAAGGACAAGGTAGTCAGAATAGGAAGACTCGAATAAATAAGAAACGTTGGAGCATGGTCGAAGGGAAGGTGATGCAATCAGTTGTGTACATTGTTCTCTTTTCACCACTCATTAATATGATTAAATAAATCCAGATTAGACACTGCTATTGAATCCTTTTGATATAGCTTAAGTTAAATTGAAATTACCACTATTAATTCATTTAAAAATAAAAAAAATCAGTTTCTTGTCTAATGAGGCTCATATAGCATAATTTCTTCCTAATAATCTTTTCACTTGCACAAGTCACACCGGGTCATAATATAGAGGGAGGTCATCAAATTAACTATTCCTCTTACTAATAAGAGTGAGACAAATCAAACTACAAACAACGAAGACCCTGATCTGCCACAGCAAAATATTACTTGTAGACCAAGGTCTATGTTGCTTCTTCAACTAATTACTCATAACAAACTGTACAGACCCTGACCTGCTGGCACATTATGCGATATCAGATCTGGCATGTACATTAAATAGGGTAATTCATGTGCACCACATTATCCTACATCAACAAAATCACTTGCCAAATGACAAAATCAATAAGAATGTATAGTAAAAGATCAAATGAGATTATTGCCAAGTGTAGGAATGTCACTCACTATGAATGGGTATGGGCATATTGACAAATGAAATTCTTTAGTGATGACCCTTATCCTAGATTTAGATTCTATGCTAGCGGTCTCTGTATTTTAGGATTTTTCCTATTTGCCTTAAAAGTCAAGAGATCAGTCATGTTTTACTAACTATTTATCCAAAATTAAGTATTTATTTCCTTTCTCTTGGTTCTACTTTAAAGGGCAGAAATGTAAACAAATCCAGTTTGAAAATACTTGGAAGTTTGACAGTTAATTAAGGAATACATGTACCTATATGAGAAAATATCTGAAAACTTATAATCTTAATTTTCCTGAATATAAATAAGGTTTTCAGGTCTTCTGTTTAAAGTAATAAGCTATTTTCACTGCAGCCTACTTTATATACAGTAAAACCTGTCTTGAAAGATCACTGCTATGCGAGACCACCTGTTTTGAGAGACCACATTTGCAGTGCACAAATTTATTGTTTATATAGCATAGTGACCTGTTGTGAGAGACCACCTGTCTTGAGAGACAATATTTTTTTGGCAAAAGAGGTGGTCTTTCAAGACAGGGTCTACTGTACTAGTTCATGAGTTCAACTTCAATCTCCAAACCCAGATTTGCAGTTACATCATATGCAGATCTGGATCTGTGCAGTTAGGAATAATCAGTAGAACAAACAACTCAGACCCTGATCTGTAGGGACATTATGTTAAAGCAGATCAGGTTCTTTGTTGTTTGTAGTTTAACTTAACTTATAAGCAAGTATACATGGCATGTTTCCCATACACACTGCCAGGTTGTTGTTCTGTCATTGGCTGGTGTTGAACTGCACTCTCTGTATGGCTAATACAATGCCAAGGAAATGAGTACCAAGTGCCTTTCTCAAGGCCACTCTAAAGCAGCCAATCTGGACACTATCAAACAAATTACCACCTTTCAATCATGAAAGTCATATCTTTTATCCAGGTGTGCAGTTTACAGAGGTGTGAAACTTTATATACTAGCTGAATTCAACTGTAAACTTTAAAGACCTAGATCTGACATCACATAGTATGCTGGGAAATCTGGGTCTGTGCTTGGCATTCAAAAGAAGAAACCACACCGACCTGGATGTGCTGATGCAGTATGTAATGGCAGATCACATTTCAATGTTGTTTGCAGCTGGATTTAACTTATAAGGAAGAATATACATGTAGCATCTGAAAAGGCATGTTTGAGCTAAAATATTCCACTGGCTGATTAGATTACAAATAGGTCAGCTTTATGAAGCTTTCATCTTTCATGCACACTCCTTGGTACAGACATTGGGTTTTATCACAGGCATTGCATAATTATAATAATACATGAAATGTCCACCTCATACTGTCCATAGTAAAGTTAAATATATTTTCACTTAATCAACACATTACATTTCACCAGGTCTATTGACTAAGAGTTTCCTCTGACCTTTGCCACCCCATTTTTCTTTTTATATTTGGACATTCAAGTCAGAGTGCAAATTGCAGATTCATGTCAAATTATATTTTGAACTGGTAGAAAAACTTATTATCATGTAAAGCTACTGGCAAGCTTTCTCACATACCCAAACAAGCTGTTAATGGCTTGAAAGATAGATGGATGGATAATGTCGTAATGTAATATGACGGACTTAGGAAGAATGCATAATAAAGGCAAAGATTTTTTTAAATCCAAAGTAAAGGCATAAAAAAAAGGAAGAATGAGGTCAACACAAACTTTTTAAACAAAATTAATCGTCTAATTTATTTATATAAGATATGCACTATTTTCCCAAGATCTTAGGTGGAATATCACAATGGGATACATGTCACAGTAAACAGCCTGCCTCCATTAGATGCTTCTTTACAACATGAAGGGCATATCAGGTCTATTCCACATCCAATGGCCTACATGACGATCTTTTATAAATTCTTAAGTTTCAAAAGAAAATAAATGCAGTAGCAGTAAAAGTCTAGAATTTCTCTGCAAATATGACCTATAAAATAAACTAATTGCTACAATCATTTTCAAAAATGTGTTTAAGTCCTCTCTTTAAAAGTTCACCTCTTATTCAACGGTCAACAAAAAGAAGAAAACCTTCACCTATTTTTCATTCTATTGTGTCTTTATTCATGCTATGTGCTAATTTCAGTTCTCGTTCATCTCTTAAGAGGTGTTTTAAAACTGAGAATATGTATGCTGATAAGGCCAATAAATGCGTGTTTTCTATTTGATTGTATTTAAAATGAGGGTAGGTAGCTAAGTACTAATTAGTATATATAATGTACTAAATACTGGACTCGACCAGCTCAATTAGATGCACAAATCAATTTTGCTAATTTTTTTTATATAAATTTTTTTTTTACAAGGGGGTGGGGGGAACAGGTGGATGCTAGGGTCAGCAATGAAGCACAGGGATGGTTAACTAACCAAAACGCCATATTTTTCTTTTGGCCTAGTAACAAATGTTCTCACCATAGAACTGTTTCAGCTGCTTTGGTGTAGCCCTGCATGATCAAGCCATTGTTCCAATTGGCACTCAGTCATCACTGATGTGCTGCTGTGCCACTGAACACCAACAAAATAACTTTTAGACTGGAACCATTTTATGCCTATTTACCAACTATGGCTAGAGATTTGCATCTGTGTATATAAGCAAGTCTTTATATATATATATATATATATATATATATATATATATATATATATATATATGTAGGTATGTGTATTACACTGTATAATGAAAATCTCAAGAAAATTATGTTCTCTGATAGTGTTATTACACCAACAAAATAACTTTTAGACTGGAACCATTTTATGCATATTTACCAACTATGGCTAGAGATTTGCATGTGTGTATATAAGCAAGTCTATATATATATATATATATATATATATATATATATATATATATATATATATATATATATGTAGGTATGTAGGTGTGTGTGTGTATTACACTGTATAATGAAAATCTCAAGAAAATTATGTTCTCTGATAGTGTGTTATTAGTGACCATTTCATGTTTTTGCAGGAGTATTGATGGCCTAGAATTTTCTTTTGAACCAGGATATATTTAGTTTCTTTCACCTGAACTTGTCTTTTTAAAGTAATATAATGGATATAATTAATGTACATGTCAATGTGACCATGTATTCACATTTATTCAAATGAAATTAAATATTATTTGTTGATCAAACTCTTAATACTAAAATAGTTTAACTAAAGTCTATTGAATCCTGACTGCTGAATACTCTGCACCTTAAATGTCATCAAAAGCTTCTAACTTCTTGATAGCTATCAAAGTTACAATAGTAGGCATGTCCTAAACTAGATCAGAAAAAGGGAACATTTGGGGCCCATCAAAACAAATAACAAGCAGATACAAATTTGTTTTCATTGTGACATCAGTTTTTACTAGATCATATCTTTAGGTTTACCTTGTCCAAAAATATCCACATAATTTAACATTGATTTTACCATATGTGCTTCTTGGGTCGTTTGCATAATGACTGTCCAAAGGAATATGGATGTATAAGGATACAAATAAATTAAATAATTGCACATGATAGGCCATACATGGCAGCCAATATAACAGATTTAAGAACCTGGAAAGAATTACAAACTCACAGGAATCTACTGGCAAGCCCAAGGCCCAAACCCATGCTCAAGAGACAAGATGGTTGTGATCCATAACGGTGAGCGTTATAAACCAACCATGTCCCGAAAAATGCAATTTAAAAGTGTAATCAAATTCTAAAAAAAACACACTAATTTATGAAACAGATCTGAAGGCCAACACAACCTGTTACTACAGCACTTATTTCACTACTGAGCAAATATGTTCTTTTCCTTCATGCTTTTAAGGGGCCATAAATGATATCAATTAATATCCCAGTACCTTCTCCCCACCCAATTCTAATAAATGGACAGTCCCTTTTTGGAATCCATTGCCTGCCCACTACAGGTGTAGAGAGTATGTCTGTCATTTATAAACAAGTATTAATGTAATGTAATCTGATAATAAAACATTGTGTGTCTGATAACATGACCACTGTATCCTGCAGGCATGGCAAAGTTACCCTGAGTTCACTATTTTAAGCATAATTAAGAAGTCCTTATTTTGGCAAAAATACAGAACTTGAAACCACAAACATATAAATGAATTGACAGTAGGTCCTATTACATCTGACTCCATTTTGAAAAAAAATGTCAAGAGCATACAGGTTCAAATCCAATTCTGTATGTACTTAAATGTGTCATATGTACTTGCTTATAAGTAGAATCTAATTGCAAACAGCATAATGCCAGATACTTCATTAAATAATTGTGTTGGCAATTAATAGTGGCCCAGTCTATATTAAGGAATGGAGTTCTAAAGTGATAATTTGTGACTGGTTTCAATACAGATCTTGCTATTCTAAAGTGATAATTTGTGACTGGTTTCAATAAAGATCTTGCTATTCTAAAGTGATAATTTGTGACTGGTTTCAATACAGATCTTGCTATTCTAAAGTGATAATTTGTGACTGGTTTCAATACAGATTTTGCTATTCTAAAGTGATAATTTGTGACTGGTTTCAATACAGATCTTGCTATTCTAAAGTGATACTTTGTGACTGGTTTCAATACAGATCTTGCTATTCTAAAGTGATAATTTGTGACTGGTTTCAATACAGATCTTGCTATTCTAAAGTGATACTTTGTGACTGGTTTCAATACAGATCTTGCTATTCTAAAGTGATACTTTGTGACTGGTTTTAATACAGATCTTGCTATTCTAAAGTGATAATTTGTGACTGGTTTCAATACAGATCTTGCTATTCTAAAGTGATAATTTGTGACTGGTTTCAATACAGATCTTGCTATTCTAAAGTGATAATTTGTGACTGGTTTCAATACAGATCTTGCTATTTTTCTCCTTACTTAAATGAACCACATCATGTATTTATTATTTTTAAAATTAAATGGACATGTTCACAAAACCTTGACAGGATTATTGTGGCCAGGACAGGACTGGGGCAATGTCCTTCATTTACTTGCCTGATCACTTTTAGGTCATCAGGGACAGATATAAACCAATAATTTGTCCTAAGACATTTAAAACTGTCAATGCAACTGGTGCTTTTCTCACTGCTTAAGTTCTATATCTTGATTCTGTTTTCACTTCCATAACCAGTGTCGTCCTCTGATAGCATTAACCAATATTTACTTGTTCAGATATTCACAGCAAGGTATTACTAACGTAATAATTTATAATTAACATGTCTGCCTCCAGTTGAGGTCAAAAGATTCCCTCAGTAACGCTTTGATTACTTATGTAGATATGAGATTAACAGTAGCAAATTTACTTGTGATGAATCAACCTATCATATCCACTCCTGTTGATTTCTTAGAATTTAACTTTTTTTCAGTTTAACCAATTATATCTACATAACATCAATTTAACTGTAAATTTTACATTTTCTCGAATTACTAACTTAAAATACACTTTGTTAGTTTTTTGTTGTTGTTTTTCATTAATATCTGATATATTGAAAGTTAAGCTTATTACATAAATAACATGCTCATTAAATCTCTTAATCTGATCTTCATGCTTTTATATGGATTAACACACTTCATAATTCTTCACATTTTGTTTTGGAATTTCTGCATTTTCAAGTTTTAAAAAAAAAAATCTTTCAGCAGACTGAATCATTGCAGTACATCTGTTTGTATTTAAGCCAATCCTTAATTTTAAATAGTGTTTCTGTTCTGACTAGCTTCATTGATTTCAGTAGTGAGCCATACATGTTATTAACTGTGCTTCAAACTTTTTGTTTTTAAAGGAACATGTTGATCTAATTCAATGGTTTCAAGTGCTTCAGTGGGATCTTCTACGTTTTCTACATATAGAAGCAATGAGCTGGCTAAATCAGATAAAACTGGGAAGAGATTCTTGCACCATTGCCGCGTCAACCAGTTACTACAAGATTATTACTTTTTGTTATGCAGTGTATTTTAAACTGGTAGAGAAACTTATTATCATGTAAAACATGGTTATACTATCCTGTATAATCGTTAAAATTGAGTCTACATGCACAGACCTAGATCTGCCACCACAGATTTGGGTATTTGCAAGTTGCTAGGAGTATTCAGTAGAACACACAAAATACTCCGTAATGTAATATGATATGGCTGATCAGGGTCTACCATATATACTCACTTATAAGTTGAGTCTAACTGCAAACGGCACAGATGCAGAACTACCACTGCATAATGTGCAAATCTGTGTATTTGCAGTTTGTTAGGAGAAATAAGTAGAACACATACTCTAATGTGCTTGCAAAAAATGCAATGGCTGATCAGAGTCCACCTAATACTCACTCATAAAGAGTCTAACTGCAAACTGCACAAAGATCTGGTTAAATGACTTTGTTAGGAGTAATTAGTCAAATAAAAAACAGACTTTGATCTACCAGCATATTATGTAATGGCAGATCTGGTTCTATGATGATTACAGCTAGAGTCTTCTTATAAGCAAGCATGTATGGTATGGTACAACCAACAAAAATACTGCAAATAATCAAATAAAAATAAAAAAGCACGCAGAAACTGGTGAAACTAGAAAAAGTCTTCCACTTCATAATGTGCTGGCAGATCAGAATATATGACCATCACTTGAAACTTTCAGTAGAACAATCAGTGTATACTAGTAGTGTGACAAATAAATATTATCAATGACTGGTCGTAATGCTAAATGAGAAAGTTTTTCAATTATGATTCTGAATAATCAAACACAAAAATATTAAAGTCTTACTCTTTGAAACATTTCTTCTTAATTCAGAAGATTTTCTCTGTTTCACAACCAAATGCAACACTTACTGGATAAAAACAAAATAGATCATTTAAATACACAATGGTATCTCTGTTCCTAGTATCAGCCAATTGGAGATTTTGTTAAATACTGTGATTTTGATGACACCCCACTAACCCCCGCCTGTCAGTTCCCTGCAGTACAAAATCATCCTGGGAGTATAAAATACAGAAACAATGACTTCCAGGTCAAATAGACATAAATGAACCCAAATGCCAACAGCATGTCATATGAAAAATTCTGGCAAACTGTTGGACTTAAGCAAAAAAAAAAATTAAAAGCAGAATAAGAAAATAAAATATAACAGTCAAAGAGTTGGAACAACCACTGATGCAAAATAGTGTTCAAATTATACAGATTTAACACGGATGACAAAGGAATGGCTATTAATCTGATGCAGATGGGTTAGAAACATCAGCAACATAAATCTTAACGTTACTCTGGATTTAGCAAACAATGGAGGGGCCCCCCGGGTGGATGAATGGTCTAAAGTACTCTCTGTTATGGATCACTGCCATCTCACCTCTGTCTGTGTGGATTCGAGTCTCAGATTCGGCCAAAGTGGGTATGTGAGAAAACTTGCCAGCAGCTTTTTGTGGGTCAGTGGTTCTTTCAGGGGGTTTTCCCCGGGTTCTTCCTCCACCATTAATACTGGCCGCCATGTATAGCCTATCGTGTTTTGAAAAATGGCGTTAAACCCTACAACAACAACAAACTATGCATCAATTTCCCACTAATAAAAACTTGCTAGTGTTGCTCTTTTGAGTGGCAATTTAGTAAAACTTAAAGAGTCACAGACAACCTATGTACCAGTAAACTGCTGTATTTTTTTGTGATGAACATAATATTTCTTCAGTATCCATTACAAATACAGAAAATATCTCTAACCAACCATAAGCAATGGTTAATCAGTTCTGATTATCCAATTATCAATATGTAACCTTTGACTGATTCTCAACATGTAAACCCAGATATGCAAGTTATTCAATCGCAGAATTGATTTTGTATTGTTTTCCAGTGGGCATGTAACAAATAATAACAAATACTTTATCAGTATTTCCCCTAAAGATTGAGAGCAAAAAATATCCCCTTGGTGTCAGAACTCAGAGTCAGACTAAGTAAAAAAACAAATGGTGTCAGAACTTTGCATGAAATTTTAAATAAATAGTATCTCTGATGCAAAAATGCAGGTAAAGGCAAACATGGCATTTATATAAACAACTAAACTAGGCTAAATCTATAGTGGGATTCTGAGCAAAAATCACATCCTTGCGGTAACAATTGACTATTGTACCAAAGATGGTCAGGCAAAGCTTTGTGCTAAGCAGACCAATTTCTAAAAATTTCTTATGCACATTATGATGCTTGGAGTATGCATTTTGACAAGTGTTACCTTACATCACCACAAACAGATAACTGTGACTTATCTATATATCACTTTAAAGATGCAAACGAGGAAAATAATGTTTCTTGGTACACTGAACTTTCATGCTGGTGAAATATGTTCCATTCTTTCAACATTAAAGGAGTGTGAATGTGTGTGTGTGTGTGTGTGTGAGATTTGGATTTTTAACATAACTTTTTTTAATTAAAAATCAGTCATATTACTACAATATGTCTAAAGTTTGGCAGTTTATAGTGATATCAAGCACTGGAGCATCATGTCCCACCCGTCACACAAAATTAAACTAAGATGAAAAAAAGCATGTCAATATTGTACTAATCTGTCAAATGTGACTTTCTTGACATAGTACAGTGTTAATACATGGCCAAAAAACAGAATCTAGTAGTAGACTAATGTAATCCAGATCGGTCTTGACACCAAAGGTGTCGTGTAAAAGCATGTTATGACTTTCAATTTGCCAGGAAGATATGCTACATAATTCAATGATTTGTGTACCAAACTAACATAGAATAACAACCTTGATAACTATTTAAGAGGTGGCCACTAGTGCCAGAGTGGTTTAAAGCACTCACTGTTCTGGATCACTGCCATCTCACCTCTGAGTAGGTTTTTAGTCTCAAGCTCGATAATGTGACAAAGCTTGCCAGTATCTTATTGGGGGTCAGTAGTTCTTCCAGAGTTTTCCAGTGTAACTTCTTCCTCCACCAATTATATTGGCCACCATGTATACATTTGAGCTGAAAAATGTTAAACCCTACCACAACAATAACAACAAAGATATAAGAAGACCCATATGGCACAAAACAGATGCAAAGAAAATAAAATATAATGCCTTGGCTCCCATTTTAGTCATAGATCTTTTACCCAACTGCGATGTGTATTTTTCTTTATTTGCTGTTTCACTACATGTTGCTATTAGAAAATTCACATAAATTACTTTCTTTTATCTGATATGATCAAAATCTAGGTTGCGTTTGGGCAGGTTGAGGTGTTTAGATACTTGTATATCTTTCTTGTATGTTCCTAATGCATTCTTTTATTCTCTCATCAGATGTAAAGAAAATTGCTGATCTGATTAGCAAGAAGTGGCACAATCCATTCTCATCTAGAATATTACTGACAGGTAGACAAATTTATCCTCAGGTTTGGTTTTAAAATAAGAAATGGAACTGTTTCAAAACCGATTTAAAAGTCCAAAATTGCCAGGATCAATACAATCTATGTCACATCCCTGCATTTGCAATGGTGGATGGATCAGATTTTAAAGCACCTGCAGGCTGCTATACCTTTGTTTGATAAACCAATAAAGTCTAATCTTTTTTTAAAAAAAATTAACTCCTATACTGATACATGACGATAATCTCTTCAGTGAGCAGTGAGAGCTTCTGGCCTATTATTCAAGGGTTGCAAGATCGATAGCTGCCCAGGCCAGTCTGGATCAGTTGCCTAAACATCAAAGCCATCAGTACCATGAAAAATGTTGTACTGATGGATTCCTGAAAAAAAAATCCAGCACATACCATGGAATACTGCAATCATTTTTGTGTTTAGCAATTAAATGTTCTGAAACAGGGGAATGACACTTTATTTAAAAAATCTCCATCTGCTGATAGCTAGAATTATCTAGCTCCTAATTATAGCAAAATAACACCATATAATATCCATTATTCAAAAAATATTATTTTAAATTAAACAAAAAAACTTATCTACAATCAAGACAAAATTGCAGCTGCCCCCACCCCCTTAAATGGTCAGTGCCTTGATCAACTTGCTATGTAAATGTACAAGCTATAATAAAAAAAACTGTTAACACATTATTAACACCTTGTGCTGCATTTATGGGGCAGGAGGCCTCCTGCCAAGCTCTGTAGTATCAAGGTCTGATGTTTGATACACTAAATTGGGTGGTATTTTAGAAAGGTACTCAGATTTAGCTCTACAATGATACCAAATAATCTGGACATTTTAGCTGCACTACAAAATACTGAGGTTAAAAACAAAGTTGGACTAGTTTTTTTTCCACCAAAAATTTGCTAGTGGTCGGAATATGATTTTGTGTCCAGATTTAAGACTTTTTGGCCTCAGATCTTAGGCAGACCAGTCTGAAGTGCACTCAGACAGGTGAACTTGTGCAAAAAGTAGGATAAGGTGGGCATTTTTATTAAAGAGTGGTTTCCATATGAAAATGATAAGTCTGTTAAGCAACAAAAAAAGAAAAAGAAAACAAGAACTCCAACTTTTGGACTTCTTCTCATGTGCAAGCAAAATAACCAATGGAAAACATTGTTTTTAACACAACTAGACATTAAGCTAATGGAAAAATGCTTGGAAGTCGATATAGTAGGATGTATTAAGATCTAGTCCCCAAAATGTGTTTCCAACTCACATTTCATGCGAAAACAGCAAAACCTTCCAAGGGTCAATGTGTTAATTGAAGTGGGATGACTGCTCACACCCGAGCTGACACCATGTGAAAGACATTGTGCTGCCATTAGGGTGCTTGTTGATAAAATTGGCAATGTTGACACTTGAAGGATACAATTTATATTAATAAATATTAAATATTAAGGTTATATTACATTGATAATTACATTAGTAATAAAACAGGCAGAGAAACTTTGAGTGGAATATCAACATCTGGGCAAGATATTTAGCGTTGTCAGAAAACATAAAATACACTCACATGAAGAAGAAAAAAAACTGAAAATATTTAGCAGACTTGAGAAATTATATAAAATTCAACACAGAAGAAATCATACAAAAGTAATATAAGTTGTAGGATTTATCATCATTTTTCAGCACAAGAAAGGTTATAAATGGTGGCCAGTATAAATGGTTAAAGAAGACCCCCCCCCCCCTCCCAAGAACCACAACCCACAAGAAGCTACTGGTGTACTTTCTTATACACACATTGGCTGAGTAATATGTGATTAATACATTAACATATGCTAGTAAAATATAACCCTTTTCTTGAATCCACAAGATTTCCAAAAGTTGGGCCCAAATATCTTTCACAACATTCCATATAATTACATGTACCAAGATGGCCACCCCAGCGGCACACGTGACATGTGTCAAACATGTGACAAAAGGATTATAAATATAATTGTATTTGTAGCATTCAAATTTGTGACAAAGTTAACTGTTTTGCAAACAAATAAATAACATTTTAATTATCTTGTCACAAAATAAGAAAATATGTTCTTAAGATTGCTCATGAATTTCTGTATATTTCTTACTGAAAGAAATCACCGAAGTATCAGTACAGTAAAAAAGCATGGCACATACCACTGGAAACAACTGTGATAAACCGGTAATACCACATAACTCTAATCGTCATGTTCTTGGAAAAGGCACTTGGATCCCATTCCTTGGCATGATATAGCCAAAAATACTTTGAACATTTCTGTTAAAAACCAACCAGCAGATGTTCTTCGGCAGTGTACAGCATACAACACAACAATAAAGGTTTATTCTTCAGACACTACTAACACGCTCTTCTGTACTGCATATCTTATGTCATGAAACAAAATGTTAATTTTATTTTATTCTATCTACTTTTAATTCTATTCTATTCCATTTTTTTAAATTTTATTTAATTTATTCTATCTCTACAGAAAAAAATGAATAAAATGCCATAAATAATTACTGAACTGGTGAGAGTGAGTCTATCACATTTCTGGTCTTTGTACAACATGCAACACTGAACTACAGGAGGAAGAAGTTATTTGATACCATATAAGATACTTATAAGTTGAGTCAAACTGCAAACAACAAAGATCCTAAACTGCCATAGCCTAATGCACCTGCTGATTGGGATTTATGTTGGTTGTTCTATTGATTATTTGATTATATTAAGTGATGGCAGATTTGGATCTGTGCAGTTTGCAGTTGGACTTGTCAATTATTACAGTATATATGGCAATCTTTAGCAATCTCTGATCAGCTAATTTATATTTTTGTTTTCAGAAATACTAAAATCGTTGGATGCTTCTCCATGATCAATGTATGTTATTTTAATGGCACTTTCAGCACATTACTGGCAATATCAAGCCATGGAAATGTCATTACTGGCAATATCAAGCCACGGAAATGTCATTACTGGCTATATTATGCCATGGAAATGTCATTACTGGCAATATCAAGCCATGGAAATGTCATTACTGGCAATATCAAGCCACGGAAATGTCATTACTGGCTATATCATGCCATGGAAATTTTTTACTGGCTATATCATGCCATGGAAATGTCATTACTGGCTATATCATGCCATGGAATTGTCATTACTGGCTATATCATGCCATGGAAATGTCATTACTGGCTATATCATGCCATGGAAATGTCATTACTGGCTATATTATGCCATGGAAATGTCATTACTGGCAATATCAAGCCATGGAAATGTCATTACTGGCAATATCAAGCCACGGAAATGTCATTACTGGCTATATCATGCCATGGAAATTTTTTACTGGCTATATCATGCCATGGAAATGTCATTACTGGCTATATCATGCCATGGAAATGTCATTACTGGCTATATCATGCCATGGAAATGTCATTACTGGCTATATCAAGCCGTGGAAATATCATTACTGGCAATATCATGCCATGGAAATGTCATTACTGGCTATATCATGCCACGGAAATGTCATTACTGGCTATATCATGCCATGGAAATGTCATTACTGGCAATATCAAGCCACGGAAATGTCATTACTGGCTATATCATGCCATGGAAATGTCATTACTGGCTATATCATGCCATGGAAATGTCATTACTGGCAATATCAAGCCACGGAAATGTCATTACTGGCTATATCATGCCATGGAAATTTTTTACTGGCTATATCATGCCATGGAAATGTCATTACTGGCTATATCATGCCACGGAAATGTCATTACTGGCTATATCATGCCATGGAAATGTCATTACTGGCAATATCAAGCCACGGAAATGTCATTACTGGCTATATCATGCCACGGAAATGTCATTACTGGCTATATCATGCCATGGAAATGTCATTACTGGCAATATCAAGCCACGGAAATGTCATTACTGGCTATATCATGCCATGGAAATGTCATTACTGGCTATATCATGCCATGGAAATGTCATTACTGGCTATATCATGCCATGGAAATGTCATTACTGGCTATATCATGCCATGGAAATGTCATTACTGGCAATATCATGCCATGGAAATGTCATTACTGGCTATATCATGCCATGGAAATTTTTTACTGGTTATATCAAGCCATGGAAATGTCATTACTGGCTATATCATGCCATGGAAATGTCATTACTGGCTATATCATGCCATGGAATTGGTAGCAAAGTACCTTTCCCCAAACACACTCTTTGGCCACTGACTTAGACTGGACTGACATGTAATTAACATATGGCTCTTCGATTATAGTCCAATACTCATCGACTTCATTACTGCAGCTCACCATACCAAAAGACATGTTTGAAACAGAGACGGAAACAAATGTCCTTGATCACTGCTTTATTTACATTTCCTTTAAAATTCCTGTTCTTTTGGGTCATAATGACTGGGAAAGTCAAATATTCAATCTACTTTTTAAATTGTATTAAAAAGCCCTTGCATCAGTCAGAAAAGAAGTCCTCAAACAATCCTTTGATATACTGGTATATTGTTAATGACGCAAGATCGCTGCATGAATCCCCTCAACTTTTACCTTATTATATAACTAAAAATGAGCTCTATGCATGTTTGGCAGATCAATTCAACTTCCAAATAAATAGCAAGATATGCTGAACATTATGATCAAGTTCTAAATGGCAACCATCCTTAAAACAAAAGAAAACTTTACACAATTACAACGTAGACATCAAACACATTTTCCCTTTGTCAATACTTATACAAGTGTCACTATACCACCTGATAAATTTTACAGTTCCGATTGGCTGACAACATGGACCTATATAAGGCATCTACAGGATGTTATACTTGATTACAGAAATTAGACCTGTTCCATCAGGCAGTACTGCCCAGTGCTAATATTAAATGTCATGTTATAGAATTATCTGGTGGAATATAATACTTTCAGTTTGGCTTGGGATTTATACCCAGTCAAACTACACTACAGGCAATGCAGTTCCCAACTGAGAATACAATAATAGGATAATACTGTTCCTCGTTAAGGTCAGCTAATCTTCATCTCTAACTTACCATATATAGTCACAAGTCCAACTGTAAAAAAATAAAAACCCTGATTTGTGGTCATGTACTGCAGACCTATGTCTATGTTGTTGGATCTAATAATTACTCCTAAAATGCTGCATTGACCCAAATCTGCAGTGCATTATGTGACAGCAGATCCTGATTTGTGCACTTTGTAATTGCATGACTTGCATGTGATGTATATTATTTTATTCATATAGAACACAATGGAAGCTGAACATCTTTAAAAACAGCTGATTTAAAATTCTTGTAAATAAAATAACCACTCTTTGCTTTTGCATGCATATTTTGGTTACTATATATTCTACAAAAGCATGATATAGTATCGGCAATCAGTTACCTATCCTGACAATGATAAATTACACATTACTGGCTCAAAATATGTGATGTCTAACATTAACTTCTGTTTGACTAATATATCATTTTATTAATTATAGGCCTGCATACATTGATTTATATACCAGTTACTTGGGTTAGCCTTGGTTCTAGAAAATTATTTATCATTTAAATTACAAATTATAACAAAGAAACACATACAAAAATAGTCTTTTGTGTGAAAAGCCAATACAAGGTTTCAAAGTTTGATAAGAGCAGGGGGAAATGCTAGCAATGATGCCAGTACTGCAAATCAATGACTGAACTTAATATTTTGATATAATCAGGCTGGGTAGTATTATTGTGACATCAGTTTTTGTCAAAGAACAGAATTACACATGCTGTTCAAGTATAGAGTTATGGTCATTTTTAAAAAAAAAAAAATTGATAGGCATTTGGTTTTGTTTGTTTTTTATGGTTTTAACGCCATTTCTCAGCACAATATAGGCTATACATGGCAGCCAATATTATTGGTGGAGGAAGAACCCGGAAAACCCCCGGAAAGAACCACCGACCCACGAGAAGCTACTGGCTCTTAGACTCGAACCCACGCAGACAGAGGCGAGATGCTTTAGACTAGAGCTGTACCGATGTCACTTTTTGCCGATTATGCCGATACCGAGTATAGCCGATTATCAAAATTACCGATACCGATTATGAGACCGATTATTAATAATCCAATCTATTCGGGTTCTTGAAACAATGTGTCCAAATAAATTACTACTCTGTTGTCCACAGACCGTGGGGGTGGGTGATTTTTTTTTTTTTTGCAAACAGGAAAGTTTCGCGGCACAATAAATATGTTCTAATCACTATGTAAATTGAGGCAACGCTTTTTGAGTTTATTGCCGACTTTCTATGAGCAAAGGTCGACGGCTTGCTTTGACAACAACAAATACTCGTTATTGCTGCGGCAACATCAGATAATTGTTAAACATTGATATAGAATTGTTTTATTTGTTTAGTATATGTCGGTGCTTCAAAGGTACAGTAAAACCTGTTATGACTTATGAGAGACCGCCCCTTCTGCCAGATGGTGGCTTGGTGAAACACTAACAAAAGAAATAAAAAATAATTTTAAAAAATCCGGAATGATTCTCACTTACTAGTATTAAAGACAATGAGTTCGTTCACCCTCCAGGCATTATGGATTAACTGAAAGACAGACGACGTACTCAAACCTACACTGAAGCCCTTTCAAACAATTTCTCACTGGGACATAAGGACTATCGGTGTTTTGTGAGTTTTCATAAAGATAAAGAAAAAACACAAACCTCAAAATTGACTGTGTATATATCCATCATTACTCCCTTTGATGTTAATCTTACTGGCTATTCACATGACTTTGGCACCACAATGGCGGTTAGCGACATGTACTTTAGTCTGGTTTACTGCATTTTACAAATGTTACCGGACGCTGGAGTTGAAAATTTCGCACAACTGGCAGCAAGATAAATTCTTTTTAAATACTTTATTAGAGCAATCTCTTTGTTACAAAAGATTAATTAATGGTTCGATGTGTTTATCTCGATATATGGTTATTCGACTATACAGTAGTGTTAGTTAATGAGCAACTTGTTTGCATACTGCATTTATCCCAAGCTCTAGTGTTACAAAGGATTAAGTTACGATCAGTCAAAACGCAACTGTGGATACAACTTTTATCAGGAAAAATTGGTTATTTAAAAAAATTATTTGCATCGGCACCGATTATTTGTGCCGATACCCGATTATACCGATTGTGCTAATAATCGGCCCGATTACGCGTACGGGCGATTAATCGGTACAGCTCTACTTTAGACCACTAGGCATTTGGAATATAATTTATGCACATAGTAACCAATTATGTAAGAAGAATGAAAGCGTTTACAAAAGCACTCGAAAAACAACCTGATACCTCTGGCACACACTCTTTACTTGTAGCAATCATAAAAACCTGTATTATCCCAAAATTCCTAATCAAGAACTTCTCTTTACTTAACATTAAATTAACCAATACCAGCATTTTCCTGCAATAATTTCATTTATATGGCAATGTCTGAGTAATATACAATGCATTAATAAAATAGGTTACCATTATTTATTCGAAAAAATAAAAACATGTAACTACTAAGTTTAGTGTTATTAAAACAGCATTTGACAGTCTTGAAAATCGGTTGCCATTTTTATTTTTTCAGACTGGTTTTTGAAATTTCCATTCACTTTGTAATACAATGAAAAACATGGTTCCATTCCATTAATATGTATGAAACTAGTCAAGAATAATGCTGAACCATTAGCACTGTAAAACCTGAGGAGACTATGAAACACTATTTTACTATCACTAGCCTCTACAGGTTTTTACTTGGTGAAGAGAAAATGGTAACCTATTTGACCTGATTATGTCTTGTTCATTACTCAAGATTACCATATGAAGAAAATTGTAAAAGAAAAATGCCAGAATTTGTGCTTGAGAGCATTAAGTATTAAATCATTAATCACATGCTGCTTGCTTTGGTCCACCTCAGATGCTAGATGTAAAACAATAAAATGGTACAAGCAGCTACCAATTATTTGGCAATTGGCATTAAAAGGTTACTGTTAGGACTGGTTGGCCTAGTGTAAGGATAATGTGAATGGGTGTGGCATTAAAAGGTTACTGTTAGGACTGGTTGGCCTAGTGTAAGGATAATGTGAATGGATGTGGCATTAAAAGGTTACTGTTAGGACTGGTTGGCCTAGTGTAAGGATAATGTGAATGGGTGTGGCATTAAAAGGTTACTGTTAGGACTGGCTGGTCTAGTGTAAGGATAATGTGAATGGGTGTGACATCATGCTACATGTCTGTGGCATGACGCCCCGGTGCTGGATATAGCACAACTGCCACACTGCAGACATCATAGTGATATGACTGGAAAATTGTTCAAGTTACATTAAAAATCTGAAACACATGTGCACAATCATTTGCTGCTTGTACATTTTATTGATACAGTAACATTGTTCAAATGCTACTTTTCAAAGAAGTATACCCTCCATTGTTATATTCCTTTGCTAAAAGTTATAGATCATTATGTATCAATTTATATACTAAAATGCCAACAAAAATTATTAAATCTTCACAAAAAAAACTTATATGAAGCGAGAATACGGCCTCCTACAAAAATGATTAAACCTTCAAAAAACAGAACTTATATAAATGAAGTGGGAATACTGCATTAATAAGTAAAGTATGTACAAGTTACCAAATTGTTAAAACTCCAGAAATCCAATAAATCCTGATATTAAAAAAAACAACCAAAAACCCCAACCAGAATACATCATTCTGGATGTAAAGAAAGGATAGACCTACCAGGATTTGTTGTCATCACTGGGTCAGCTGGTTTCCTAAGGTCTGGCTGAGAAGTAACTGGGATCACAGATATTTGCTGCTGGGGTCCTCCAGATATCACTCCACTATCAGCAAGGCATTGCTGGGGTCTGAAGGTCACCTTCTGTTTCAGAATTGTTACACCTTCTGATGTCTTTGTCAAAACAGGGTCCATAACTTGTGACATTGTACCAATTGAATCTGGGAGAAGCTGTGCCGATCCTAAAGCTGCACTACCACCTTGTGGGATTATGGCATTTCCCGGGGTAACAACTGCCTTTGTTGTATAAACAATCCCTTTATCCTTGTTGACGAGTCCTGCAGGAATGTTAGAACTCTGGACTTCTGATAAAGATTGTGTTACAAGTCGTCTATTATTTACTGTTTGAGGATCAAAATTTGTGGAATAACTCCGTCCCTTCTGCTGAGATAATAATGCATGTGCAGCCAACTTTTGCTGAACTGTTGATGTAAACACTGAACCTGGGTTGACAGCTGCAAATGACTGGGGTGACATTTCACTAACAGATTTTGCGGACCTTGGAGTATTGGTATCAATTCCTGAATCAACACTTTTATTAGGTTCCATTTTTGCATTCAAAATTGTTACTCCTGGGATAGTTGGGCACTGGAATGCAGATATGGCAAGCCCTGACACAGTATTCTGCGGGAACCTAGGTGTGATAGGAGATATATGTTCAGAAGATGAGCTGCCAGATTTAGATGTTCCTGTACTCCAGCTGCGTGTGGGGGAGACAAGATATCCACTATTATTAGGATTATGTGGGGAAATTGGAGTGAATGCAGTTGCAAGACCACGCATACTTTGTGGGGATGATGCATGCCGTTGCCTAGGAGATAAGGATGGCTGAGAAGGGTCAGGGGAGAAAGCAGGAGTTGTAGATCTTGAATTCCCAAGAGAAACTAACATATTTGCTGCCTCTGTTTCATCAATATCAAAACGTTTTCTGTTCCCATGATCATATTCACTGTCCCGAGAGCTGTCTGCCCACTCAATGTGTCCCTCTTTCATCTCCCCCTTTCTCATTCCTGGAAATGTTGGGGCGGCTCGAGGAGTCTTATTATCTAAGGACAAATGCCTTGAACAATACCCTCGTCGCTGAGATTCTTTTGTACAACCTTCCTTGGAACACAACCTTCTCCATTGTTTGCCATTGAACTTCTTTCTAATTCCATTTGGAGTTGACACTACATCACCTTTCTTATATTTCTGTGCTGTTACTGGTGATCGTGGTGTACTTGACCGACTGCTTTCTCCTGACTGAACACTATGGCTCCGCACCATTTCTCGCTTCTTTGGAGGCTGTTTGCTCTTCCCATCACTCTGACTTTGACCTGACCTAGACCCTGGAGTTGCACTTCCAGATCTTGGTGTACTCAAACCAGATGAATCAAAGTAGACCTCCTCACTCCGCATTTCATCCTCAGACGATTCACGCTCAAAACTAGCACTCTGAGCTAAAGAGGGAGATCTCTCCAATCTTGTTAGTGGGGATGAAGTATCTATATATGGGTGATGAGACATATGGACAGGAGGCTGCAATGGATGCATTCCCACTGGATAACTAGCAGGTACTGAGATCTGTGGGGATACTGGAGGTGGTGTGTGATGTTCAGGGATACCTTCCTCCAAGTCCTCGTGCCATGGAGGTTGCAAAAGTCTTACTGCTGCTCTAGATACACATACAACAGGACCAAATCTCTCAACATGGGAATCATTTAACAACTGAATTCTGTACATTATTGGCTGGACCTTTTTCTCAATAATTTGTCCCTCGTAAAAAATATTTTCCTCTGGAATAATTCTAACACATACTTTACAACCTATTGCAATCATTATTGCCAAAGGACAATGGTCACTAATCAGGTCTGTGTTGTGATTGTCTAACACATCATTATAATAAGCCAATTCATATTCACCATCAAACAATACACCAATACGCCGATTCTGAATGATATTTTTAATAATCCCTGCTTGGTAAGTAGAGTTCCTTCTAGCCAAGACTCGCTGGTTGATCCAATCCTGTAAGTTTATCATTGGTCGCTTTGCTTGAAATACAGGGGCAGACAAATCTTGGTCCAGCTCATCCACAGCCTTGCGTTTCTTTGGTGGTTTAGCAATGATTTTCTCTTCAGTTGGAGATTTTACTATAAAAGAAATAAAAATTTTACTGGTATATGTGATTTTTCATAGTGTTTAGCGACTTCAAGCAAAGTAAGGTCATAGTAGAAACATCCGGGTAAAAAGGTATACAAATCTGAGCTTGACAGCCTACACTAACACTGAGACATCAAGGTAAAAAGTATGCAAATTTAAGCTTGACAGCCTACATTAACACTGAGACATCAAGGTAAAAAGTATGTAAATTTAAGCTTGACAGCCTATATTGGACTGAAGCATCAGGGTAACTTTAATAAGTTTAAGCTTGACAGCCTGTATGGGATTGAAGCATTTAAGGTAACAAATATACAAGTTTATGCTTGACAGCCTATACTGATACTGAGGCATCTGGGTAAAAAGTATACAAGTTTAAGCTTGACAGCCCACATTGATACTGAGACATCTGGTCAATGAGTAAAAAGGATAGAAGTGTATGCATGACAACATGTATACAGATTTAGGCATGACAGCCTATGAGAGACTGAGACATCCAGGTAACAAGTATAAAAGTTCAAGCTTGACAGCCTGTGTGGGACTGAGACATCAAGGTAACAAGTATACAAGTTTAAGCTTGACAGCCTGCATATGATTGAAGCTTTCATCAAATGGCTTCCTGTACAAACTTTCTCCTGACTAAGTTTTGTAGATTCTTGTCTCACTACAAAACATGCCATAACTTAATTCACATGTCCATCCAAAACACTTCAGTGCAAAGCAAGACAACAAAAAGGTGACATCTGACAAAATGTATTTGGAAGTCCAGATATTGTATTACCTGTCTCTGCTGCAGTTTCAGCACTTTCTGCTGGGTTTCGTTGTTGTATGCTGCTGGGTGGAGTGGGTGTGGCGGGTGTTGAAGGCACTGTACTAATGCTAGAGGATGATCGGCTAGATGTAGCTGTCTCACTGGTCTCTTTGTCTGGTGACAGCTTCTTTGTCAGCCTTGCCATATTACCTGGAGTAGGAAAATTAAATTAAATAGTGATTTCAAGAGAATACATGTACTTAAAATACAAAATGCACTACCAAGTCAATCAATTACACTATAATATGGCTATACTGAATCAAGTCTGTATTTCTGACGTGTCATAAACAGAATCTTTCATTTATGCTAATATTAAATTAAATCCATTAAACTTATCGAATAATTTAAATCGCCAGCTTGCCAATGGTTCACACAAGACAGAACTTATTTAATCCATGTCAGATTTCATTCAAAGTTGTCACTAAAGTAATATCATCCATCTTGCCTGTGAAATGAGCTCTGATATGTTGCATGTTTTAACAAGGCTTCCAGTCTTGGCTATCACCTGGTAAGATGCACCGTCAATCATTTATCATAAAAATAATCAGTTGTGATGGCCATAAGCCATTTCAATTTTTTATTTTTTATCACTACACTAAGTGCATATTTTATGCAAAATACACAATACTGTAGTTAACTGACCACTAGCTATAGATTCAAGCAGTAAGTTAGCTACAATTGTCACAATGAGTTGACAAGTGTTACTGTGTTTCGGGTTTAAAGCCAATTCAAGTTGGTCTGTATATAATGTCTAGTATAATTGGTGGTAGGAGAACCTGAGAAAAACAAAGTAAAAACCACTGATCCATGGGAAGCTACTGACAAGCTATTTCACATACCCACACTGGCCGAGTCTGAACCCATGTGGACAGAGGTTAGATATCAGTGATCTGTAAAGGTGAGCATGTTAGACAACTCGGCCACCCAGGGCCCTGTTAATCTGACTTAGTATGTAGAGGTCTGATAATCTTACTTTGAAAGTATGTAGAGATCTGATAATCTCACTTAGAAAGTAAAGTAGAGGCCTGATAATCAGACTCTGAAAGTATGTAGAGGCCTGATAATCTTACTTTGAATGTATACAGAGGCCTGATAATCTGACTTTGAAAGTAAGTAGAGGCCTGATAATCTTACTTAGAAAGTAAGTAGAGGCCTGATAATCTGACTTTGAAAGATGTAGAGGCCTGATAATCTTACTTTGAAAGTATGCAGAGGTACATACCTGATAATTTTACTTTGAAAGTATGCAGAGGTCTGATAATCTGACTTAGAAAGTGTGTAGAGGCCTGACTTAATTCTGGCATCATTCGGTTTTGGCCTGAATTCACTACTAGTCAACCATGGCATCATGGAAACTCACAAACACTTTACTGTGTGACATTTCCTCCTAGTAATTCTAATTATTTTGGGATAGGGATATTCCCATTATTCACACAAGTAATCACACAAATCAAAACAATTCCTTAAAATGGGGTGCTATCAAATGCACATACATGTACTCCAAATTTATTACAGTATGTAGAGGCCTGATAATCTAACTTAGAAAATATGTAGAGGTACATAGGGAGGACTTTGAGGGTATGCACTTTCAAAATGTTCACTACTTTTTAAAAAAAACTTTGCTGTACAGGATACTAATATTCAAAATTTGTCACATGAACAAGTGAGATGACAGTAATTAGTAAAGCAAGTGCTTCAGACTCAGCCAAAGGAGTCTAAATCAACAGAGAGCGAATAGGAATAAAAGTTCCTGACAAGTCAATAGATGCAGAACTTCAGGAAGCATTAAATGATGCCACAGGCAGTATGAAGCAGTTTATTAAATCGGAAATAGAAAAACAGATACATTAGTTTTTTAATTCTATTAAGGAAAGACCATTGAGCTAGAGGTCAGTTCCAAAAAGTTGAAGTCAGAAAAAAGCTCCATAAAAGACCAATAAAAAACTAACAAAAGATGAACTTACAAGAAGCTTGTTAAAAGACAGACCAATAAGCTCACTAAGGACATATCAGTAAGAATCTAATAGAGGACACAGCAATAAAATACTCATGAAAGACATGCCAATAAGTAGTTTCTCAAGGACAGACAAATAAAAAGTTTATCAAGGTCATACCAATATGAAGATCATGAAGGATACCAATAAGAATGAAGTTCATGAAGGACACAGACCAATAAAAAGTTTATTAAAGACAGACCAATAAGAAGCTCATTAAGATCAGACCAATAAAAAGATCATTAAGGACAGACCAATAAGATCATTAAGGACAGACCAATAAGATCATTAAGGACAGACCAATATGAAGTTTATTAAAGACAGACCAATATGAAGTTTATTAAAGACAGACCAATAAAAAGCTCGTTAAGGATAGACCAATAAGAATGAAGTCCATTAAGGACACAGACCAATATGAAGTTTATTAAAGACAGACCAATAAGAAGTTTATTAAAGACAGACCAATAAGAAGTTTATTAAAGACAGACCCATAAAAAGATCTTTAAGGACAGACCAATAATAAGTTCATTAAAAACAGACCAATAATAAGTTCATTAAGGACAGACCAATAAGAAGTTTATTAAAGACAGACCAATAAGAAGCTGAATAATGACAGACCAATAACAAGTTCATTAAAAACAGACCAATAAAAAGATCATCAAGGACAGACCAATATGAAGTTCATTAAGGACAGACCAATAATAAGCTGAATAATGACAGACCAATAAGAAGTTTATTAAAAACAGACCAATAAAAACTGAATAATGACAGACCAATAAGAAGTTCATTAAGGACAGACCAATAAGATCATTAAGGACAGACCAATATGAAGTTTATTAAAGACAGACCAATATGAAGTTTATTAAAGACAGACCAATAAAAAGCTCGTTAAGGATAGACCAATAAGAATGAAGTCCATTAAGGACACAGACCAATATGAAGTTTATTAAAGACAGACCAATAAGAAGTTTATTAAAGACAGACCAATAAGAAGTTTATTAAAGACAGACCAATAAGAAGTTTATTAAAGACAGACCAATAAGAAGTTTATTAAAGACAGACCCATAAAAAGATCTTTAAGGACAGACCAATAATAAGTTCATTAAAAACAGACCAATAATAAGTTCATTAAGGACAGACCAATAAGAAGTTTATTAAAGACAGACCAATAAGAAGCTGAATAATGACAGACCAATAACAAGTTCATTAAAAACAAACCAATAAAAAGATCATCAAGGACAGACCAATATGAAGTTCATTAAGGACAGACCAATAATAAGCTGAATAATGACAGACCAATAAGAAGTTTATTAAAAACAGACCAATAAAAACTGAATAATGACAGACCAATAAGAAGTTCATTAAGGACAGACCAATAAGATCATTAAGGACAGACCAATATGAAGTTTATTAAAGACAGACCAATATGAAGTTTATTAAAGACAGACCAATAAAAAGCTCGTTAAGGATAGACCAATAAGAATGAAGTCCATTAAGGACACAGACCAATATGAAGTTTATTAAAGACAGACCAATAAGAAGTTCATTAAGGACAGACCAATAAGAAGTTTATTAAAGACAGACCAATAAGAAGCTGAATAATGACAGACCAATAACAAGTTCATTAAAAACAGACCAATAAAAAGATCATCAAGGACAGACCAATATGAAGTTCATTAAGGACAGACCAATAATAAGCTGAATAATGACAGACCAATAAGAAGTTTATTAAAAACAGACCAATAAAAACTGAATAATGACAGACCAATAAGAAGTTCATTAAGGACAGACCAATAATAAGCTGAATAATGACAGACCATTAAAAAGATCATCAAGGACAGACCAATATGAAGTTTATTAAAGACAAGACCAATAAGAAGTTTATTCAAGACAGACCAATAAAAAGATCATTAAGGACAGATGAAAAAGTTCATTAAGGACAGACCAATAAGAACCTCATTAAGATCAGACCCATAAAAATATCTTTAAGGACAGACCAATAAGAAGTTCATCAAGGACAGACCAATAAGAAGCTCATTAATGACAGACCAATAAGAAGTTCATTAAGGACAGACCAAATAAGAAGCTGAATAATGACAGACCAATAATAAGTTCATTAAAGACAGACCAATAAGAAGTTTATTCAAGACAGACCAATAAAAAGATCATTAAGGACAGATGAAAAAAATCATTAAGGACAGACCAATAAGAACCTCAATAAGATCAGACCCATAAAAAGATCTTTAAGGACAGACCAATAAGAAGTTCATCAAGGACAGACCAATAAGAAGCTCATTAAGGACAGACCAATAAGATCATCAAGGACAGACCAATATGAAGTTTATTAAAGACAGACCAATATGAAGTTTATTAAAGACAGACCAATATGAAGTTTATTAAAGACAGACCAATAAAAAGCTGAATAATGACAGACCAATAAGAAGTTCATTAAGAACAAACCAATAATAAGCTGAATAATGACAGACCAATAAGAAGTTTATTAAAAACAGACCAATAAAAACTGAATAATGACAGACCAATAAGAAGTTCATTAAGGACAGACCAATAATAAGCTGAATAATGACAGACCAATAAGTTCATTAAGGACAGACCAATAAGAAGTTCATTAAGGACAGACCAATAATAAGCTGAATTATGACAGACCAATAATAAGCTGAATTATGACAGACCAATAATAAGCTGAATAATGACAGACCAATAAGAAGTTCATTAAGGACAGACCAATAATAAGCTGAATAATGACAGACCAATAAGTTTATTAAGGACAGACCAATATGAAGTTCATTAAGATAAGACAGACTACTATGATGTTTATTAAAGACAGACCAGTAAGAAGAACCTCATTAAAGACAGACCAATAAATAGCTGAATAACGACAGACCAACAAGAAACTCATACAGGACAGACCAACAATAAGCCTTTTCTTTCATATATGACAATTTTGGTTTACAACTTTTCAACCAACATACACAAACAATATAGAGAAAGCTAACCTGAAGCTTTTGCCACCATGCTATGGACAACAACACAAAATCGCTCAAAGGAATGGCAAGCGCTGTTAACAGGTCCCAGATATGCGGCTGGTTGTAACGGCCCTGGCCTTGTTCAGATTCAGTTTATGCACATGCATGTAGATAGATTCCTTAACCCCCTGCTCAAACCAAGCTTGTTCTCAATCTAGGATTTGTATTGGTACAAACATTTGCATTTCTGGGACAATTAGTATCCATCGCTCACCATTCCATTGAGTGATGTCAACCTTCATAAGAGATTACATCAGTCTGCTGATATGTCCTTAGAGTGAGGATGCAAGCTTCAGGTTAGCTTTCTCTATACTAATTGTGTATGTTAGTTGAGAAGTTTTTATAAAAAAATTTTTTAATCATAACATAAATTACCCATGTTTCTAATAAGCCATATTTGTGATTGTTCTGTATCAACTATTGGCAAAAGTACACATATCTAAGTTGCCTTTAGTATTAAAGCCACCCCAGCAGATCAGTGACTTGATTTCTGTAAACATAGCTCACTGATTATAGAAGACCAGCATTGTTTACCAACACCTGGAATGCAACAGTTCAATGAAAGAATTATTAGCAGCAGGTCTTTTGAACTTGTCCCTGCTTTTTTGTTCTCTCTTTCAGTGCAGCCCATAATGTGACTATAGTACAAACAAGGTTGATTCAAACAATCAAGTGTCACTTTCCAGCAAAATCAGATTTAAAAGTGAGTTTTTGTCTTATCCGTATTTATGAGGAATTATGACACTTAATCTTGCAATGGAGTTGTCCAGGAAAAGGAAAGGTTATTTTGTAAACAGGATTTTGATTGTACGAGATTCATGGCAAAAGGATGTTGAAGAGGCTAAAGGTGTGCTACAGGAACATCTTAACTCGTTGACATGTTTGGCACTGAATCAAAAGTGATGAGGACTGCCCCACTGTTGAATGCAAGACTGATGCTGACCTCCTAGATGCCTAGTTTAGATCCTGATCAAAAGAAAGCAGGAACTACTACTGACAGTGTCTAGATGAACCTGCCGGAAACATCACATGCACTTCCAAAGCCATATTTGCATTCGAGTAAGGACTGATTTGGTTAAAAACTGAATAGTGTTTATTATATTTGGATTTGTACTTTTTGTAAACAAATGTGTTCATTTCAGACATCACTTGATTTTAAATGGATTACATATGAGTATGCACGTTTGTCATTTTTATTTAATATTCTGTGTTCAGGAATTGCTAAAAACATGCTGCACATAATATGACATCCCTCAGTTGCTAATCATCATTATGTAACTGATATTTGGAACTAAAAAGAGATTTGTAGTTGTTGTAGGGTTGAATGCCATTTTTCAGCACACAACAGACTAGACAGTGGCCTGTATTATCGGTGTAAAATAGGGATATTTTATTAAAAATGAATTAACATTAATTATCATAGATAGATGTTCTTTAATTTAATTGCAAAATGGTTGCATTGGTCTCATGAGCAATGTAAAGTTAATCATTGCTTTTGCAAGTGATTACATTTCTAATCAGTTTTAACTTAGTGCTGCTGTAGACAAATTGTAACTGGCAAGTATATTTATTTTAAAAAATTTCACTTTTAAACTAACTTTTAGCCGTATTTTGTGAGGACATATGGAACTTAAAAAGTCCAATTTAGTATTTCTAAGAACAAAGATATTAAAATGTCTGTGAGAATTTCTAAGAACAGAGAGAGTTAGATGTCTGTGAAAATTTCTAAGAAAAAAAATAAATTTAGATGCCTGTGAAAATTTCTAAGAACAGAGATATTTAGATGTCTGTGAGATTTTCTAAGAACAAAGATATTTAGATGTCTGTGAGAATTTTTAAGAACAAAGATATTTAGATGTCTGTGAGAATTTCTAAGAACAAAGATATTTAGATGTCTGTGAGAATTTTTAAGAACAGAGATATTTAGATGTCTGTGAGATTTTCTAAGAACAGAGATATTTAGATGTCTGTGAGAATTTCTAAGAACAGAGATATTTAGATGTCTGTGAGATTTTCTAAGAACAGAGAGAGTTAGATGTCTGTGAAAATTTCTAAGAAAAAAAATAAATTTAGATGCCTGTGAAAATTTCTAAGAACAGAGATATTTAGATGTCTGTGAGAATTTTTAAGAACAGAGATATTTAGATGTCTGTGAGATTTTCTAAGAACAAAGATATTTAGATGTCTGTGAGAATTTCTAAGAACAAAGATATTTAGATGTCTGTGAGAATTTCTAAGGACAAGGATATTTAGATGTCTGTGAGATTTTCTAAGAACAAGGATATTTAGATGTCTGTGAGAATTTCTAAGGACAAGGATATTTAGATGTCTGTGAGATTTTCTAAGAACAAAGATATTTAGATGTCTGTGAGAATTTCTAAGGACAAGGATATTTAGATGTCTGTGAGATTTTCTAAGAACAAGGATATTTAGATGTCTGTGAGAATTTCTAAGGACAAGGATATTTAGATGTCTGTGAGATTTTCTAAGGACAAAGATATTTAGATGTCTGTGAGAATTTCTAAGGACAAGGATATTTAGATGTCTGTGAGAATTTCTAAGGACAAGGATATTTAGATGTCTGTGAGATTTTCTAAGAACAAAGATATTTAGATGTCTGTGAGAATGTCTATAAAGTCCCATGCACTATGGAAATGTGGACTAAATATTTGTATCAAATGTCACATCAACCAAACAAGATTAAATGGGAGTCGAATATATATATTTATTACTTACTGTATATGCTGGCTTTTAGGTCAAGTCCAACTGCAGAGACATAGATCTGCAATCCCATAATGCAAAGATCTGTCCGTTCTACTTATTACTTGTAAAAAAACTGCACAAACAAGAAACACTGATCTTCCAGCACATTATGTGACAACAGACCAATGTCTATTCTATTTGCTGTTGGACTCTACTTATGAGTGAATATATATATGGTAATTACTAGGGCATAACCGACTTTTGATCCGGAAATCGGATTCCACCGGATAGTGTGAACTTCCGATTAATTGGAGTTGGACAAGGCAGGAACGACCGATTCGGATAATAAAAATAATAAAGTTGAATTTTAAAGCACCGTGTCTAACACTGCGTGTCATTCGTTAGTGCGTTAATAAAGTTAAATAAGAAGTCAGAAAAGTCCAATATGGTCAATACAACCACGCTGTGAGACAATCTATTTGAACAAGCGGGTAAAAACCGGAAATGAAGCCGGATATGGTAAGTACTAAGTAACATGCTAGACATGGCAAAACCAGATACCAGAAACCCGGAAACAGAAGATGAAATATTTTAGAAAACAAAATACGGATTTAGCATTTCCGATTAATCGAATCGTATCCGGAATCGGAAAAATTTCATGCCCAAAATCCGGAATCGGAAATCGGTAGAAAAATGCTAATCGGTTATGCCCTAGTAATTACATAATCTTAAATCATTGATTTAACATTCAATACTAATTTTCAATCCATATTTCCTTATTACATACCCAGACTGGAACATTAATATTTACGTTTTCTCCAATCTTCAAGCAGATTTAACATTTGTTTTGAATTTCATTTGCATGGTAAATCTGAACATATTTGGGAAGTGTATGTAATAAATACAAAACTGCATTAGTATCATGTGCCTGTGAAATCAACTCATTTGATATGGCTTATAAACAAGTATTTCTGTAAGTAAGTACTTTTGTGCATGTATTTCTTGGCACCAAGGCTTCCACTAACAACAGTATGGATTCTGACTACCTGTTCTATTTGCTGCCATGTCCTGCTGCTGATGTCCCATATCACTTGACCCCTTAGTGGCCTCCATGCTGTCTGTGGGGTCCTCTCTAGGGGTCTGTGCTGATTCTTGGGTGCTTGGCTCATCAGGATTCTCCTTACACACTTCTCCCGTCTCTACCTCCTCCACTAATGTGCACCCACGTCTCCGTGTCTTGGCAGCTGCAAAATTATCAGTTTTTGCTTCAAATACTGGCCATTTTTGACATGACATTATTATTTTTCATTTCAAAATTCAAATTACATGTCCCTCGCCTGTGGACCCAAAGGTAAAAAAAAAAATACACCAACAAATGTTTAAGTAATTTATTACAAAGGAACATACGTACTTCTAAATTGCAAAAGAATTTAAAAATAAGTAGTCTCAGATGCGATGTGTGTCCCTTAAATCTTTGAAACTTCTGAGCCTGAAGCCGAAAGGATCTAAAAGACCCTCTTTAACCATGACCTGATGAAAAATAATGCCCACAGGGAATAAACCCACTGTGAGAAACATCGACTAAATCATGAAACTAGACAGTGGCTGCCGTCTGTTCTACCTTTACATGATGCATTGATTGGGGTCTTGCTGATAGCTTTAAGTCATAAAGAGAATGAAAGGTGTATACACTAAAATGGAAATGAATGTAGACACCTAAATAGAAATGACTATGGATACCAAAACAGTAAAAAATGTAGACACCAAGAAAAGAAGGAATGTAAACACAAAATGGAAATGACTAGACATCAAAATGGAAATGACTGTAGACACCAAATTATAACAAAATATTTACACCAAAATAGAAATAAAGACACCAAAATGGAAATGACTGTAGACACCAAATTATAACATAATATTTACACCAAAATAAAAAGAAATACAGACAACAAAATAGAAAGAAATATAGACACCAAAATGGAAATGACTGTAGACACCAATAGAAGGACTGTAGACAACATAATTGAATATCCTCATCTCTTTCAAATGTGAGTCAAATTAGTCTTACTGACGGAAAGAGATTTTTGAAGTAACCATAGTGAAATTTCCTAAATTGGAACATTTTTGGTGGCTAAATGTACTCAAAGATATATACTCATAACAAGAGATACTGAAAACAAGACCTAGTTACATTTTAACTATGAATGAAATACCAGACCTTTTAATTAAAGAGTTCAAGAAATTGTTTGCATTCAATAGCCTAAAGGTATTGCTTACATTGCTAGTGGTGACAACACATTGAGTCACTGTGATGTCAATGACATTAATATGATCTAATGAAAATCAAGTTAAATTGTTAAAATGGCCACTTTAAATTCTGGGTTTTGTGACAAAAGTCATAGGACATAAGAAATAGGGTAGACTCCTATTTGCTGGAACATTTTGTGACAGAAAATATGCAGAGGTGCTGCCAGAAATTTTCTTATGATTGGAAGGTCTCCACCCACCCACCCTACCTACCTCAGTCTATAGGAGGGAATAATAAGCAGGGAAGGGGTAATAATGTCAAATGACAGCTGATGGATGACACTTCAATAGGGTATATGCCTACTTAATTTAAAATAAGAGTCCCTTGCAGCGACTAATGCTCTACTGGGTAAAAAGAACTTACAGAAATTCATACTAACGAGTGTGCAGAGTGGTCTAGAGCACTCTCAGTTATGGATCACTGCCATCTCACCTCTGTCTGCATGGGTCTGAGTCTCAGATTCGGTCAATGTGGGTAAGAAAGAAAGCTTGCCAGTAGCTTCTCGAAGGTCAGTGGTTCTTTCTGGGGGTTTTCCCCAGGTTCTTCCAACACCATTGATACTGGCCACCATGTATAACTATTGTGTGCTGAAAAATGGCGTTAAACCCTACAATAACATAACATAATAACATGAGTGTTGAAACCAACTTAGATATTCTCCTGTGAATAGTTGATTTGGTGCACATACTGGATGTCCGCTTAGCAAAATGTTCACTTAGGTCAAAGTAGACATCAGTAAGATTTTTAAGACAGTCAACATGGCAGCCATCTTGGATGCATGACAGTCACCATGGCAGCCAAATTGGATGTATTACAGACAACATATCAGCCATCCTGGATATACAACATTCACTATGGAAGCCAAATTAGATGTATTACAGCCACCATGGCAGCCATATTAGATGTACAAGAGTCACCATGGCAGCCATACTAGATGTCCGACAGGCACATGGCAGCCACACTGGATGTATGACAGTCATCATGGCAGAAATATTAGATGTACAACAGTCACCTACACAGCCATATTGGATGTATTACAGCCACCATGGCAGCCATACTAGATGTATGACAGGCACCATGGCAGCCACACTGGATGTACGAGTCACCAAGGCAGTAATATTGAATATTGACAAGCACCATGACAGCCATACTGAATGTATGACAGTCACTATGGCAGCCATATTTGATGTATTACAGCCACCATGGCAGCCATACTATGACAAGCACCATTTTCAATTAGGAAAACCCAGTCATAATGATCATCCATGGTGGGGGGGGGGATTCACTGACGACAGTCATACTGGATCTACAATTGGTATGATTTTCTTTAGGACCAACTTAAGAAGTCTATTGGTGAAAAACCCATTTTGATATAGCCATCCATTTGGAGCATAGAAGAGATAATAACATTTCAAGATATGATTTCCCATTCAAGAAGAGTAGCAATAACAACATTTTCAAAATGGCAGCTGTATTTGCCAAACGGGATACCAGATCAGGCCCATTTTCATATTGGACCAAGCAAATATCATAATAAGTCTTTTGGTAAAAATCCCAAGTGACCATTCATATAGGAGAAAGAGCCATAAAAAGATTTCCCAGAAGGCTGTTGTGGTAGCCATTCTGGAAATCACATCGGCACCAGTTTCATTCAGGACCAACTAGGCATCAGAAGAAATTTTTTAAAGAAACTCCATGCTGATGTGACCATCCATTTTAAGATGGCCATGATGTTATCCATAATGGATGACCAGTTTAACTTAGGACAAACTTGACCAAAGGATGAATGTATCAGCAAAGTAACGTCAATTCCTCCAAGTAGTTTTGGAGAAATAGTGATAACAAAACTTGTGCTTACTGATGGACAATCAACAGATTACAGGCAACAGATCATTCCAAAAGCTCATCTTTCAGAGTTGAGAAAATGAAAAAAACTTAATAGCCTGAAAATCTAATCAGGTCATCTACATAGGAACACAAAATAGGAAATTCAATTTCTTTTGTCAACCAAAGTTGGTTTTTCCCTAATTATGATAAAAAGTTGTTTTTTAAAAAGACTCCAACATGTTTAAATATAGGAACAAAATTGAAAAATTGTATATAGGTCTGAAAATCTAACCAGGTCGTCAACATGTGACCCGGGTAAAATGTTCAAAATGTCATAGCTCTAAGATTGTTTTTGTACTGTGGCACTAAAATGTTTTTTGATGGATATACAGAATCATGAAAAACAATATGCTCCCTGCTGCCATCACATTAACAACCAATTAAAGCAACCAAGGAGAATATATAGGACAGGAACCTGTATTGATGTTCAGGAGCCCCCCCCCCCCCCCTAAAAACAAAAGTTTGTGCAATTACTGATAAATGAAATCTGGACACTGAAAATATAAGCATGCCCACTACATGTTTAATGTTTATATATTTAGTCACTAGTAGGGCACAGTAGACTCTCAAGAAGTCTTAATGACTTGGACCTTTGATCAAAGAATGTAATCTTGAAGTAAAATTACTGGGCAGAAACCATTAATTTCTTATTAGACTTACCTTAAACATGATCTCTACATGACCTAATCTAAAGAAGTCTTTATTAGCTACAGTGTAAGCCATCCAGAATGTTCATTTGAGGAACATACTCTAAAACAAATGTTATTATGCAAAACCCATTTGTCTTGGAGTTCCAATGACCCTGACATTTAACCTTGTGAGTCCAAAATCAACATGTCTTTTCAAAATTTTAGGTACAAGAAATTTACAAGCTTTGGTCAAGACACATGATTTAGCATGAAAGTAATTAAGCAAAACCTCTTGGTTGATTTTTTTAAAGTTAGTAACATTGACCATTGACTATTTTGCCCCAAATCAATAGATATCTTTCCTATCTACTGACATTTTTAGTAACTTCCCAGTCAGTGACCATGACCTTTCACCATTAGGCCCCAACACTGATTGGCTTCCTCCTTACCCCAGCCATACAATTTGGTCCAGGTATGTGATGTAGAGTTAATCTTATTGGACCATCTCTCTTCTTTATTCACAGTGACTTTACAAATCACTCAAAAAGCAAACAAACCGAGTATACACCAAGTTCTGCCAACACTTTATTCAATGGTTCTAGAAGTATCCTGGGTGGAGGAAACAGCACATCTCTCTCTCTCTCTCTCTCTCTCTCTCTCTCTCTCTCTCTCTCTCTCTCTCTCTCTCTCTCTCTCTCTCTCTCTCTCTCTCTCTCACACACACACACACACAGAGAATATACTCTCATCTGCCTTGTAGGCATGCAATAATAATTCAAACAATATGAGCATACCAGGGGCTGGACCAAAATTAGTACTGGTTTGACCTCTTCTACTTCTGGTCTCACTCCGACGATTCATTCTCTAAACATATCATTATCTGTAATGAAAAAGACATCAAGATTCTAAAAAATACACACAAGAGAAGCTCTTTAAGACTTTTTCAAAACCTTGATTATTTTCTGGCATGTTTTACTCCCTCCATCTACAATACAAATTTCTTGATCTAATAGACATACTTCAGCCATACCTGTTTATTAGCAAATTTACAACATCCCTTAAATAATCACCACATCACCATGTTCCTTAAAGTTTTTTTTCGGTCCACTAGATTGACAAAATGAAAAATGGAATCCAAGTTATCCAAGTTTTCTTGATGACTAATTTGCAGTCATTATATTTTTTGTGTAGAGAAATACATATTTATACAACTTTGTGGTCATGATAGACTAGGTTTGAACTCAGCCAAGAATCTTATTGCATTGTTGCCATATTTTCATCCAAGTTCTGCCAAAAACAAGCTGATCATACAAAATTGGGGTATAATAAACAATCAGGACTAATGTGTGCAATGACAAGCAAAAATCCTATAAATACAAACCAGAGTAGTATCAAGTTCAAACATCGTCTTCTTATTATGTGGACATCTCTCGTAGTATAGACCTTGTCACTGACCATTATAACGTACATCAATGTTTATCAAGTTTTATCAAATTTAAATCCACTGATCAAGCACAAGCTTACCTCATACAATACCTGTTTAATATGACTGATGTCTATCAGTAGTTGCCAAAACCCAATAATGTAATTTGAGCCATCTGTCTTCAGTTGCCATAACAACAATAACAGCGGGACTAAGATTATACTTTCTGAAAAAATTGCAGTAGCCATTTCTAGCAACAGTGATCCTCAAATTAGCTGACACAACCTTTTGTATCTCAACAGTAGCTTACATTATTTGGCTGATGCATACATTAATTCTTTTAGGACCATCAGAACTCTGTTATTCTGAGTAATCATAAATATTTTAGTCTTAATTCTTTTGTTTATCACAACATCAAGAAATTCTAATTGTCATCATACAGATCATTTATTGCTGTAGTCCAAGCAAAAGAACCAAACAATTAGGACTGGGCGTGTATCTCAAGGTCACTATCAAAGCACTGCTGTAAAAAGTGACCTTGACACCAAGGTCAAACAACTTGAGGGTTTATATAACATAATTACCTGTTGTAGCCTCATAATAACCTATCAAAAGTACAACAGAATTCCTCAAAGGGACTGATGCTCTACTGGGCAAAATGAGTCTCCAGTAATCCACTGGATTATCAGTTTCCAGTAATTGACCTACTGAGTGCTAAAACCTCATATATTCTTAACACATTAACCCCTGGAGGTTTTTGTTGTTTTTGCATGAAATGAAAGTAGGAAACACATTTTGGGAGCTATTTCTGAATATGTCCTAAACATTGACTTTTCCATTAGACTAATTTATGCCTAGTTGTGTTATAAATATTGTTTGCCATTGATTATTTTGCTCATGCATGAGCAGAATGAGAAGAAAAGTTTGAAATATTTGTTTTCTTGCATAACGGACCCATTATTTTTTTATTTTTATTTTATTGAGACCACTTTTATTCCAAATGCCCACCTTGTCCTACAGGTTCACCTATCTGTGTGTAGTTCAGACCACTCTGTCTTAGGTCTGAGGCCAAAATGTCTAAATCTGGAAACAAAATCAGATTCTGAGCACTGGCGAATTTAGGTTGAAGAAAGAAAGAAGAAAAAAAAATGGGTCCAAAAAATGAAGTTTTTACCTCTGTATTTTTAAGTGCTACTAAGTGTTCCGATTATTTGGCATCAGAGATAAATCTGTGTACCTTTCTATAATACAACCCACTTTAACGTATCATATATGACCTTGATGCTTTTGAACTTGGAAGTAGGCTACTATATACATCCTGCTCAGTAAATGCAGCGCCAGGGGTTAATGTGCTAAGTATAAAGGTGTTTTTCAGAAAGCTACCACAACAGTCATATTGGATAAAAGATTCTACAATCAATCAGACATCATATGTTGATCATCCATTCAGAAGCAGCAGCGATAACAAGTATTTTAAGCAGGTCATTATGGCAGCTATACTTAGCACCATTTTTTCATTAAAGACCATCCAGATTTTGTAGTGTTTTGGTGAATCCTCTACGTAAATATGACCAACATTTCAGGAAGAGTAACTTTAACAAGATTTCATGACCACTATGGTAATGTCAAATCAGCATCATTCTGAGGAAAAAGTATATACCAAAAGTCATCTTCTATGGAAATTACAATGTCAACATGACCTACTGTTTAGGATGAGTAGCAAGAGGATTTCCAAGATAACTGCCAAGGTGGCTATAATGGATGCCACAATGGCACCATTTTCCTTTAGACCAAAAAAAGCAACACAAGTCTTTTAGTGAAATTCCCATATGAATATTAAAATTCATTCAGGAGGACTAGTGATGACAAGATTTTCAAACTGGCTGTTATGATGGTCATACTGGAGATCACACTGAACCATTCGTTTTAAATTCAGGACCTATAAAAAACTGTCAGATGTCTCTGGTCAGATCCACACCATTTTTATCTAGGACCAAGGTGACATCATTCTTCTGTAGAAAATCCTATGGATTTTGTCATTTGTCCCTAGGACCAACCTGACATCATGATAAATTATTTCTGTGAAAACCTCATGTCAATATGACTTTCTGTTAGGTAGAGTAACAATATAAAGAATTTCAAGGCAAACATATTTGGACATAGCTTGGCAACATTTTCATTTATTTATGATTGGAGTAGCAATAACAATATTGTAGAGACTGCTGCTATGGTAACCATATTAGATGTCTGAACAGCAGCATTTTCAGGACAAATCCAGACCTTGGGATTAACAAGTGTACAGGTTTCAGGGCAATCCTTTCAGTTGATTACAAGGAACTGCGATAAATTGTGATAATGGCTGTAAAGATATCTGACAATCCCACAAGTTCGTCAAGTGTATGGCAGTCCTACGGTTCTTCATCTATTATAAGGTAGAGCTAAAAATCAGATAAATAGAATGGCCTCCAGAGCAGTGACAATCTCAACCAATCAGATTCAAGATAAATTCATTAGTATGGATAGATCTCAATCATTATCAAACTCGAAGCTCATATTCCAAGTTTGATCAAAACGAGATGAGAAATATGACCTCACTAGCATGGTAAGATCTCACTCATTATCAGTCATCTGAGACCTTGATGATGCAGGCTAATAATATAAGCAAAACAAAAAATAGAGCCTAATGCATGACAACAGGCCCAGTCAGATGCTGATACATGCTAATATTCCAAAAATAATCAGTGAAACTGATTAAGAAATATGGCATCCTGAGTTTTAAAAAAAGTTCAATCAGATTTCCACAGATCTCTTGCATATAATCCAAAATCTGATCAAAATAGGATTAGAAATATATCCTCCATAGTGGTGACAAGCTCAGCCAATCAAAAGCAAGATCACATGATCAATATGCACAATGTCACTAAATATCCAACTCATCGAAGATTTTGATGATACGGTACAAACATATCAAAGTTTGATCAATATGACTTCCAGAGTTACAAGAATATCAGCCAATTACATTCAAGGTCATCCCATAAACATGCATGGATCTATCTCATTATCCAACTTGTCCAAGATTATGATGTAAACCCACATTCCCAGTTTGATCAAAACTAGATCAGAATGATGGCTTTAAGGTGGTAATAAATTCAGCTAACTAGATGTCAGCAAAGGTTTTAACCCTGGTCTCAATCTCTAACAGACCTTAAATTTTAAGTCAAACCTCAAGATATTTTGGTTAATCAGGCACTTAAGATTTACTGTACTGGAATTGTAAAGCCCAAAAGAAATGTCAATTTAAGTACCAGAATATGACTCGTGTGAGTTACTTTTATAAATTAAAAACAGTTCAATACATTTTCAAAAGAGAGCTTCCATGTCAGACTCAATCCAGAGCACTATCAAGCATGTCATGGGTCAAACTGGGCTGGGTCAATATTTCTAACAGATGACTGGTACCCTGAATACTTTATCTACCATATAGACACTGTAACAAAAAATGATGCAATGCTTTTGTTATGCAGACACTATAATAAACTATGCAGCTTTACTTTTTTGTCATGTAAGCACTGTGTAATAATCCACAGCGCTGTCTTTTTGTCATGTAAGCATTGTGTAATAAACCATGCAGCTGTCTTTTTGTCATGTAAGCATTGTGTAATAAACCACACCGCTGTCTTTTTGTCATGTAAGCATTGTGTAATAAACCACACCGCTGTCTTTTTGTCATGTAAGCACTGTGTAATAAACCACACCGCTGTCATTTTGTCATGTAAGCATTGTGTAATAAACCATGAAGCTGTCTATTTGTCATGTAAGCACTGTGTAATAAACCATGCAACTGTCTTTTTGTCATGTAAGCATTGTAATAAACCATGCAACTGTCTTTTTGTCATGTAAGCATTGTAATAAACCATGCAACTGTCTTGTTGTCATGTAAGCACTGTGTAATAAATCATGCAGCTGTGTTTTCTCAAGTAAACACTAATAAACCACACATAAACTGTAACAAGTCAAGCAGCTTGGGTTTTGTGGTATGATGCTTTGCTGGGTCAATATACATAGGGCAATACACAGTATACATTTCTGTTATCTGTAAAACTAGAAAATAAATATCCATACTTAGTGAACAACTACAAGTACTAAATAAACACACTTGATTTTGATCATTCTGACATGTATGGATATTTCCTAAACATACAAATTCAAGTCACAATACAATTCTCATTTCCTGGATGACATTTCATAATCTTAAAAACATTTTGGTTTGCGAGAAGCAATTTTCTATGCACAGACCATCACATATTTCCTTTCAGGAGAAATGATCAGACTAAATTTATCCATGTTGGTATTCGGATGACCCAGGTTAGAACACAAGGTAAGATTCTCAGTGCATTATAGTTTTAAAAAATATCGGTCAAGACTGGGTTATATTTTTAACACAGGTTTACCATATAAGAATGAGATTTACTCCAAGAACTAATACTATGAAAGATCAAAAGAACCAACCAACCAACCAACAAAACGACCAACGCAAGTGAACAGGGGTAAACTGTATTGACAACAGATCAAATTTCACAAGGCTGATAGGGCCACATCTATGCATTCATATCCTAATGCTGGATTTTAAAAAAAAAAATGTCTAAAGCAATATTTTGAGCCCTGGCCCAAATTTCATAAACAATTACAGATACAGTAGAACCTGTGTTCAATGACCTCTTCTGCCAAAACAAATTGGTCTCTGAAGACAGGTGGTCTCTCATCACAGGTCATAACACTATGTAATGAATAAATTTGTGAATGGAGAACATGATCTCTCATAGCAGTGACCTCGCAAGGCAGGTATTATTGTATAAAGTTTTAACTCCCAATTAAATACAGTAAAACCTGTCTTGAGAGACCACTGCTATGAGAGGCCATCTGTTTTCAGAGACCACAATCTCCATACAGATTTACTGATTATAGTGTCATGGCCTGTTGTGAGAGATTACATGTCTTTCAAAACAATTATTTCTTGGCAGAAGGGGTGGTATTTCATGACAGGGTCTACTAAATACCTAAGTGATACAAAGTTGTCAGATGTTTGATTCCATCCAATGTGATTGCTAGATTCTAGATTTAAATTCAAGCTGGAATGTTGGCATCATCAATATCCAAGTAGGGCACTAAAAAGGAATTATGTCCCTTGTTTAAATCTTCACTTTATGTGGCCTGAATGTCATCTACACTAATTCTGAGCATGGTCATATGTATGATGATGTATCACTTGGATGAGTAGATGTCAAGAATGGTTTCAGATCCCAAATGCAGCATTATTAGAATGTGGAATGGCAATGGTTGTAAGATTAAAGCATGCAAGCTGAATTTCATTTGCTCACAAAGCGTGGTCATATTTGGTGTGATTGTTGAAAATACATGTAGTGGAGTGGTAAATTTTGGTGTGATTGTTTAAAAAATGTAGAGTGGTCATACTTGGTGTGATTGTTTAAAAAAGTAGAGTGGTCATATTATGTGTGATTGTTTTAAAAAAAAGTAGAGTGGTCATACTTGGTGTGATTGTTTAAAATAAGAATAAATATGGGACAATCCAAAAAATTACTATCTGGCCTGTGTCTTGGAGGAAGTTGTACATGTCTGTCCTAGGTAAACTGATGAAAATCAAAATATGCTGATGTTTTAAAACAAGCATTTAAATTGCACCTTTCATATTCTGAAAATAAAAAATGTAATTTTGAACAGATTATTATGAACAATTATTCTCCCTAAAACATAATGCAATCTTTTACTTGAAAGTCTACTAATTTTAGTATATTTACTATTGGTATTTTATATCACAGAAACACTGTGATGATTGTAATTTGTCATGCTAAGTCAAATGCTATGCTCAAGGATGCCCTGATAATCCAAGCTGATCCAACTGACCGCTCCAGTGGCTTATTGGTTTGAATGTACAACTTGGATGCAGGAGGTCATGGGTTTGACCCCCCCACCAAGTCATTTCAAAGACTTATAAAAATAGTACGAAAGGCTGCCTTGTTTGGCGCTCAGCAATAAGTGGTTAGTGTTAGGACTGGTCGACCTGGTGTCAAGATAATGTGACTGGGTGGGACATCATGCTACATGTCTGTGGCATGATGCCCCAGTGCTAGACATCATTATAAACTGCCACACTGCAGACATTGTAGCGATATAATTGAAAAATTGTTAAAGCTGTGTTAAAAATCCAAATCACACAGACAAACACAATGATCCAATCATGGTTTGACTGGTTTTGTGAGGTTAAATGTGTTTTGCAGCACAATATATATTATATGGTGGCCAGTATATATGATGATTGAAGAACACAGAAAGTACAACAACCCGCACGAAGCTTCTGGCAAGCTTTCTGAAACACTTCAACTCACGCAGAGTTAAGATGTGTGAGATCTGTAAAGGCATTAGTGCTTCAAATTGTGCAATCAAACCTATACCCTTTAGTCACAAGTTCATCAGTACTAAAGTAAGATGTCTGTTTATTCAACAAATCACTAAAGCAATGAACTTTTATGATGGATGCTGCCCCAGTAAATGTGGGAAGGGTTTGAAAGTAGGTCAATTTTTTATGGCTACTATGCCTGGTCAACTCAAATATTGGCTGCCATAACTACCTGGTGCAATGTTTAATGACATCAACTGCCTTGATGCCACTGTAGGTAATGACTGGAAATGTAACTGCAGTTGAAGGAATTATACCTCAATCAGTGAGAAAGTCAGAAATACTGTAATCTACAGTTCACATAGGACATTACAGCTTGTGGTAATGTCCAGATCTTGCTGAATGAGGTAATGAACTTTCTCAGAATTCAAGATATGACCAATTTTTCCTTATAACTGCTGAATGATGAAACCAGATCTGATATTCTTAGCACATTAATCTCGAGCGCCGAGTTTACGGGGCATGAGGTAGCTGTTGTTGTTGTAGTAGGGTTTAATGTCATTTTTCAGCACAAGATAGGCTATACATGGTGGCCAGTATTATTGGTGGAGGAAGAACCCGGGAAACCCCCGGAAAGAACCACCGACCCACAAGAAGCTACTGGCAAGCTTTCTCACATAACTAAATTGGCCGAATCTTAGACTCGAACCTACGCAGACAAAGGTGAGATGGCAGTGATCCGTAACAGGAAGCGCTTTAGACCACTTGGCCACTCAGGGCCCCGCGGGCATGAGGTAGTAGCCTACTTCCATGGTATGTAGCATCAAGGTCATACACTAAAGTCGGTGGTATTATTGAAAGGTAGACAGATTTAGCTCTCCAGGGGTTAATGTGTTAAACAGCCACTTTTCATGATACCACAAAATTTGAATATTCCTTGCGTATTTAATCACTTGTGCATCAACACCACACATAAATTACAAATTTAGCCATTCCGTGACAAATTTCATTTATTTCCTCCAAATTCTTGCTAACACATTAACCCCTAGCGCTGAGTTTATGGGGCATGAGGTAGTAGCATATTTCCGAGGTCTATAGAGTCAAGGTCATGCATAATACACTAAAGTGGATGGTATTATAGAAAGGTATACAGATTTATCTCTACAATGATACCAAATAATCTGGACATTTTAGTTGGACTCAAAATACAGAGAAAAAAAAACTAATTTTTGGACCGGTTCCCCCCCCCCCCCCCCCCCCCCCCGCCCCCAAAAAAATTTGCCCATGGTCGGAATCTGTTTTTGTGTCCTGATTTTAAACTATATGGCCTCAGATCTACGGCAGACCAGTCTAAACCGCACACAGACATTCTTCTGATGACAACCCCTTGTCAGATGACTTTCGATTTAAGAGCTGGAAAATCAAGATTCTCAAGATGGCCTACCAAATCAGCACCATTTTTAATCTAGATAAAACACTGTGTAGCAGAAGAACATGGACCAAAGGTGTATATTTATATATTGTGCATCAATTATGCCAATGGTGTGAAATTACTAAAGTCCATAACCACCCAAATGGCACTGGGAACCAAAATGAAGCTCAAAGTCACATGAACATTAAACTCTGAATTAAAAGCAATAATAATCCAAAGTTATTACTGAACATGAACAGAATATACAAAGGGCGGTGCCAGTTAATATGTGCAGATGGGGAGATAAAACACCTTCTTTTTCTTCTCCATACTACAGTAGCAAATTATTTCTCCTGTCAATGAATCAGATCATTATTTTTCAACATTTAACAGAAAGGTAAACTTACTTGTGAAATGGTTATGGGCAGTTATACTGTACTGTAAAATTAACAGAATCTATTTTTGTACATCAGTTTGGTTTTGGCCTTATATAAGATACATTTCTTTTTACGACTATTTTTCCCCTTTATTTTACTTGTACAGTATTAGACACAAGCTGAACACATCACATCTATGAATATTGCCTTGCATCTCGCCTGAAATCACTAAGCCACATGATTGCCATGGCTATACAATCCATCTCTAATCACACGGACTATAAATCATATGTGACTTTGCATCTGTAATGGCTTTAAAAAGATATTCCTGCTCGAACATTTTATCTACTGGAGGTTAAAGAGGTTTTTGGCTCTAAAGGTTATAGATCCAAAATTATTTCCTGTTTATTTTAACCTGTTAATATTAATTCTAAGAAAACCATGAATAGTCACAGAGTTTAATTGGGTTAATACACTAATGCTCATTCATATGACAATTATTTGACAAACAAATAATTTTATGAGTGTGCATGTTAACAATGACCAGATTCACCAATAAAACGAAATTCAAAGAAAAAGGTTACAGAAAGTAACTATTTTTCAAAGAAATCATTTTGCTGGTGACATGACATGAATGGCCACTGTTAGTTTGAAACAGTCAATACAGTATACACAGTTCTAAGATTTTAACAAAACTGCCATACTCGGATAAATAAGTTATGGTTTCTAGTGGCCTATTTGGTTAGATCAACTGCCTCGGCTGTGAGTTTGAACCCTATTAGAGTTATATCAAAGACGTTTTAAAAAAATGGTACTAACAGCTGCCTCACTTATGGCTCCACATTATGAAGTTAGTGTTGGGACTGGTCAGCCTGGTGTCAGGATAATGTGACTGGGTGAGACATGATATGCTCATGGCATGATGCCTCATTGCTAGATATCACTACAAACTGCCTCAATGCAGACATCATAGTGATATGAATGAAACATTGTTAAAGCTACATTAAAAATCAAAATCACACACACACACATACACACACACACACACACACACTCTCACTCAAAGCCATGGGTAAAGAAAATGTGTCATAGATCATACATCTTTATTATCTTGGTATACTGTGACATATTTGTAGATAAAACTTCTGAAAGAGTGATGCATGTCATAATGTTTCAGTGCTCCTGGTCATACCTCAGTAATTTAATCAATACAACATTTGTTTGCAATCACTTTTTGAGTTTTTATTTGCATTACTCCCTTCAATACTTTCTTCAAAAATTGTCTTGGAAACAGCATGTAAATAAAAAGGAAATTATGAGAAAATAATAACCAGTGCATGAAGCACTTTTATCAAATATCATTTATTGAGAAAGAACATCAATGTCATTGCTTGATAAAAATGGAAAATTTCTGAAAATATATAAACGCTAACAGGTATATGCAATTAATCACCAGGGATGTACATTGTAATTACGGGTAGGCAATTTTTCCTGATATACTCATGGACAAGGGTGGGATTATGACTTTTTCCAGGCAGGACAATAATATCAACTTCTGAAAGTGCAATGAACAAGTTACAAAAGGATACCATTTTTTATGCAATTTATCAGTCCACAAAGTGAACATAACCAAGAACAAGTTGCAGTTCTTTTTTTTTTTTAAAGACACATATCAGAAGTAAGGCCAAGCTTACATACTCTAAAACCCAAATTACACCCATCCATCATATAACAAAATAAAGGGAATTAAAGTTAACATTACCTAAGGTATACAAGTTTTTTTTTTCAACAGCCAGATTAACCAATGAGGAAAACCTGAGGAAAATGTAACCCATGTAAAATAAAAACTGTATAGCACCTCCTAAAACATATACAAAACTTTATGCAATTATCTGCCATAATTTCATATCATCATGCTCAACAAAATGGTAATTAACATTGATGGCATGCCTGAAATAAGCTAATGATGCTCATTTTGATCTTGTTATTACTTTAGGCAGTATTGTGTGTTACACAATGGCCTTATCTATGGGAAAATTAGAAGTCTCAGGACGCAGTAGTGAAATTGACCTAAGCTTAAAACTGTTGCATTAAAGAAATACACAGAAAAAAATTGATACATTTATGTGTAAAGAAATTAAGGGAAACAAATGATGACAAAGCAAATACTTTTTTCCATACACTAGTGACAGACGAATAATCAAATATTTTAAACTTTGACCTCCATAAATCTGATTTGTAATTTCCCAAATCAGACTGTAAGACGTATTTGTGACATCTCAGGAATAAATGTTGGAAGTTTAATCTGAAATTTCTCTATATAATGTACTTGTGGAAAATGAATATGACCTAAGCACACAACCAACCAAAATGGCTGCTCCCATTGTGCTCAAATGCTTAATCTGATGGAGTCAAAATGACACTATCTTTAGCAGTTATTAAAATGGGGAAAATTAATTTTCCAGACAGGACAATACCAGCTTCTGAAATTGCAAATTGAATGAATTACAAAATATATAAAAATCCCAAATATTTATCAGCTCATTTTTTAAAATACAATTTACCTTTAAAGTTATGGAAGCGAACATGACCATGAGCTAGCAGTTCTTTTTGCAGGTGCACATCTGTAGTAAGGCCAAGCTGTATAACCTAGGGCCCAAATAGCACCCATTAATCATATACAAAAAATAAAGAGAATTAAAAGTTCATTTAACACATTAACCCCTAGCGCCAAGTTACGGGGCATGAGGTAGTAGCCTACTTCCAAGGTCTGTAGCATCAAAGTCATGCAAGACACACTAAAGTGGGTGGTATTAGAAAGGTACACAGATGTAGCTCTACAATGATAGCAAATAATCTGGATATTTTAGTTGCTCTACAAAATACAGAGAAAAACTTAAATTTTTGGACCAGTTTTTTTCCCCACCCAAAAGTCGGAATCCAATTTTGTGTCCAGATTTGAGAATTTATGACCTCAGATCTAAGGCAGACCGGTCTGAAGCGTACACAGACAGGTGAACCTGTACAAAAAGTAGGATAAGGTGGACAATTTGAATAAAGAGTCTTCTCTATATGAAAATTACAAGTCTGTTAAGCAAAAAAATAAAAAATAGATACATAAATAAAAAGAACTCCAACTTATCACCTTCTGCTCATGTGCCAGCAAACTAACCAAAATGGAAAACATTTTTTTTAGCACAACTAGCCATCGGGCTAATATGAAAATTGCTTGGAAGTCAATGTATTAGGAAGTATTCAAAATGTGTTTCTTTGTAGTAACTCACATTTCATGCGAAAACAACAAAAACCTCCAGGGGTTAATATGTTAACAATACCCAAATACACAAATAGTATGGATAATCAGCGATGAAAACCTAGAAAATTCCTTTCCTTGAAAAATTTGAACCCTATCCATAATACAGAACTGTAAAGCCTCACAAGGTTTTCAACATGGACTTGGTGTCTAAGCAGCAGCATTTTCATTTAGGATCAACTAGACCTTGGGGTGAATGTCAGTATAAGATTTGACAACAATCATCCAGGTAGTTTTTTGTGGGGGGGAGGGGGGGGAGTAGTGATAATAAACTGGCACAAACAGGGACAGGCAGGAAACAGATATGGTCTCCTGCTCTATTACCAGTAGAACTAAAAAATCAAGTGCCATGATGTGAATGTGCTACAGATCCCAGTCTCTGTTATAACCTTTTCCTTATATCAGCAATCCCCTATTTCTATAAATATATTTTCCTTCAAAATAAGGCAAAATTCCTCATACTTGTTGAGGGTCTCAAATGGCTTGAAAAAATATTGCTGCTCTTATTTATGGCAAAGCCTCCTAAAAACTGCTTATTGTACTCATTACACTAACTGAAAAAAAAATAAATCACCATGATGGGAATAAAACAAATTTTAAAAAATTCCCGGATCAAAAAGAAATCCCAGACCCAACCTTGAAAATAAAATGTTTGGTCCCTTAGAAGCAAGTATCATTTGTAAGGTCAATACTATGCGAACTGCATAGATCCAGACCTATTACATGATTCCCTGGCAGATCTGGTGCTATGCACCATGTTAGGATTGACTGGTAAAACAAACAACACAGACCATTGTCAACTGGCATTGTATCAACAGAATGATCCTGTCTATTAAGCCTGCAGTTGGACCTGACTTGTATGCAAAGTACAGACAGTGACACTAACTTTATTTTAATGACAATGGGTTACTGACAATCATATAAATGGCTTTATACACCAGGTACACTTGGAATGGAATGTACTACAACTGGAAAAAGAAACATGAAAGAGATATTCAGCTTAACTATACAAAAGTTAGGACAAGAATTTTATCAACTTGTATTTCCCTGCTGATTTTGTTTCACAATTCATTTATGATTTTTATTTGATAATAGGTAAATATTAACTTTCTGAACAGAAGCCAATGGTTGTGACCTTCACTAAACCAACTTTCCATTGTTAACACTGCTAAGAGCAAACAATCAACTACATCCCATGAATAAAATCAAATGCTAAAATTTATGATTTTTTAAATTTTTTTTACTGCACACAAAAAACATATGAGGACCAACTAGCTGAAAAGGATTATTTTGCAACTATTTTAACTTTTCACTTTCTTCATTGTCTAACAGGGTAATAGTGATGGTGATGTGCCTCGAGCTCTCCACATATGCCAAATGTACAGTATTCTTTCACAATAAATTTACTTCATTAACACATTAACCCCTAGCGACAACTTTACGGGGCATGAGGTAGTAGCGTACTTCCAAGGTCTGTAGCGTCAAGGTCATGCATGATACACTAAAGTGGGTGGTATTATAGAAAGGTAAACAGATGTAGCTCTACAATGATTGCAAAAAATCTGTACATTTTAGTTGCACTACAAAATACTGAAGGAAAAACCTAAGTTATTGGTCGGCCATGGTTGGAATCCGAATTTGTCCAGATTTTAGACTTTATGGCCTGCCTCAGATCTACGGCAGACCGGTCTGAAGCGCACACAGACAGGTGAACCTGTGCAAAAAGTAGAATAAGGTGGACATTTTGAATAAAGAGTCTTCTCTATTCAAAAATTATGGGTCTGTTAAACAAACAAACAAACAAAATTTTTTTTCACCTTCTGCTCATGTGCCAGCAAACTAACCAATGAAAAACATTTTCTTTAGCACAACTAGCCATTTGTCTAACAGAATATTGCTTGGAAATTGATGTATTCAGAAATAGTCCCCAAAATGTGTTTCCTACTCGCATTTCATGCAAAAACAGCAGAAACCTCCAGGGGTTAATGTGTTAAAAACCATACAGAAGGAAGACTGCATTATTTTCATGATAGGCACAAATATAAATACCAAGAGTGTTTTCCATTCGCATATACCTGCATTCCCAACAAAGGAAAGAATAAATCTTGAGTCAATTTTAGTTGCATATCTTGTTTTCTTGGGCATGTTTAGTAAGTGTATATATAATTATATACATGTATAGCTACAGAGATTCTCAGTAGAAATTGGTACTAATTTTCAGTTCCCGTAGTAATCCTACAACATGGCGCAAACACCATGATATTAAAAATTCCGTAACTTAAAATTTTTGAGTGCTCATGATCAAACCTAAATTTATCAGTATAAGATGAAACCTGGATGTCAGCTTCTGTGAAGAAAAAAGGATATGAGCCCTGGCGTATTCTAGACACACGTGTCTGAAAGTGTGCTTTCAATTCTGCACAAAAGAGTCAGGTGCTAATTTCAGTAATGAGTGTTCCAAACTCGAGCCTGTTGAAGGACTAAAATTCCATCAACGATATCTCTATTTTTTCATTTACAACTAGGATAAGCTCTCAAAATATTCTTTATCCTGAATAAAAGAAACTGACATTATTAACCAATCCTGGCCAGCCAAAACCCATATATACTCTATTTTATGTTTACCCATTTCGAGGCTGGTTCACATTTTTCCATGTAATTACTACAGTGTGTCCGACAGTTTACAATTGTATGTTCCTAGGTCTGAACGCTGGTTTCGTTCAAACACCAATCTGAGAAGGGGTCAGACAACATTCTTCTCAGGTTTAATAAAGATTGTCTCTGCCATGTTAAAAAAAACAAAGATTTATTTATGTTTGTTATGAAAGCAACACTGTTGCAAGGGGGGGGGGCACATGAGACATAAATATTTATACAGAATATCCTAGAAAGATTGAAAATCTTCATTTTATTCTGGATTCTGTTGCTATAGAAGCCACAACATAAGCCACAGTGTGCATAGTTCCGACAAAGCTTGTCTTAAGAAACCTTCATAAAAAAAATTAAGAAAAACATTTAGCTTTTTTCGATCTGCAGAAAATTTGTTTTCCATTCAACGGAGGTCACAATATCGGAACCACCAAGCAAACTAATTTTATACAGCATGTCCTAGCAACATTCCTACCAAGATTTACTGAAACCAGCTCAGTAACTTTTGAAAAGTCCAATACTGGTTTAATTATATTTGTTGCTATTTGCTGAAAATTTTGATCCCCCATTTCCAAATGACATTACTTCCGACAAACTCAGCCTGCCCTTTCCTTATGGTTTATAATAGTATCTATTGCTATGGAAGCCAACCATGACAAAATGTTTACAGAGCATGTCCTAAGAAACATTCCCACCCACCATGGCCATAAGGAACATTCCAACTAAGTTCAACTAATATTGGACATGCAGCTTTTGACAAATTGAAAATTGCAATGCAGAGATACAACAGGTGAAAGACAAATGAAAATGTATGCCAGATGCAGGGCCATAGCATAAACTCATTTGGCCTTAAGACCAGATTAAAAATAAAAAAATTTACTATTTCCCAAAACAAACATTTTTCCAATTTATCTAAAAAATTATGTTTTGTCAAGAAGTTTAGTCTTGATTTAAAAAAAAGAAGACTTAAATCGATCTCTTTTTATGAAAACTGGTTAGCTATGAACCCATTCCACAACCTCTTCAAACATGTAAGCTCTCACTTGTGTTGTGTGCCAATATAGCTTAAATTATTAGACCAACACCTTGATAAATGTTTTAACATTAACTTTTCTCATTACATGTACAAGCTAGCAAACAAATGACAAAAACTTTCAAGTCTTTTTTTAAATCTCACACCCACTGGCAAAATAATTATCCTCTTCATGAGGGTGTCCTACAAGTGTGGCCATATATTGATTAATCTGCTCAATGTAGACACACTGCTTGCAGCCTCTCTCACTCACTCCATGCACACAACAAAAATTAAGCCAGTCAGGAAGTGCATCAGCTATTTATGGACTTGAAAGACCTGAACATTTTCATATCTCAAGGGCCTGCAGTTTTAATCATACAAGTTGGAGACAAATTATCTGTTTTGACAAATACAAGTTTTTTTAATTTGTTTCTACTGCATATTCAGACAGCACAGCTACTAAGATACCAAGTGATATGGACGTATAACACATGTACTCAACTGTAAGTACAGTTCACCTGTACACAACATAGATCCTGACATGCCATAGCATAATGCACCTGCAGATCTTGTTCTACTTACTATTCTAATGCACTGTGCAAATGAAAGTCTACCAGTGCAGCAAGCACTGTTTAAAGTTGGACTCGTGTTATAAGCCTGTATATATGGTATAAATACTGGATTTAAAGACATGCAAGAACAATAATGGCTATATGGTTCAAAGCTGAGGCATCCCAACAAAAGATACAATCAAATACAAAATCAACTTTTTAAACAATACATAAAATTCTTTTTAAAGAAAGTACAACACATTCTCAACTGGTACATTTGCATGAGATTCATTCCTGGGCAAAGACATTACCTTTGCAAGTTTTCTCTTAACAACACAATAGTATGTGCACCAGTTCTATTCTACATCTCAATGTCTGCAGGGGAGAAAATTAAAATTTAAAATTAAATTCACATGGCTGAACGGATTTCACAAAAATCTGAATGAGGAACTCAATATGCAGATTTATTTTGTTAGTGATTAGCAGGAACATGAATACATTATATAGGAGTATCCCTAGACTAGAATAGAAAACTAATTTATTATCATTTTCAGTATTGCCCTGAACTTTCTGATATCAGTTTCTCTTCTCTATTCCTCTCAAAACTACAATGTTTGCATGCACAATGTCTAAATGTGTAAATGATCTGCAATAATTAAGTCTATGCCATTTTATTGAAATGATCAGAGACACAACCGCAGTTTATGTCTACCCATCATCCTTACCAAACGGCTGACAGTTATTATAATCTGTATGCCGTACCTCACTCGACTTACAATTACTTCACTTACTGTGTGCCTCGCATGCACCTATTGATATGACATGTTCAGTTTGTGAGACTTGTATGTGTTGAACTGAACAATTTCATTTAAACATCCGTAGAATCATTACAATATCATTTTCATGCTGCTACATACATGTACTTGATGAAAGAATCAATCATGAAACTCGATGCTCCATAAATACTCAATTGTAAGTCAAGCCCAACTGCTAACTGCACAAAGATCAGCCGTCACATAATTTCGGTGGCAGATCTGGGTTAGTGTGAATTGTTAAGAGTTATCGTCAGAACAAACAAAATATACCCTATCTGCAGAAACATTATGCTATGGCAGATCAGGATAAGCGAATAGATACTACAGTACTGCCTAGACAAGCAAATTTTATTTTTTGCAGCATCTACACAACTATGAAAACTATAAAGCTGCTTGCAAGTTGAAAAGTGTTTCTTTAGCATAAAATGTTGCGATGTCAAAGGTTCTGTTTGCTGTTTGTATGTAAATTGACCTGTATGTTAACATTGTGTAAATCTGCCACATCCTAGTTATGATAAATCAAAATACCATACAAACATTTTCTTATACAAAAATGAACAGAAAAATTATACCAAACATATATGTTCACAAGTTTACTAATCAACTTTAAATATATTGAGTTAGTAAACCAAACTTGACCCCTTATATGTGTAAACACTGCAGCATTAACTCATCCATTGACAAAATGATAAGTTTTATCGCTATTTTCATCAAGTCTGACCTGCTTTTTCTAAATATTTTCAATTTGGAAATAAAAAAAAGCATCTCCATTAAAACTTCTAAGCCCTCATTTGCCTTGAAAATGCCATGATTAAAACAAACAAAAAATTCTAAACACTGCAGCATTAACTCATCCACTGACAAAATGATAAGTTCTATCGCTATTTTCATCAAGTCTGACCTGCTTTTTTCTAAATATTTTCAATTTGGAAATAAAAAAAAGCATCTCCATTAAAACTTCTAAGCCCTCATTTGCCTTGAAAATGCCATGATTAAAACAAAAAAAAAATTCTTCTTTCTGAACAGATGATTAATTAATTCAAGCTAATCACAATTACAATAAGAAAAAATATTGTAAAAAATTTCACATAAAATATGTTCTTTTAAATAAAAATTTCCTGCCTACCCTACAATTAAAACTAGAGAAATAGGAAAACATAATTTTTCTTTTGATCTAATTTCCAAGAATCGATTTGCCAAAAATATTGTTTCACTGAATAAATCAATTGCAACTGCATTTGAGCCTGTCCCAGAGTTATGCCCCAAATTCTTTGTGGGTGGGATAAATGGTATTAAAACAATCAAAGAGTAAAACACATTAAGAATTAAGTTTGTGGACAAATGGGATGATTGGGTGACATGCGGACAAGTAGTTATTCTACAATGTGGATGTATGGACAAACAGACATGCATGCACAGTGATCATTATGTCCAACACAGGCCAAGATGGGCTTATCAATCAAGGATTTAATGAATCTTTTACTGATAATTTTATATATTCCTAGATAACATACTTTCTCCAGTATACAGAGCAAAGAAAAATTAAGTGTCCTTTCAGACGAGTTTCATGTGCCATTTGCCCTTTCTGAAGAGTTTCATGTGACATGTGCCCTCTCTGAAAAATTTCTTCTGCCATGTGCCCTTTCTGAAGTTTGCCCTTTCTGAAGAATTTCTTGTGCCATATGCCTTTTCTTAAGAATTTCTTGTGCCCTTTCTAAATAATTTCTTGTGCCATGTGCCCTTTCTAAAGAATTTCTTGTGCCCTTTCTAAAGAGTTTCATGTGGCCTTTCTAAATATTTCTCGTGCATGTGCTTTTTTCAGAAGATTTTCTTGTGCCCTTTCTAAAGAATTATTTTGTGTCCTTTCTAAAAAATTTCTTGTGCCCTTTCTAAAGAATTATTTTGTGTCCTTTCTAAATTTTTTCTTGTGCCATGTGCCCTTTCTAAAGAGATTCATGTGCCCTTTCTAAAGAATTTCTTGTGCCATGAGCCCTTTTATTGTAAAGAGAGTCAATAGCAGCACAAAAGGCACTGCTTTTATAAATTTATTCAGTAGGGCTATACAAAGGGAAATTAGTTTTGTGGAAACAAAAGATATCTCCAACATTAATTGGCATCATCCAAGGTCCAGTCAGGGGGTCAATTCCATTGAAACAGTTGTTCTACTGTCATTTTACTCATATATACAGAGAAATCAAAGCTAAACACCTTTAAATAAAGTCAACATCTTCACCTCCTCTTTTTTTTGACGGGGGGGGGGGGGGGGCACTGGATGCTTTGTGTAGAATATGAACTCTTGGGTGTTTTTCTTTCTGTTCAAATAACAATGTAAAACATCAGAATGTGCTGCCTGATGGGATGTGGCAGTGGTGTTGCCTGTTGGGATGTGGTGGTGTTCCATCCCATCTGCAGGGATGGTCTACTCACCCTTGGTCCTTGACTGGTTTTGTTATTTCTGTCACTTAGAGAAAAATAGTCTGTTTATTCATTTTCGCAACTGATCACCATGTCTTGTCAGTTCAGAGTTTACAAAACCCTACCCATGGTGTTGATACTGTTTGGGTCATGTGACTCTTAACTATCTCCCAATTTTCGGGATGTTGAATTATCACCATATATGAACTATTTTTTTTATACTGCATTAATATTAAATGTGGTACGGTTTTCAAATGACATTTTTGCTAGGAACAAAAAACTAAAATGAAATTTTTATGTAAAACTGAGGGAAAAAAATGGAATGGCTAGAAAGGTCTTTTAAAAAATATTTATGTTTTATTTACATGTATTGTGTGAATAAACACAATTAGCTTGAAATGCCAAACATAAAATCCATATTATACGAGTTTACAGTTGATTTTATGTCTGCTGGGGTATCATATTGTTTATGTAATACAAACTCTGTGAGATTATCCATGGGATTAATGAATGGATAAAATTGATAATCATTATACTTGTTCATCAGATAATGAATACAAACTACAATCCCACTCCACATTACATTGGGTAACTAAAATTATGAAATGATGCAATCAGGGACCCTAACTCCAATAAAATACTCTAAATTAAATTCATTTAAAATTTCATCCATTTTAAACTGCTAGTGTAATTTGGCTGAAATTCAACAGTTAAAGTAAAGTAATGCCTCAGAAATCTAAATAAGGAAGAAAGCGAATCATGGTTTCCACTTAATCGAAATGAACATAGGAAATTGATCTGTATGCATTATTTAGCTGAATCAAACTATTCCTTGATGAAGTAAAGTTAAGAGACAAGGCCAATAACTCCTAGAAATAATGTCACAAAATACTTAAAGTCAGTATCATTCAAGAAAAAATCCCACTTAAATTTCTGATTAAATGACTCACAGAGAAATTGATTGAATTTCAGTAGCACTGATCCCCAACAATAAATATGGCTTCCGAAAATTATCTTAATGAACATACCGGGTTTCAATTCATATCAGGATAGTTTCATTTATTCCAACAGCTGTTAAAACAGGATTTACATATGCGTGGGAGATCTGTCAAAGTCTTTTAAACAACAGATGCATATTTCACTGAAATCCAACAACCCTTAGTTGTATTATGTTTGTCAAGTGCCAAATTTTTCATCAGTGAAATCCATTAATTAATTCTTAGTCTAGCCAACAATTAACTGTTATCTGGTGGTAGAGTTTGCACGAAGAAATGTTTTTCTAACTCAGGTCACACTATTAGAATGTTTATAGTAAAAACGGACTAGTTGTATGACAGGCTAAAAAGAGGGAAATTCACACGTAAAGCTGTCAAAGTGATTTGAGACAAATGGTAGGGTGTTATTATAACCCCAGGTGGCATTTTTGGCACCTTGATAGGCAGTTTTCCAAATGTCTGTAGGAATAGTATTTATTCCGATTGGTCAAATGTGGAATGAGGGGGTGGGTCGATCCCTGAGTCGTGGGGGAATATAGTCTCCGAACGAATGAATTTTAATCAGTCTGGGAAGGACCTCTGCAAGAGAGGAAGTAAAAATACATAGTAAAGACTCCGGACGTACTTTAAGGAAAGACGTCCGTAAAATCGTGGTTCCAGGGAAAACTGAATTTGGAACGATTGTAAGATGCCAAAAAACACAAGGTATTTAACTCAAATTCACATTTATCATGATGTAATTTATATGATGTTTCTTCGTTACAGATGCATGATCTGTTGATTTTGTAGGAATAGTTCACATTTATCATGATGTAATTTATATGATGTTTCTTCATTACAGATGCATGACATGTTGATTTTGTATGGATAGTTCGGTTATTACAGTGATTTAGTAATGTACTTTGAATTTTGAATTAGAATTTTCACCTTATAAACGTAGGTAGGCTAATGGGTGTTGTAGAAAACCTGCCGTGTACATTTATGATTGGAAAGTGTTACATTAATTTGAATTTATCATATTAGTGAATATTGATTGTGGGCTATGATGTACTGCCTCACTTTGTGTAATGATTTATGGGAATATATGTGACTTCCACAAATTCTGATGTCGATAACTAGCGGAATAGCTGTATTGATCGGAAGACTTGTGTAGTATTTGCTAGCCGTATAAAAGGTATCACTGATAGTAAGATCTGATTGTTCGAACCAGAAAGACGGACGGACAATCTCAACTCTCAAAATCTAACGTGATACTTAGGGCATTTTACCCTTTTCTTTTCAAAGGAAAATAGTTTGTTTGGAGAGAGAGAAATAGCAAGGAGGTCGAGATTCAAAGGAGGGAAAGAATTTAGAAGTCAGAGTTGGGAGAATCCCACGGTCATCCAGAGGGCAAGTTAAAGTCGAGACTCAAGCCGGAAACAGTCGACGAACAGGTCATTGAGAATTTACCAAGCGGTCCAATGTTAATGAACACTCGATTTCGTGATGAAATTTGCTATCAGCTATTAACAGCTAAATTTATCTATTTTTTTTTTTGTATTTGAAATTGAATTAATGTATCAATTATTCTAAACTTCAGTTTTAGAGTGCTTCTGAACTAAGAGTATTCAGAAGGAAAGAAAACTGTAATTTACTGTGTCTTTCTTCTCTTGATTTTATTTTGATTAAATTCTTTATTAATCTTTACGTGGGCTCGTGTGTTGTCTTTGTTCAAGATAGCGACTCAGATTACCATATCCATTCTATAACCGGGCAAATCACACCGTAGAGGTCATTCTTTAGATAATGAGTGTTAGCGGGAGGCGGTTTCTGGTGTAGCTTTTTCTTTCCAAGTTGCGCAATACCTCTGACTAGTGGCTTGTGCAATATTGTACCAATAACGCTTGATACCGACAACCCCGTTACAAAGTTGCCAAACTCAAAGTTAGAGGAGAAATAGGGACCATTACCCCCAATGTTGTTGTGGAACACTGAAAACCAAATTCAATTAAAGTTTCAAAGAAGAAAAAAATGAAATCCAACAATCCACATTTAAGTTAAACTGTGGAAACCAAATTTAGTGCATCATGGGATCATGACAATATGTAAACTATGTTGTTGAATACTGGAATCAATTAATTCATTAATATAATTAATATAATACCAAAACAAGCTATAAAATTGTGAATTAATCTGAAACCCCAGGAGCATAGCAAAATACCTGCAGCAGTGATTTTCAACTTTGCTGTAGAGAATTACTAAGCAATCAGTATTTACAGGTATATGTACTGTCTACAAATAATGACTTCAATCATTTCATGCTATTCAAAAACATTTCCTATTCTTCCAAGAAAACATTTATTCAGTTTTGGTCAATTTTCACAGAATTATTGGGAAGTTTACCATATATACTTACCTATAAGTTGAGACCAACTGCAAAATTGCATAGACCTAATCTGGCATTGTGCAGGCAGATCTGAGTCTATTAGGCTGTTAGGGATAAGAGTGATTGGCAAAATGATTTCATTGTAAAGACAGGTCGTTGTGGTAGGAGGAAGAAGGAAAAGTTGGAAATATATAATTAGTATACTTCTTTTTGAAGGGCTGTATTCGCGAGGTAGTAGTAGTTCTCATATGGTATTATGATTGAGTAACGTATTCAAAGAAGAAAGTGTGTGTGTGATTTGGATTTTTAATGTACCTTTAACAATGTTTCAGTAACATAGCTATGATGTATGCAGTGTGGCAGTTCATAGAAGTCTAGCACGGGGCATCATGAATCATGCATGCAGTATGAATGTCCCACAAAGTCACATTATTCTGACACTAGGCCAACCAATTCTAACACCAAAATCCAAAGTTGTTGACAGCCAAGTGAAGCAGCTGTTAGTAACATTTTTAAAAGTCTTTGGTATGACACTGCTGCAGATTGAACCCACAACCTCCCACATCCCAGACAGAAGCTCTAACCACTTGGCCACTGGAGCGGTCTGTCCAGAGATGAGCAGTAAAACAAATGACAAAGATCCTGATATGACTGGAAGGTTGATCCGGATCCATGTTGTTTGCAGCTATACTCACTTGTAAGCAAGCACATGCTGTCCTAGTACAATGAATAGAAAGTAGAAATCAATGGGCACTGACCATTCAGAAAACTAACACCATCACTCACTGAATGGGCAGTGGCCATACTCATATTTCTTCTGTCAAGCTTGAGGAAGCTAACACTTTGCAATGTAGACAAACTTGCTTTTTCTACTGCATAGTACCCAAGTAGATGTAATGGGGGCAGGGGGGTTAGCTGCCACTTAGGATATAATACTTTTAATGTTTTCTCAACCTGCAAGTACCAGGAACAAGTTTTCTAGGGGACCCAGAATTTAGTCAAAGATGATTTGGAGCAAATGTGAGTCATCTGTGTATAATTGTATGCACAGCCCAGCATCACACAAAAATATATATACAAATTCCATGCTACCAATTTTTACTAGCATATTACTTGCAAATTATACAAAAGTATATACTTATTTAGGCAGACTTTCAAGAACATATTGTTCTAGTTAACAAAATATCAGCAAATTAAAAAAACTTACTAAAACCCGAAGATTAATTCATGTCAGTATTGTTCTTTCTTATACCTTCAATTGGCTTAAAATGGAGTATCAGCACATCATAGACTATTTAGCACTATGGGAGTGGGAGTATAAAAAAAACTGCCATATCCAAAACACAAATTGGTATTCAATGATAAAGACAGGTAAACCTGCCACCCAATAATAATGAGTCTGGCAAATGGCCAGATATCAATGGACTATTTAGGAAATGAAATTGCAGTCAAGCTAAAAATGAATTATTAATTTAAAGAACATAAAGCAACCAAAATTAGTTCAAAATCCTCTTCGGCGGGCACCAATTCTTGTTTCTTATTAACTGGCATTCTTTATGGTAAATTAGATATGATCTCATTGTTTTTATAAATATTTTATTACTGAAGCTGCATTGGCACAGTGGTTGGAATGCTCGACTCACTATCAACAGAATGCGAGTTCGAATTGTACCATCAGACCAGCCTAGGTTCAGTTACTGTGTTGTTTACATAGGCAGAGCACTTTACTTGAGCTGCATCAGCCAAAAATAGCATGTGTGTTGCTGTGACATATAGCTCCAAACCAAACCAAATCAAAGTTTCATTATAATGTTTAGTTATAGAAGGTATAGATGACATGATGGAAACAGAAAAGGGCACTGTTCATTCAGTCTTCTTTTGCTTAAAGAAAAGTAAAGATCTATGCAGGTACTGTATGTATCTCAAAAGATCTAAATGTTAAACAATATTACCATGAACAGCAAATCATATGTCAACTCCATGTATATGGCATTTCAGACTCTTCTAATGACCACTGATTTCAATGACCTTGACCATTGGTCCATGTATGCAGGCTTGAATGCATACAAATTCATTTTCTGATTAAATATACACGTAACATGATCTGTGACCTTATGATTTCAAAATCTAAAGGTTTCTTTTTTACTCTAAGCCAGCCAAAATGTTTGGAGTACTAGATTAAAGCTTATTCAGAACCTATCTTCTCTGGCAAGTAAGACTAAGTAAAGCCTTTTGCTGTTGCAATCAACAGGCCTCTTCCATACCTTAAGTTCCACATACAATTTTTCTTCATTCAAACAGTGACCTTGACCTTTGACATTTTGATCCCCACCCCATATCACTAACCTTTCCAATCCAATATGTGTTAGTCATCAAGGAACTTTGACTAGTATATAATCAAGAAATGCAAATTATATTTGGGGGTAAGTGATAGAACTAATTTTAATAAGGCAATACTTACCTGTTGCTACTGATGGGCTTAAAAACTGCCATATGAGGGTTCAAATCCTACCATCGAAATTGCCTGGTTGATTTCATCCTTTTCCAAGACTATGCACTACTAGTGGGACACAAGTGTTGGGTGGGAGGAGGGAATCTTGCAATAGCAACAGGTAAATGTTAGTTTACACCACCAACCCCCAAACTACATTATCAGTAAAATGTTACCCTTTGTTATTGCATAGCTGATCTTACCAGTTCAGTAGAGGGCTGATAACCCCAAAAAATGCAAAGGAAAATCAAGGAAATACATTTACCAAGGAAGGTTCCACTACTGTAAATTGGTATCCGTTGCTTTGCAGAGCCGATCTTACCAGTTCAGTGAAAGGCTGATAACCCCAACAATTGCAAAGTAAAAACAAGGAAATACCCTTACCAAGGAATAATCCACTGTTGTACATTGGTATCCATCGAACCCTTTTACTTTGCTGCAACTGTAGGCCCTAGAGAAAATATGACTTCGCCTTGCCATGCCAAGAAGCAATGACAAACAGAAAAGGATGTGCAAGATTGCTTTCATAATATCCCCCCAAAAAGACGAACGAGTTTAATATGACCACAAAAAGACAATAGCTCAACATTCATTGGCTTTCATCTTCCTTAATTCAAGGAGTGATTAGCTATCACGATTATTGTGGCAATTCACTGCAAAATAGTGAAAACTGAAATATCAGCAGAGAAGATTAAGAAAACAAAAACGCTTCCAATATTTTTCTCTATTTTGAGGTTGCAATAGCTTAAAGACCATACTAGGGACAAAAGTCAAACTGTATAGGTCTGCCAACTACAGTCTATTTCCCACAACCTGGTTTTATCCACTTGTTTACATCGTTGAGTGATTCATTCATAATCTCTTTTCTGGCCTGTTTCCTGAACGAAGCTGCACTAACCTGGTATATATAGGAAGTGTAGCTACTGACTCATAATTGCTGACATATCAGAATTAATGTTTGCAGTTAGACCTGCCAGTGTATATATACGGTAATAATTGGACCGGTGCGACTCGAGATACCTGCTGGCACAGATATTTGTATCATATGAAGAGTCAATTGATTCCCTCAGCTTTTCTTCAAATTGTAAACAAGACTGATTAGAATTCAAGATGCAAAAACTACAAGTACCGTATTTTCCGGGGTATAAGTCGCTACTTTTTTTCGTTTTTTTCTTTCAAATGACGTGTGCGACTTATACGCAGGAGCGACTTATACGATAAATAAATTTTTTTAACGACTGATATGACTGATGCACAGTGATGCTGTGTTATAGCAAAATGCATATACGGTATACCGGCAAGCCAGTTGCTCGAAACTTACATACACCTAAGTATTAGACTACAAGAATATCAAATTAAATAATCAAATAATATTTAGTTATAATATATGTGTTAAAATTTGTTGTTATTAATATAAAAAAATATTGAAATTACGATTGCCATTGTTTTCCTTTTATTATTCACCACGTGCTTCAAGCAAAGTGTTTGGTCAGATGTCGCTACAATATATGTATTTAAATGTACCGGTAACGCTTCATAATTTACTTCAATAGTTTATAAAAACTCTGGATTAACACGAGACTGGCTTCATTGAGAGAACTTCAAAGTAATTAATAAAAAAAAACTGGAAGGCTGGCGAACAACTTCAATTGTTTTATAAAGTGCCTTTGAAGTTTGCTCGGGTTGTGGAAATTGACCGGAATACCGAGACTGGCTTCATTGAGAGAACTTCAAAGTAATTAATAAAAAAAACTGGAAGGCTGGCGAACAACTTCAATTGTTTTATAAAGTGCCTTTGAAGTTCACTCGGGTTGTGGAAATTGACCGGAATACCGAGACTGGCTTCATTGAGAGAACTTCAAAGTAATTAATAAAAAAAACTGGAAGGCTGGCGAACAACTTCAATTGTTTTATAAAGTGCCTTTGAAGTTCGCTCGGGTTGTGGAATTGACCGGTATATAAATACGGACCGTTCATACCATGGAGCATTAAAAAAGATAGTTTCACAATAACGTTGTATGATTTAAAATTGTTATATTAGCGCAAGTCAATACAGTTTAATCATGGCACCAACAACTACCACGCGAAAAAGTTATGATGCAGAATTTAAGTTAAACATCGTAGCATTTGCGAAAGAAAACGGAAATCGTGCAGTGGCGCTATTATTTACTTTATAAACATTATTTATAAATCTTATTTGCTTATATTTCTATTTTTAAACAATTTCAAACAAGAATATACTTACACGTTGTTGGAATTACCAAGTCGTATGCAATGGCCAGCGGTATCAAAAACGTGATTACGGTAAGTGCGCAGGAGCGACTTATCTGTTGAATTTTCCAAAATTATCTGGATTTCCCCCTCCCGCGACTTATACCCAGGAGCGACTTATAGGGCAGAAAATACGGTAAATGTCTTCCACATTTTCTATCAAGCTTTATTATCCACAAACAAAACTTTAAGAAACAAAATCATGCAAAATTTGAGAAGGCCAAATTAAATACAAATACAGACCAATTCTAACATTGAATTAACACTCTGAAAATCTAGGTGTTTTCTTGAATGATATGGAACTGGCATCTGCTCAACCTTTTTCCAAGCAGAAACATCTGACTAATTAGAAAAAAACAAATTTCCTTGTGTTATTGATTTTTAATATTTCTTACTTGACGTTATTCTAATGAAAAATGAGGAAGCAAGTTTTGTATCAAAGGTGAATCAAAGATGCCCTTGCATCTAAGGCGCTTAAATGCATATACATCTTAGCCATTCTAATGTATGGGAAGCAGCAATTAGCCAGGCATTTAGGCCCAGGATTGGTGTTAAATGGTCGGGACAGTTGACACTCCACCTTGTTTCTAACGTTCAAAAACAGAATCCAGTTTGATGATTTGGACATATCAATAATGATCACAAGGCCATACTACTATGTTAGTCCCAAACTTTAGGAGACTTGCTCCCCCACACACACCCAGTCACATCCACAGCAAAACAGCAATTGTGATTACCAGAGGATGTGCATCTAAAGTGCCTTCATGATACATTCTTGAAGGGTCTCTAATTGAAGGAGTCTGTCCATATGTCAAGGTTTTGTTTCAATTTGGAACACATATGTTATGAGTGTCTAATATAGTGACCAAGGACTAAGGGCGTCATAGCTGCTCAGGCAACATTTCATATCATTAATTTAAATCTCCTTCCTGGGATCACGTTCTTCTAATCTAAACACAGACATTGCTGACTGAATCTTGAAAGAGAACAACATTTACGATGTTCTTGTTGAAAAGTACAGTGAAAGAAGAGTAATGTAAAACATGTCTTGCTCCAAAATATAACTAGTCAGTTGTTTGTAGCCAGCTGTAGGCAAATCACATAAGTTCTAAAAGCCATTTTATTGGAGGGTGGGGTGAGGGTGAAATCATGTCTCTACAAGTCTCTAATCATTGTAGTGTTCACAATGAACACCATTAGGACCAGTTGTTGTATTCCATTGCAAAACCCAAGAGCTTAAAAGTTGATTGAATGTGCATAGGATCAACTGATAAGTACTAATTGGTAGCTGAAGAGCGGTGTCCAAAAACTTAGTACCAATGGCTAAGTATGCATGCTGAACATAATATCAAGTCCCCAGGAACTACTGTTGGATCCCTCATGTCATCATGGTAAATCTTCTCCAATCAACCACAAAAGATTGAAATCTTCTTCCTAGCCTGATTTGAGATTAGGATGTGGGGCCTGTCTGTATGTCATTGAGATAGGTTGATGTTGTGGAAATCCTAGTGGAAATGATGGACCTCCCACTGATTTTTCCACTTAGTTCAGGAGTTGTAGGACCTTTCCAGTGACATGTATAGGATGTCCCGGTAACCTTGTTAGCTGCTTTTGTAAATCTAAAGCTGAGATTGAGAGGTACAGTGGTTTGTAGAAAACTCTGTCAAAATGATCACTGAGGAGAAGAATAGATGATAGAGTGAGGTTGCAAGCATATCTTGGGCTAAGATAGGTCAGCATGTTGGGGGTAGAGACCATTGATTCTCTTCCACATAAGTACAAGTTAATAGGTGCTATTATGGCTATAATGTTTACAAAGTATCCCCTCCTATGAATATACACCTCCTTATTCCATTGAGATTTCTGGTGGAGGATATACAACTGGTAAGCTGTGGTCCACATATTGAAGATTGTTGTTGTTGTATGGTTTAACGCCATTTTTCAGCACACGATATATATATGGCGGCCAGTATTATTGGTGGAGGAAGAACCGGTAAAGCCCTGGAAAGAACCACCAGCCCATGAGAAGCTACTGGCAAGCTTTCTCGCATAATTGGAGATTGTCAAAATATTTGAAGCAAACTTGATTCTACAGTCATGATGCTACAATCAACTCTTGAATATTCAAATATAAGAGTTATTAGAGACATATTACACCCATAGATGTGTAATACTATCTGGTGATGGCAAAATGATTTAATTGTAAAGGCAGATTTTTGTCGTAAGAGAAAGAAAGACAAGTTGGAAATATAGAATAAGTATACCTCTTTTGTAAGTGAAGACTTCTCCTGCAATAGCATGCTACTTTGCACAAGGGGAAATAGTAACTGAGATATTTGTCAGAATTTGGCACCAATCCCAACACATAAGTACAAATAACTACAAATAACTACTCTATAATAAAAATCTATGTTAAAAATGACAGTCTACTTGTGTGCCTTGGGACAGCACACACACCCCCACCACCAATTAAGCATCCCCCGCAACTATACGAGATCACAGGACCAGTGGGGTGATGCAAAATATAAATCATCAATTTTTTTTCTGGAGAGGGACCAAAGAATTAACGGTAATTATTGGGGGAGGGGGTGTCTTGCTATACCAATGAGCCAGAGAAGAGTTCTTCCCATCTCAAATATAAAAAAAGAAGGAAAAATGGTCACAAAAAATAGAAAGTGAAGCCATATTGCACACTATTCACACTATATTCTTTATTTGACCGCTCAAGTTAAGTTGAGCTAACGGATCATTTTACTGATATCTTACTGGACTACTATCCGGCTATGCAAACACTTTTATGTAGCCTATACGCAGTGCCTAATGCCTGCTGACTTTAGAGTTGATAACAAAACATTCCCTCATGTGTTGGACCTGAAAAGAATATTTTCTTTTTTCCAAACAAAAACACCATAGCATTAAATCTGCATTATAGGACATATGTCCTGTTCTGCAGAACAAAAATTAAATTAAACTGTCTGCGACCTGGACATACCAGAGTACGTTACCTCCTACGATACGTAATCAAGCTGCCATTAATCACTGTGAGATCCAGATTGTGAACTGTTGCTATATGTGTTTTCCTTAGCTTTCATTGAAAATCTTAATCACTGCAAAGGAAAATTAAAGCAAGCATGAGATATATTAACATTTTTGTACAGAAAAAATGCCTGAAGAAATTGTTAAAAAATTAATTCGGATGAAATAAGAAGTAAATAATACAAAATAATTTTAGAGTACTGTGAATCAGACATTCCTGCCTTGTGTGAAATAGTCCTTTATGCAGGCATTAGTAGTTTATGGTTGATTCTGGACAGTATTGACAAATGGGTCTCAATAACCTCAACATTTTAACCAAGCAAAAAGGAAAATCATTTTGTGAATTTCAAAGAGGAGTGGGGGTGGGAGTCTTTAATTAGGCTATTGTGATCTTCATAACTGAAATTTTGAAGCACATTTCATTCCCTTGCATGCAAAATGGCAAATCAATTTGTGAATTTCAAAGAGGGGGTTGGGAGTCTTTATTTAGGCTATTGTGGTCTTCATATTTTAGCTTCATAACCGAAACTTTGAAGCACATCTCATTCCCCTAAAACCAAACCCTCTTCAGTTTCATGCCACTGTGATCTGCAATTAAAACTCACATCAAAAAGCATATCACTTGTTCTTGTCATACTGACCTTTGATTTTTGACCTTTCGACCTCCATATGTGCATATCACCATGCTTTGTGCAAAAATGGTTTTCTTTTTCAACTTAACTTGACCTTTAGATTGCAAAATCACTAGTTTCTTCCTTAAAAGCAAGCCCACTTTAAAGTTTGGTAGAGGAACTTAAAAAGTTGCTGAACTGAAACCATTTTTCTCTAGACACTTTGTAGTCTTCACTCCCAACCCCCAATCCGAAGAAGTGTTACTTGCCTCAAGTACAAACCATCCATAATGTATGTGATCTACAAAAAAGGTATCATGACATGTTTTTTCTCCATTAAGTTACAATGACCATGTCATGGAGAAAATTTGGTTGAAGAGAAACATGACAATTTTCTACAGTTTTATATATAAGAAAGGAAGTATACAGGGCCGGTGCAAGGCATTTTGGTGCCCTAGGTGAGATCAGATATCTGGCGCCCCCTTCCACTCATGCCCTCCCCCACCCATCCATCATGAAATAAACCCTTAGCCCAGCGCCCTAGGCAATTGCCTGGTTCACTTAGTGGAAGCGCCGGCCCTGTCTGTGTATACATATACATTGACAAGATGTAAGGGTAAAAATTTAATAGCAGTATTTGCAGGATGTAATGAAATTGCAAATACATACATGCCAACCCATGACAAGGAAAGAGCGTAATCCAATTGGTCAAAAAGCAGAATCAGGGCATAAAAATTAAAATCCACATATAACATGCTAAAATTTCAATAAACAATGATTTATTTGCCCCTCTCATCTTTTAACATCCTTTATTGTTTCACGTTTTCATATGCAGAACTTTTAGCTTTACACATATGGACTAGAAACCATCTTAAGACTTTTAGCGCCAAATATTACAATTCTTTCTACACAGCCTGATTTTGTTTGTTTGTTTTAGGGTTGAACGCCATTTTTCAGCACAAGATAGGCTATACATGGCGGCCAGTATTACTGGTGGAGGAAGAACCCGGGAAAACCCCCGGAAAGAACCACCGACCCACGAGAAGCTACTGGCAAGCTTTCTCACATAACTACATTAGCCTAATCTTAAGACTCGAGCCCACGCAGACAGAGGTGAGATGGCAGTGATCTGTAACGGAAAGCACTTTAGACCACTCAGCCACATGGGGGCCCCACACAGCCTGAAATAGATGTCACGTGATGCTGCACCCTTGTATTAATATTTGGAGGATTGTTATTTCTGGTTTGATTTTTTTGTTGCATTTTTCTTATTAATCTGGAAATTTTTAAAAGGAGATATTTTTGCTCACATAAATGCATAGACTAAACTAAAATATACTTTTTAACGCAAAATATCTTTAGACTGGTTCTGCAGCAAATATGAATTAGAACATGGAATCTGCACATAAAGATTAAATATAAAAAGGAGTCTGCTCTCTCCTCACTAAGCATACAGATGCTATAAATAGAATTAGAGGTCGACAGTAGAACAAGGTTAGCTATAAATAGAACACGATAATGTCAGGAAAGTGCACGCAAGTCCATGTTGAAGCATACTCTTATATTGTAGTTACGTAAAAGCAATCTTTTCTAAAATACGGTCTGTGGGATTAATGGAATGCTAATAGTAACGAGAAAACAAAATAATTGATTTTTTTTAAGGTGGATATACCGAAAAAGTGTAATCCATATACGTTTAAGCGCAACACGTAATTTAGTGAAAAAAAAAGCCTAATGATTACACGAAAAGCGTAATGGTTGGCATGTATGCAAATAAAATGAACTGCAAACACATAGGAAGATAAAGCTTCCCCACCCACCCCAACACATGTGCTATACAAAAAAAAATCACAAGGTAAAGATCCTAAAGTATATACAAAAAAGATGATGGTAAAATATACAATGCTCAAAGATAAAAAAAATATACAAAATCCATTCCCTTGTCAAATCAAAATACTTTTGTCTCACAGGGTGGAAGTTGACCCACTTAAAAAGAGTGTGCTCCACTGTCAGTGGACATCAGCAGGATACACACCGTTTGAGCACTGCCCTTCGGGTGGTATACACAAGTTGGGTATATATATCTGATATCAACCTCCTATGGTAAGTGTAATGTTCTAAAGCTTGTTTATGAAACTTGCATTCCACACATTCAGCCAAATATGAAGAACATAGATATTTATATAAAATTTGACATTAATACAAGCAAACTTTCATTCCAAAAGAGGCAATCGCTGTACAGTTTTCACTGCAATATATTCTCTTTTGTTACCTTTAATACCAATATAACTAGTCAACCAAACTACTGAATTACAAACCTACTTTAAATATTAAGGGGATATCATGTTTCCAAGTTTTTGCAAGGCATTCATAGTAGAAAGGAAATCCAAAAAGATTAAAAAATTTGTTGTTTGTAGTTGCTGTAGGGTTTAACACTATTTTTCAGCACACGGTAGACTATACATGGTGGCTGGTATTAATGGTGGAAGAAGAAACCGGGAAAACCCCCCAGAAAGAACCACCGACACACGAGAAGCTACTGGCAAGCTTTCTCACATCCCCACATTGGTCGAACCTGAGACTCAAAGTCACGCAGACAGAGGTGACATGGCAGTGATCCGTAACCGAGAGCGTTTTTGTTATCTAAAACCTCTTTTTAATTTAAAGCATAAATCTGCAGTAAATCAAAATAATACATCATACACATGTTCTAAATATCTTAAGATAGATCATGACTTAATACATGTACATCTGAATATAACACAGGAAGGCAACAAGAAATGTTTCCAATGCACTTAATATTTTCTGTTACTTGCCTCTTGACCAATGCCTGGATCCCTAAGGTCTAAAACCAAAAATATATCTAATATTATTCTAAGTTGTGCTGCTTAATTTGAGTGAAAACTGGCAAATATGCAATTCTTCTGTTATGTGTAGTGTAACTATAAAACCAAACTTTACTGTTTTCTCTATTTATAATATTTTACTAATTAGATAAATCCAACCTTAATCCTTCAGCATCTAAAAGCTGTTGTTGTTTCTCGCTGCAAAGTCTGTAAATAAGATGATATGAATTTCATAACTTGTTCAATGCTTAGCCAAGTCCTTTTGATCATGCCACACCATCTGATACTTGTTCAGTTGTGGCAATCTTTTGATTTGATTTCTTTGGATCGGTTCAGTGATTTCCAATCAGAATTAAAATAGAGGGTGTGATTACAATTAAAATCTGAATGATAACTATCAGAACTTGTAAATGAAAAGTTTGACAACTATCAGAACTTGTAAATGAAAAGTTTGACAGAAGATTGCTGAGCAAAAGGGTCACTCTAAGAAGAACGATTTAAAATTTGGTTGTACAACTTTGAGGTAGATTCTAAGGAAAGATAACGCTTCAAAAAGTTCAATAAGTTATTGACTTGATTTTTTTGCAGAAGATTATGGCGTCTTAATTGTAATTATTTGTAGTATGTATACTTAATTATTCGGATCATTTAGTATGTAGGATTACCTTTGTTGTTGTTGTAGGGTTTAACGCCATTTTTCAGCACACAATAGGCTATACATGGCGGCCAGTACTATTGGTGGAGGAAGAACCCAGGAAAAGCCCCGGAAAGAACCACCAACCCATAAGCAGCTACAGGCAAGCTTTCTCACATAACTACATTAGCCGAATCTTAGACTTGAACAAAAAGACAGAGGTGAGATGGCAGTGATCCGTAACGGAGAGCCCCCGATTACTTTTGTAGTGTTTCATTTACATGCATATTTGAAAAAGGGGCTTGAGCTTAAGCAGAGATGTGATGTGGAATGATGTAGATTGTTAGCTAATGTGGTCAGAATTAATTTTGTAATTCACTATTTTGTTATTTTCGTAGTAAACCAGTGCATTTATTAATGTGTTGTTAGAATTTACACATTTGAATTGTGAATTTGAAAAATGGGTTAAGCATGTAAGATTAGTTACGGATGTATGCATATATCAGAGCATGGATATTTGAATATTTAGCTGTAAGGTAATCTGATTATTGTGATATTGTTTAGTATAACGGGATTAGTAACATGTACTGATGTGACGAAATGTATTGATGTATGTATAAAAGCAATTGATACCATGCTGTATTACGTTTGTTTTATCACACAAGAACATATGGGTATCTTGATGTGAATGAATGTGAGACCGAAGAAATGTAATAGCCATTATTTGATGACAAGCTGTTTATAGTGTGAGATGAGAGGGCTAAGGAAAAATATCGTACTATGTTTGTGTTTACACAGGGAAGGTTTTGAGGGGATCAAGAAGTTCTGGTTCCATTGATTCCAATCTCCAAAAGGTGGAGACGGAATTGAGACTAGCTGAACAGTTAAGTCAACATGAGTCAAGTTGGTGGAGAGGAGGTGCAGGAGGAGGAAAAGGAGTCTGAAGGTGAAAGAGTAGAGAGAAGTCAAGGAGGAGGAGAAGAAGTTCACTACAGTTTGCTTGGCTTGGGCCTTAAGCAAAAATAACATGTCAGAATGGACCTTCAGGGGCAACAACTTCTCTAAGAAATACTGTGAAATGCTGTAAAATCAACATTCAAGTTATTCTGTGAAATGCATGGTTTAAAGATCAAAGTTAGGAGGCAGGACAATCAAAGACCTTAACTCATAACAAAATGAAATGGAATCCTGGAAATGTACTCAAGTTCTCAAAAATTATATTACTCTTGTAAATGGAATGTTAAAATCAAAATGAAGCAAGATCTTATGAGTCAAAAGGAGCATGCTAATTTGTCTGGAATCTTTTGCAAAGCCATGCTGCAGAAATGGAAATCAAGGTACATAACTCTTCAAAAGGAGATCATGGAGTTCCAGTCATTAAAAGAACTTGAGATATCATCGATATTAAACTGCATGCTAGATTAAAATGCAATAACGCACTGTGGTAGAAAATGTTGTGGAAGACAAAGAGAAAACAATTACTCCTGTAAGTGATGAATTATAATCCTTCACTGATAATTGGATTTAAATTTAGATTTTTTTTTAAAATCAGTCATATCAATACGAAGTCTGCAGTGAGAAAGTCGATACTGATGTCTAGCACTGATGCATCATGCCGCAGACACAATGTTCCATCCAACCACATTATCCTGACACCAGGCAGATCAGCCCTAACACTAACCTCTTAATGCTGACGTCTAGCAAGGCAGCTGTTAGTACCATTCTTGTAAGTCTCTGGTATGACTTGGCTGGGGTTCGCATCTAAGCAACTAGGCCACCGGAGACAGACAACTGGATACAAAACTTTTTTTAGATCCCATCAAGATAAAATCACAAGTAAAATTTAGGTAAATCCAACAATTCTAAGTAAAGCTTTCTTGTTGAAATGGAAACTAAAATGGTAAGTTTTCAAGTGGAGTTCTGATTATATACAGCCTATTTTGAAAATTTTGAATTTCCAGGACCTGCAACTGGTGATCAGCAGGATTTCTAATTGTGCGCTCTGACCTTTGCTCATAGTTTGAAACTCAAGGAAACATTCAGAATTTGTTTCTTTTCATGAAAATTTTTAGTTCTCAGTTTTGTCCGTCAGAAGTTCTAACCCAAATTCCACAGCACTGGGCTTCTTCATTATGTATCAATAACACAATGTTTCATGCGCCACAGTAAAAAGAAATATCACTTGTAACCATTTGTTTAGGTGGCCCTTGAGTGGTCTCAATGCCATCTAACCTGTCAGTGTGGATTTGAATCTCGGGTTTGGCCAATGTGAGTAAGTGTCACTTAGTGAGAAAGCTTCTCATGAGTAAGTGGTTCTTTCCGGGCTTTCCCTCGACCATTTATATTAGCTGCTATGAACAGCCTATTTCGTGCTGAAAAATGTCTAAAAACCCTAAGACAACAACAAAAACAACTGTCTGCTTAATGGAACTTTTAAACAGCGTTATAACGAGTACTACTTTTTATAATGTACCCCAGCAAAAGGTGCCCTCATTGCAAACAATACCATTTTAAAAAGGCTTTGAACAGCGAGTGTAGTACTCAGCAAAGGTACTCTCACTACAAACATTACCCATTTAATGAATCTTTTTAACATTGTTATAATGAGTACTACTATGCATAAAGCACCCCAGTACAAGGTGCTCTCACTGATAACACATCAGCTATATATGGATTCACTGACAACACTATTGTTCTGATCTTTTGAGCAGTGTTATAGTGCGTACTATGTGTCCCCACGTGTAACATTACATAAATACCATATAAGCTGGTGCACACTCATTTCAGGCAATCAAAAGTGATGTTGCAAATGTAAAGCAACTGAGTCATACAAATCCGATTTTTTTTCTTACTATTGACTTCTGCATGACAAATTTCTGATATTCCATGACTCACATTCTTAACAAGGATGGAAAGATAACCACAGCATGGACATTTTTGCCAAGATGGTTTCCTCCCTTTACAGCCAAATCAGCCACCCACCCACTTCAAAAATACAGACTAAATAGGATATAGGGGAATCAAAGACATTTGGCTGGTTTTAATTACTTTCCATAAGAGAAAAAAATTCCCATGACTATTCAATTACTTTCAATGACAAATAACTCCATAACTGTGAGAATGCTGTTGTGGAGTACAAATCTTAGACAAACTATGGATGATTTTCTGTGCTTTATCAGCCAGTAAATTTAGAGCATATACTGTGTCCATTCAATTAATGTTTACATGGGAAGAGTGTACCATATATACTTGCTTATCAGACAAGTCCAACCACCAAATACACAGACCCAGATCTGCTGGCACATAATCTGGGTCTATGGAGTTTGTTTGAAATAAACAGAAGAACAAACACCATTGACCAAGATCTGTATGTTTTTTATGCTATGGCAGATCAGGATCTTTGCTGTTTGTAATTTGATTCAATTTATAAGTACATAGGATAGATAATTAGCCATCAACACATCATGTCTCTGCAGATCTGGGCACATGTCATTTGTAGCTGTCTGTCTGTCAGTAAATACAATACTGATGAATCTGCTGAATGGTTCTGGATAGTATCTGCAAGTCTTTATGACTTGTCTCCACAAGTTGAGTTTAATCTGTAAATTGATGTGCTGGGTGTGAATAACTACAGAGGGAGTGGGGTCATTTTTAGTAACCTAATTTTGGGCAAAGACTGCATGCATCCATCTGCAGTATGACAACACCAATAGCTGAAAGCAAATTTCTGATGTAGTACATCAAATATTACTTTTAATATTGAACCAAAGTAGGCATCTTTCACATGAACGTACAGTTCAAATGTGTAGAGTCAATGTTTGCCCTATATACTCACATGTAACATGAGTACAACAATAAATGACACAGACCCTGATCTGTCAATGTATAATGTGCCAGTAAAACAGGGTCTATGTTGTTTGTTCTACTGGTAAAACCTAACAAACTACATGGACCCAGATCAACCAGAACATTATTGTTCTCAATGTTAAAAGCAAGTACATACATAATATCCATGATTATATATATGCTGTATATATATATATATATGATGCAATGTGCAATGGAGAAAAATAAATGAATAAAATATTTTCCAGGAAATCTCTCTGTGCAAACTGGAATGTCAGCAATGTCATAAACGTATCCATGGACCAGGAAGGGTTGTCAAACTGAAACAAAATTCTTCCCTCCTAAGGTCTTTCTGGAGCCAAACACATATTACTCAAAAGTGAAGGAAGACAGTTCTGCATGAAGAATAAGAAGACAGACATGATGTCACACAGATTTAACCACAATTCTTGAAGTAGTTTTTGTCTGCAGTGGAAAATTACATTGATTTGTCCCCCAAATAAACACCAAAAAAATGTAATTTAACCTGATTGAAAATAAAGTCAGATACAGAACATTACTGGATGCTTCACTGCTGTCAAATATATACAGAATTTAATTGTCAAAGCAAACTCAATACCACAAACTACCATCCCACTTGAAAATGTTCTGAATTCATTGTTCACTCCGGTGTAACCAAAGTACCATGAAAAGCAACTGATAATCTTTGTCTTTCTTCAGCCAGTGATCTTGGTCATTAACTCTTTTGGCACCAAAATCAATAAGCGTCTACCGTATTCCATGTGCAAGCTATTTATAAAGTTTAGTCCAGGTTTGTGATGCATTATTAAAGTCACTGTGGGTGTTTGTTTCGGATTTTTAACGTAGCTTTAAAAACATTTTCAGTCACATTACTATGATGCATTTGGCATGTTCCAGACAGTCACATTATCCTGACACCAGGCGGACAAAGAGAGACAGCTGCCAGTACCATTCATACAAGTGACTTGACCAATGTCTGAACCTGCGATTTCCTGCATCTGAGGTGGATGCTCTAACCACTAGGCCACCAGAACAGTCTAAAGTCACTCTGTAGAAATCATTTCTTTTCTCAGCAAAAGTGACCTTGGCATTTGACTTTTGGCCCGAAAAAGCAATAGACAAAAAGGACTGCATGCATATGTGGTAAGGAAACAAGTATACTATACGTGGTGGAGATCTTCAGTTATTGTGCAAAAACAAAATGGAGAAGTGACAAATGTACATCATATTCTTCCTTATTGCAGATCTATAGGGAACTGACAGATGTATATCAAACATAATATGCTCTTCCTTATGGCAGATATATAAAACCAACAGTATCATAACATCAAATTATACACCCTCCCCATGTTTAATAATCCTCTATGCAGATGAATGAAATTTTCTTTTCATAAACTCTTTTCTTTCTTCTTCAGTAACATTAACCATGGCATTTGACCTTTGATCCCAATATCAACAGGCTTATTCCTAGACCCAAGCATAATCTATACACAAAGTCTGGTCCAGGTCACATTCCCACAATGGCCGAATCTGAGACTCGAACCCACGCAGACAAGACGTGAGATGGCAGTGATCCGTAATGGAGAGCGCTTTAGCCCACTCGGGGGCCCCAATAAGTGATATGAAAACATAGTATCTGAAATTTTTAGGCCATAGATAGTACTGTGCGCATTTACTAAGGTAACTGATGAAAACAAAACAATTCAAACCATGCCAAGAAGATAAAAGCAAAATCAATTTCTTGGTATATTTTTGACTATATGCATTATGAAGCACAATTCAATGATGTAAACACTTTTTCAAGAAATTAAATCAACATGTATCCACTTCATGTACACACTCCGCAAGAGGGCACAGTTGTGACAGCCTTTTCACCACACTTATATCAGCAAGTTTTCTATGCATTCACAGTAAGGCTGGCCTGAGAATACAATGCTGTATAATACAGTCTGGTGTAAACTATGCAAGAATAATGGTATATGGTACACAAGTAAAAATGGAAACAAAACAACAAAGACCACAATCCACAGTTACATAATTCAAATGCAGATGTTTATTCTAATGATTAATCCTAACAAACTGCCCAGATCTGCCAGTGTGTTATGCAACAGCAGATCCAGATCAGTCAAGTTTGTAACTGGAGTCTGGTCTTGACTTGTAAGTCATATGGTATATACTATGGTATTATATGAAAGTAACTGTCAGATAATTATGTACAGGGGTGGCACAAGAATAGATAAGAGCAACTGCCACCCCCAATTTCAGCTCTAATATGATGCTCCATTTAAACTGGCGCCATATGCAACCACCAAATTTGGCTCTATGGTTGGGTTGCCCCGATTATGTATGTATATCGTAGTGATTTCTGGCACCTCTGCGCAATACTGGCTATAAGGGGCCAAATAAAGGTAAACTTTGACAAATTTACAGGTCGGATACCTAATGATGGTGCCTTTAATTTACTTATTGAAACACTGACACCAGCTGTAATACTACAGCAGACCATTGCCATATCTGGGCAGAGGTGGAGCCAACCAATATAAAAAATATCAGCACATCTGTTTCTATTATTGAAGCATATTTCAAAATCAAGACCCACAGAAACAAGTTAGGATAAGTTTGACCTCAAATTATGATTTTCATTCTTCCTGACTGCTACTGACTGACATATTGTTGCAACCTAATCAATTAGACGAGATTCACTGTTTCCAACAGCACAACACTTTGTTTTCATATACAATGAATACATGAATTTATGATACATCTGTGTTACCATCTTTGACAATAATAGCTTCACGTGGGTCGGTGGTTCTTTCCAGTGGTTTTCCTGGGTTCTTCCTCCACCAATAATACTGGCCGCCATGTATTGCCTATCATGTGCTGAAAAATGGCGTTAAACCCAACAACAACCAATCATGGCGTTGTGTCAACAACTATGTTAAACAACTGGCATAGCTTACTTCAACCTGTATATAAATTTCCTTTACAAAAGCATATGGATATTTTGCCTGGGTGACTGGGAATAGGGCCTAAGTCCATTATTTTGGCTTCAAAATTATCAATACTGAGCAAAATTTAATGACTTATTTCCAAAGAAACTGGGAGTTCTGCTTTATTTTAAAGTATCTTACAGAGGGGTAATGTGCTCAGAATCCCTAAACAAATCCCTGCTATATAACCATATTTTCATGAATCCATTAAATTGCACAGGCTCAGATTTGCGGCAATTCCACTTAAGCCTCTCAGCAACTCACCCCTTCATCAACTTTCACCAACTCATTTTTTGAAATTTCAAAAGGATGCAAACACATAGCTCCTTAACACATGCAGCAGCTATTGTTCAAGCAATGGATGCCTATCCACCACGATAACAAACAAGGTTGAGGGCCAACTGCAAGCGCAATCCAAATGCATACCTCTAGAGCCATACATGTTTCACACACATGAACTTTTCCACACAAATGGTAACAGTCACTATAGAGCAATAAATTTCAAATAAATTAATTTACTAACATGGTAGTAGTGACCCATTTCTTAATTAAATCTGGACCGACAGTTTGAATAAGCATATAGTTTTAAATATTTAGTTTACGCCACATCAAATCTCAATCCTTAATTTTTAAATTTTCTTTAACATTTCACGATGTATGTGGAAATCCAGTTAATTTTGTTAGCTGAATTAAACAATAGAAGAAAAAAATATGGATTTTTAACGACTGGCTCATCATATATACTAATTTTTTAGACTGGATTGGTCTAAACAGAAGAACTATAAATGCATTTTGGAAAACTTTCAGATATTTCTGTCTTTTTTTTCACGTACATTTTGTTGTTTCTCTTCTTCTTTCATTGTTCCTTTTCTACCAACATAGCACTAACATAACATAATCATAAAACGGGACTGAAAGTACTGAAAATTCTAATTAGAATCTCGATAGCTTTAAGTGTCATACATCAATCTACATGATACGGCAATTAACTTATAAAAGTTCTAATATTAAACGCGGGGGTGGGGGTGGGCGTAGACAATATTGATATCTGCATTGTCACCTCCATTTCCACTACTTCACACCCGAGGTACGCTATTTTTAACTATAAAAACCTCTTAAAGCTGATTAAATCAAACTACATATCTAATATTTACTAACTGCATGCAAAAAATAAGATCTAGTCATTATAATGCAACGAGGACGACGCCAAAACAAATCACACTTTCCCTCCACGGTTGTCGACGACAGTCGACATGTTGGGTTGGGTAATCGAACACTTGTTTTTTCATACGTAACCATAACCTCAAACAAATGTAAAAATATTAACTGATTAACTATGTAGCAGGAAATTATATTAAATTTCAACCAATCCTGCCAACACCAAACCGCATTTCTAAACAGAGATCTGGATTGTCGTACCTGGTATATTAAGAAAGGCGACATTCCACACTCGCCTTCACGCATAAAGTTGTGAGATCAGCATCAAAATTGGGATACCGTCAACAATTTATGCTGGCACTTTGCTAAATTTGCCACAAATACATACAAATGTAGATTGAAAATAATAAATAACTAGTTCAGCTACAAATATGTACCTGCATCATTACTCATTCATTCAGGTTTCGTTGTAAATCTGAGCCGTATGTCTGAAAATTTCAGTTGTAGCTGTCGTAGAAATGTGAACACCGGCTGACTAAACTACGGAGAAAGTTCGGGGCCCCGCATTGCACACAATACCCTACGATAAACCAAATACGCGATGCATTTAACTCACCCTGACTCGACTTAAAACAAATTTTTGTAAAGTAATAGAGAGATTGTTGTCTATAAATGATGGATCGTAGTCATTTATGCAAAAATAAAGCGATTAAAACTAAATATTTTATAAAATTTACCGATGACCCACCTAATTTCCGCAGCTAGTTCAGAAATACACCAGAATCTATAAATGGTGAATGAGCATTCGCGCAGACGTAAGAAGTCTGCTCTGATTGGGACACTATTTGGCACGTGACTCTACTGAGCTACGATTAGTTGGAACATTTTCACTGCAACCAATCAGTGTGTAAGTCTTTCTTACCAAATTAACTAGTAAAAATTCTCCCAACTTAAACTCAAAATTCACTTATAATTTAGTAAAATAACGATTTTTTAAAAAATGCAACATAAAAATGAGTATCCTAGTTAACTTGGTGCGAAGGTTTACTTCCATTGCAAATGTAACCGTGGAGAAAAAATGTCAAATGAAATGATTTAAAATGTTTTCTCTAGTACCTGACATGCGTGAGATGCGAGGTGGTGACCCAAAGAGTTAACTAATCAAACTCTTATGTTTCCGTGACGTCAGCTACATTTTCCTGATATGGAAATCAGAGCAGACGGTATTCGGCAGTTACCATGCAAATAATCGATGTTTTATATATACGCATCTCCGGGCCTTACGTTCTTAGAGACATCTAGGTCACTAGCTGAAAGCGTAGTATACTAGTATCAGCTGGGTTCGCGCGAGCAATTATGGAACATTGCGAGGTGGTCGATATTTACATATCGCCTTCGTGTAAACAAAGCAAAAGTAGAGCACAAACATATAACAAAAAGATTTGAAATAATGCAGAAATAAATGCGTTTGCAGTATTTAAACTAGACAAAACAGATGGTTGTACGCCTGTGTTGAAATATGTTTGCAAATTACAGTCTACTTTCTATATGAGCTTTTGCATAAAACAAACAAATTAGTTGAATCATTTAGTGAAAGGGGTGGGGTGCGGGAAGCAGAATAAACTAATAAATGGGGAAGTAAGATTACAAACTGGTTGCTTTGATATTTGTCCACAGAGAATAATGCCAGCTACCGCAGTCACTCTATAAATGGACTGAATAGAGCCCAAGGAATATTCACGTTCGACAATCTATGAACTTGCGTTTCGAGTTGCAGACTTCGACCTGAGACTGATATGTTATTATACACAGTCCCTGTTTCGAATGTAGTGCAGGTACGTTTTTTTTTTTTTTTTTTTTTTTTTTTGGTTTAACGCCATTTTTTCAGCACACGATAGGCTATACATGGCGGCCAGTATTATTGGTGGAGGAAGAACCTGGGAAAACCACCGACCCACGAGAAGCTACTGGCAAGCTTCCTCACATAACTACATTGGCCGAATCTTAGACTCGAACTGACGCAGACAGAGGTGAGACGGAAGTGATTCGTAACGGAAAGCGCTTTAGACCACTCGGCCACTCGGGGCCCCGCAGATACATGGAACAAGTGTGGGGAATATCTGTAATATTACACAATGCATATCTTGTAAAGTCATTCAAAATGCCCGCGTCCATTTTTGTTCTGAACCTAATTTTCAACACCTCCACCCCAGGGACGTAATTGGGGTGGAGTGGGGTGCGGCATGTGATGTAAACTTGCTGTAGCCTATATACGAAATTTAACATGCTCGTCAAGTATTGCCTCCCCCCCCCGAAAAAATTAAATTGACGTCCCACATGGCCCACCCCATTAAAATACATCTTTATCCATGTTATCCAGGAACACGAGGCTGACTTATCAAGAACCGCGATTCAGTGCGCAATTCAATATTATTTTTCTGTCTTTCAAAGTTAAAAGCCCAAACAAGAAAATAAAAAAATGAAAACAACAACAACAACATCATGCCGGGGCCCCGAGTGGTCTAAAGCGCTCTCCGTTACGGATCACTGCCATCTCACCTCTGTCTGCGTGGGTTCGAGTCTCGGATTTGGCCAATGTGGATATGTGAGAAAGCTTGCCAGTAGCTTCTTGTGGGTCGGTGGCTCTTTCCGGGGTTTTTCCCGAATTCTTCCTCTACCAGTATTACTGGCCGCCATGAATAGTCTATAGTGTACTGAAAAATGGCGTCAAACCCTACAACAACAACCACCATGCCAAAAATCTCACAAACAAAATATTTAAAAAAAAGTGTTTATCATCTACAAAAGAAGATAGTGTACAGTGCCCCCTCCACTCCCCCTGGGAAAAGTGCATGCCACGTGAAAGTATTACTTTTAAGACGGTATCAACTGTTGCTGAATCTGTTTACAACACCACAGATGTTTCTGTTCGTACAACCTGTTTTGGTTTTAGCCCATATTTTATTTTTAGAGACACCGCTGTCTTGCTTAACAAGGAAGCTGAAGTAAATCGAGCATGTTAAAGGTTTATCTCATTTCCGAGTTTAGGTTCATGATGCAAAGCAAGCGGAAGTTCTTTGAACTAATCAATCTATTAGATCATGCGTACAGTCCGATTTATCATAAATGATTGTCTTCTGTATTATGCTCTAACAAGGAGAGCAGGCGTTATAAAACGCTTACTTTCACACTGAGCTGTTTTTCTACATTGGTATAAACAACAACATAATCAGATCTCAATTCATATGCAAGTTTCGTATCAAGGTATTAGGTTAGAGCAACAAATTTTTCTCTACCTTTTTTTTTCTTTACTGGCGACCAGTGAACAAAAAGAGGTGGATAACAATTTGTTACTTTATAGTGTTATGTATACGCGTTTTTTGAGGACTACTATAATTGTTCAAATACATATGCATATAGGGTCTAGGACGGATTCGCAAATAGAAACGCGTTTTCTCTCTCTCTCTCTCTCTCTCTCTCTCTCTCTCTCTCTCTCTCTCTCTCTCTCTCTCTCTCTCTCTCTCTCGTTTGGTACTGAATCGGGAAAAGAAAATTTGTTTTATAGTGATACCTTGTCACAAGTATTTTCATGTGTGGAGAAAGGGTTCCTTTAAACATTTGAAAAACAGTGTGTGTGTGTGGGGGGGGGGGAACTATTAGAAGAACGTAAAATTGTACTAAATAATGTGCGTGTATGTTAGCTAAATAAGCTTCTTCATCTGTTATGTGGATTCGTGGCAGCGTGTATGTCATCATCATTATTTGTGTATCTGTGACGACATCGCAATAAGTATTATATTGTTAATAGGAATTCAGAGTGACTGTGCATTACGATGATAGTTCATTACTAGGTCACTGTGCGAGTGTCTACTACGCATGAATGTCTATAGCCACGACTATGTTCCAGCGTTTAGAATGGGGGTGGGGGAGGAGGAGGAGGGGTTATTGCACTTGGTCGATACGGTCATAAGTGCTCGACGCGAGATTGATGTGAAGAAAGAAACAAAAAATAATCTAAAGGGGAAAAAAATCATACATAGTGAGAAAAATACCTTATATTACCCCCATGACCCATTCTGACATAGGACCCTCTCTATCATACTATATAAAAAAGAGAAGGTACGTAACTTCCAAATACTTGGTTACACCTATGACCCTCGATTTCCTTTTGCTATTTTCGTATTTAAAAGCACACGACCAATCTCTGTGGCTTGTTTTAATCCTGAGATATTTTCCTATTCATCAAGCCTTCATTGACTTTTCTACGTCGTACTAAACTGAAGTTACGGCTTCCGAAATGTGCGATTTTCGCGAATGTTTCATTTTTGGGACAAGTGCGAGTTCATGTGACAACCGGTGAAAAGAGCTACATGTACCATGTATAACCTTTTGAGCCAATCATATTTCGGCGTTGACGTGTATGCCTAATAGTTGAACTGATCACAGGTGCTCGACGCGAGCTTTCATGTGAAGAAAAATTAATAATCTAAAGAAATAATCATACAGAGTGAGAAAAATACCTTAGATTACCCCCATGACCCATTCAGACATAGGACCCTCTCTATCATACTATATAAAAAGAGAAGGTTCGTAACTTTCAAATACTTGGTTCACCCATGACCCTCGATTTCATTATGCTATCTCTTTGGCTTGTTTTAATCCTGAGATATTTTTCTATTTATCAAGCCATCGCTGACTTTTTTAAGTTGTACCAAACTAAAGTTACGGCTTCCGAAAGCCGTATGCTTTTTTTTCCTTTAGTTTCCTTTATTATTTTTTTTGGTCGCCTATCAGATAATATATTATTACAGATAATTCATTATGGATATGGGCTTTAAGCCAGGAAGGCAAAACAAAACCCCACGAGTGCTCAGGGGAAGCAACTCAAGTTATAACATCTTGGAGTTTTGTAAGCTCATAGAGGTTAAAAGCCCTTGCATACAGTCGTGAATTTTTGTTAACTAATTGCGTGAGGCAGTTTCATGGTAATATTTGTGGAAAGTTTGCCGTATATTCTAAGCTATGTTTGTTACAAGATAAAATACTGAGATAAATTACAACATAAAGCTGAACAAATAAGAAGAAGCATGAAGAACAACGCTGGGTAAAAATAGAGCTAATTTCACTGTCAATTTACATATACTGTTGTCATATGACAATCATGTGACACGTTGCTAGGAACATCAATGGACGGTACGTCATTTAACCGGAAGCAACAGCGATTTTGCTCGTCGTGTGAGATTGCAACAATTTTACCTTTGTTTCTATAAGCTGACATTTCAAGTTTTATAAACACCATCAAGATGAACTATAAAAGCGAGCCCGCTTTCCGATCTATGGTGCGGGCCAGTGGTTTGGGCGAGATTTGGATACACGCGAAAGACGACGATAAATTCAAGCAGTTTGGGTGGAGGTGTACCAACAGTGAGAACTTATACAGTCGGCCTTCACTGATTGGTAACTGGAACGAGGAGAGCTTTGATATAAGTCGTACAAGAAATGCTAAACCCATTCCATCACAGGTATTTTCGTCTTTCTGTCTGTTTCTCCTACTTAGCAATAATCAATGTGCTTAAAAATGATTGTAAATACATTTAATGATTCATTCAAATTGACTAGATATTTTTCTTTTTCTCGTCTTTCTATACACGTGATGCACTCATTTTTTCAATAAACGTCAGGATGCATATGCGCAGCTTACATTATCAAAGTGAGAAGAATAGTACTTAAAAGAATGTTCATGCATCCAGACTACCTTATTAACGACTATTTCCACACACACACACACACACACACACACACACACACACACACACACACACACACACACACACCAGCTGCTGATTATAAGTCAGATATGTACAAAAAATGAATTGTTTGTTATTCCCTATTTCAGTACAACCATTACTTTGAGACAACCTATGCCACAGATTATAATAAGAATCCCTACGAGGTTCCCAAAGAATTGAAGCATCTGAAAGGTAAGTTAAAGAGCTTATTTTTTAGTTACTCTCTGCATTATTATTAGGGAACGTTCAATATTTACTTATGAAAGGGACGATATAATTGACAAAATATTGCATAGAAATACTTCTACTCATTCCACAATAACTAGCGCAACATGTCATACCAAATCACACAAAACATCGTATCCTACAATCAATTTTAATATCTTTATCACATTCTAATACGACTCAAATATCTTTTTTTCTATAATGCGACGGATAACTTCAACAATGTTCAGATTGATCATGTCATGAATTATATGATTACATACAACCTTTAGTTTCTATAATACAAAAAGGATATCGTAACCTATATTGAGAGCGCAAAAACGTATACAGTAAGAAATACCATTTAACCCTCCCTGGTATACGCTGATCATTCCATAAACAAGAAATCTTGATGTGCCCTGGTTTATGAGATATTTGAAATTTTCACCCAAATTTTGAGACTTTTTAGTATCTATCTGCCCAGAACTCTCGGTAGTGAGATCATCGTATTTTTCGAATCATGGACTCCTAATTTTCAAACTTGGGTCAATAGTTTCAGATATTGTAATATCAGTTGTGTTTATAACGTGTCCTTAGACTTCCATTTTTGGAAAATGTAGAAAAAACATAGTGTTTAGCGGTAAAATGTGCTGTGCGCATTAACCATTCACGATGAATACAAACTTTAATTCTGATGAAATAAATTTCCATCCACGTGTAGTTCCATAACTCAGTCTGCCTTACTGTATCTCATTAAAGTGCGGTGTATGTGTTTGTGTGTGCGCGCAGGGATGGGGGGGGGGGGGCGCTAGGGTAGGGTAGCGTAAAATAAACTTTTTGTCCATCTGTCCACAATTTCATAACGTGAAAATAAAGTAAAAATATAAAACGTGGGACAGTTCCAAGTTGCCATAATTGCATCATTGGTCCCGTCACATTTGATACGGATCGAAGAATGAGGTAATTTAATATAACAAGTTACATATTATAACTCAGTAGTGTTTGATACAAGGTAACTCATGTCACAAAAACTGAACGTTTGTTACTTACATCAGGACTAAAGTGTTTTTAAAAAATAAAACGCGCGCGAGTGTGTGTGTGTGTGTGTGTGTGTGTGTGTGTGTGTGTAGAATATACTGAGTCGGCATTTCAAAGTTTGCAAGATTAGCATTAGAGAAAGTTTTGAATTGTGAGATCCACTTTCATTCCATTCATTGATTAATGATTAGTGACATCAAGATAAAAATATTCAGTGTTGCTGTGCAAGAGAACAGCAGTGCCGGATTTAGACGTCGAGAGGCTCAAAGCTACGGAAAGCTGTATAGACCCTATTTGGTATAAAATAAATTTGAGAGACCCTTTAAGACTGCGAGTTCAGACTGTGAGGCCCTAAACCAGTGATGTCCAACCTGCGGCCCACGGGCTGATTTTAAATATCCCACCTGACCTCGAGCAATTATTTGTGCATTAATGAAAAAAGTCAAGGGCATACTTTCGTAGTATATCTTCTCAACCAGGTAAAAAAATGAATACTTTTTATAGTCGTTGCCTTTAATTTCTTTGCTGCAACATTCGGCTTTAAGAAAAATAATCCAGTGGTCCATGGTGTCGTGAAGGTTGGACAGCACTGCTCTAAGCTGTAGCTTGTTTAGCTTATGACTAAATCCGGCACTGATTATATTTTAAAAATGCCATATCGGACTAGAAATGACAGTTAAGGGCTGTAATTATGTCGACGAGTAGATGTCTATGTTATATTCCGAGTTTTACACGTGTGAAACAAAATGAACGTTGGATCATCAAGTATTAAATGTATTTTTTTTTAGGAGCATACATATTAAATACATTGAGCTGCATTATTATCGTCGCAGTTTTCCTCGGATTGTCTTTTCTGAGACAGTGTGTGCGTTCTGTAAGTTTAAAAAAAAATGTATTTACACTAGGAGATAAAGCGTACTCAGTTACGAATACTATAATAATGTGCCGGCACATCAGGGTCTAAGCTGTATGCTCTATACGTCCCTCGCCCTCCCCGAATTCAAATGAAAACTGCGCAAACACAGACATGCCATTGTGTCTAGGTCTGAGCTGAATGGTTGGCGTGCCGAACTTTCCCAGAGAAAGGTGCTTGTTTTTGAACTCTGCCATCGGACCAGGCCATAACGGCTTCCGTGGTGCATTCCTGGGCAAGACAATTGGAGTTATATGCCCTGTATGATAAAACCTTCCATTTGTAGATATTCTGCAAAACGACACTCAACAAAGTAAGTGTTAATCATCATAGTGTTGAGTTTGACTAAGATTGGGAACATAAGTAGGCATAAGTGCATATTTGACTAGTGCAAACCTTAAAGCTAGAGATTGTTGATGTAAGACCTCTGAAAAAAAACACATCATTATCGGTATCGTTGGGGACATTAGTTTCCTTTTTGTCATCACTGTTGTGCTAGTATAATCTTCATTGTCTTCATCGTCTTCATTGTTATTATTATTATTATTATTATTATTATTATTATTATTATTATTATTATTATTATTATTATTATTATTATTATTTCAGAGCGTCATCCTCATTCGTTTCCGGGCCATCAACCGGAAATTGACTCTGCCAAAGTGAAATCTGTTTACAATAGCTGGGAAACTACGACACGATCTGGTTATGTTGATCCAAAAGTTAGGCTGCGCCCCCTATCATCAAATCAGAAATCACCAAAATAAGGAGTAACCTAAGGAATGTTGGCAGGACGAGAATGGAATGTGTACACCTATTCTTTCGTTTGGTAATGGATGCGAATGTAACAAACAATAATTCAGCAAACTGTGGTATATATTGAAAAGTTGTATTTTTCAGTAAAGACAGAATTACAGCTAGGATATTTGTCAGATATATATCTTTAATGAGGTCATGGTGAAAACCAATCTTGAAAACAAGGCATTTGACTAATGAATGGTGTGGATGAAAAGAAATCATGTTTCAGGCTTTATTTTGTCTGAATTAATTTTTTATTTAATAATCATGCAGTTTATGAAAAGATTTTTTTTTTTAAATATGTCTTTAAGCTTCAAGAGATAAATGATGGAAATCGAATAGTATGGTCTGGACAAACCAGTTTTAATGGGCAAACCAGTTTTAACAACATGCTTGCTTTTTAATTGTTTTTATATTTCAAATCTGTAGCTTTTCACATATCGTGTTTACATGTTACATTTCTAGTTCAAATTTGTTTCTTACTGCTGAGGTTAGTATAAAGTATGTTCGATATTTCCAACAGTATTCTTAACTGTAAGTATTTGCTTGCTAGCATGGCTGTTGTTTTATGATTGTCTTATGTCTCTGTGATCGCTTTACTTTAATTATTCTCTCCAATACCACTTTGCTCAATAAACGAAATCAATATTTCCTTTAATGCCTTTTCTAAGATAATAATAAGCACGAAATGTCAAGTAGAGAATTGACGGGATTTCGTATTTCCATGAACTTATCTTTGTATGGTAATGCCTTCATATACACCAGGCCTAATGTCATACCGTTAATGTGGTACATACGTCTACAACATTGTAAATATCTCAAAATTCAGACGGGTAATGCGAAGCAAGTGCATGTGAGTTTGATATAATAACATCGAAGCTGGTCGATGTGCAAGTCCCATATTAATTGTTTAAGCCGCCTTGTTAGAACTGAATATTAAAAAGTAACTTTGCCAGAAATGAACGCTATACAAGAGGAGCTGGGGGTAGTGTTGGTTATATATAAGGTTATTAACTATATAAGGAATTGAACATCCTTTTTAATCACGTGATAAAAATGGCGTTATGTGTGTGATTTGGAATTTTGACGTAGCTTTCACATTTTTTCAGTCATATCGCTACGATGTCTTCAGTGTGACAGTTTATAGTGATGCCTAGCACTGGGGCATCGTATCCCACCCAGTGACATTATCCTGACACCAGGCCGATTAGTCCGAGCTTTTCCTGACCCTTCCCACCCCATGTTTGATATTTGGACCTTGATGTTGGGGGTGTAGGGTAAGAGTCCACTGACCAGCGAAAAGATGTAAATCGCCGACACCATAAATTTTAACATTTTTTCATTGAGATATACCTGCATTAAAGCGATAAGAATATGATTTATTTTCTCAGAAATTGCGAGCATATAATTTGTTAGATCTTTAATCCGCTGACAGACAAGCCCACCACCATTAACCGCATTTATGGATCACACTTACCATATGTACTGAAGGAAACATCATAGTAGAGAGTAGAGAAATTATAGATATCCACCATTTTCTTAGTACATTCTCTATTTTCCCCACTCTGCAACATTTTAAAAAACCAGGGATGTTGTGAACAGAAAGTCAAGCGGTAGAAGCAGGGAATATCAATAAATGGTCAGTGTAACAAGGCCCTTGTCGATAAAAAAAAATATTATGCGTCCTCATATAAGTAACTATGACGAAAAGTTAGGTTGGTTCATACTTTTTCTGGATGACTTTCTTATTTTTTGGAGATCAAATCTGTCATGTTATAGGGTTATATTACCTAGTACCAAAATATAAAATAGTTCTATTTTGTACCTTCAACAGAGGCATCTTCGATAGCCAAGATTCCGATATGTTAACCCCATTTACACCTTAGCGGATCGAGAAAATATGTATGTGCTTTGGGTTTGTGAATTTCATTGGATACGGCACCGCGACCAATCAAAATAGTTCTTAAACTTTGTTCACTGTTCTTACAAGCATTATAGATATCCACCATTTTTTCGCGGTACTGTGCCCCATTTATTTTCCCTAGACCGCAATGTTTTCAAATACCAGGGATGTTGTAAACAGAAAATCAATCCGTAGAAGCAGGAAATATAAACTAAATGGTCTGTTTAACAAGGTCATTGTCAATAAAAAGTTTGTATCCGTCTGCCTATTAGCAACTGGGGCGAAAAGTCCGTGCATATTGTCGGTTATTTTTTTTTGGGTCATTTCTTATTCTTTGGAGATTAAATCAGGCATGTAAGAAGGTTATATTGCCAAGCACCAAAATATAAAATAGTACTAGTTCGTACCTTTCATCAGAGACCAGTCTTTATAAAAGGTCATATTTACATCGCAGAAGAGATATTCGATAATGAGATCACGAGAAAGGCAATTATAGCAAAGAGAGAGAGAGAGAGAGAGAGAGAGAGAGAGAGAGAGAGAGAGAGAGAGAGAGAGAGAGAGAGAGAGAGAGAGAGAGAGAGAGAGAGATGTAAACTACGTTATTCGCCGTGATGTGAGACACACCGTGATCATGACCCTTTCCAACATATAATTTAATACATGAATCTACTGAACTGACGGTCCGGGATACAGCATATAAAACCACACGTAATACATTTATTATCAGAAGTGAACATTTTTTAACTTTACCATCTTCGTCGTCAGTTGTGAAGATTTAATTTCCATCATATTTGGTTTGAAATAATATTGTATATGATTTTTAAAAAAAATCATTCATTATGCAATTCGTCGAAAGTTCAAGAGGCTGTCAAATGGTAGGACATTCGTTTTTTTTACATACCAGCGGCACAAACAATTCCGTCTTTAATGTCTTGTAAATTGTGTGACTTTATTGTTTTGTTGTGACCGAGTTGCCTGTTTGTTACCGATTAGTTCCGAACCGTAAAGACTGGGACCGCAGTGCACGTTACCGAATAGGTGGTGCCCGAATTGCCAGTTACCGATTTGCACGTTACCGAACAGGTCGGACAACCAATCGGCCTGTTCTGTACCTTCTCAGTCACACCGAAAACTTGTTTCTATAGGTCTAGATGTAAATTATTTTTAATTTACTCAATCTACATGTATATCTTTACGGTTCAAAAATGTAGAAAACAGCTCATATTACAGTCACATTATGATTCTACCAGGTTCCATGAGTGCTTCAAAAGTCGGTCAGCATCTTCGTAAAATATGATAATACTAGCAACAGGGGACACCGCTAGAGGGCACTGGTGATCAAGATTAACGTTTTCGCAAAATGTCAACCTCATTACACCTGGTACTTTCTCCGCTTTAATATGTAAAAAGCCGACATTATTTCTTCCGAATCTATTCATGGTTGAAAGGTCAACTGTATGTAATTAGCGTATGTGACATTGGGCCATTTCTACAACTTATTTAGCAGAAAGAAACGAAAACCAAATTTTTCAAAATGCTGAAAAACTAAATAAACGAACATATACGCTCACCTACGCCTTCTTTTTAAATACTTTGGAGTTCTTTTTACGAGAATAATGGTAAAATGTGTGCGAATATTTGCGGAAAACCCACAAATTGTGTTTTTTTACAGGTCACCCATGCCAGCAAGAACGATAACTCTTTACGCACAAAATGTAAACTATTACAACAATACGACATAATTTGGATTAAAAAACACACAAAAACTTATTTGAATGAAAAGGCAGAAAGACGTTTATAGCAAGGAATCGGATTATAGAGACGTACTGTCATTTACTATACCAAACTTATTACAAAATATTTGTACGATGTTTGTTGTGTAATATATTTTCGATGTTAGACACGAGACGGGAGTATCACCCACTGATTCAGTGATACTTTTGATAATATGTACGTGATTGTGATCACTGAGACATTATCAGAGACACTGGTATTAAAATTAAAATGTTCATGTTTAGTAGAGACGGAAAAGAGGTAATAAAACAAAGTTAAATAATTTTTCAGAATTTTGAAGAATGAAAACCAATGCATTTAAAATTGCAATGTCATTGTTTGTGAATATCAGTATGAATGCTGTCATCATAAGCCAATGAATAGAGAATCAAACTAGTATTTCTCCATTTAAACAAATAATCATAAATATTTCTTGAGAACCAACTCTGTGCCAGTTTCTTTTCTATCTCTGATACGCAATTTTTTCTTTTCTTTTGTCATTGATTTTATTTCATAGATATGAAAACAGACCAAATATATCTTATGATAACTAAATTCTAAAATAACAATTGTTATGTACTAAATTGTAATTTCAGATCAATGTATGTGCAAGAACACTAATGAATATGCACTATTGGTTGTAACAGTAACATACAATTTCAACTTGGTATGACTCATGATTATTTTATTTCATGCAATAATGTTAGGGTGGGTGGATGTGATAACAAGGCACATAAAGTCTTCAGAAGTACAATCAACTCCGGTTAACTACACACCCTCGGGCCCATCACAAGACCGTGCAGTTAACCAGAGCACGATACAATACATTTTTAAGCATTGAGAAAAATCGGGACCGGCGTGATTATGTGCAGTTATCCGGAGTGTGCAGTTAACCGATGTGCAGTTAAGTGGAGTCAACTGTACCTAGAACATAAAGAAAAGTTAATTTATTCTTGAAGCTGAATGTTCACAACACATTTATATATAACCATATGTGAAAAATATGCAACTTTCAGCATGAAATAACATGAGGTCAAGAATTTTCAAAACATTACTAAATACCAATATTAAAAATGGTGGAAGGTACTCGTGTTTGAATGGTTCCTGTAAATTTATTTGAAAATATATCATAAAGAATGGTTAATTTTTTTAAATCTGCACACTCAAATTAAGCAGAAAACATTCCATTTTAAAAGCAAGATATAATTTTAACTTGTGTATGACTCAAAAATATAGTATTTAATGCAAAAATGTTGGGTGTGTGTGTGATAAAAAGGCATGGGGGGGAGGCTTCTGGATTACCTGGAACATAGAAAAAGTCAATTTATTCTTAAAGATGAATGTTCACAAAACATTTCTATATAAAATATATATAAGAAATATGCAAATTTAAGCTTGAAAAAACATGTCAGGAATGTTCAAAAATTGACAAAGACCAATATTAAAAATGGTGGATGGTACATGTGTTTGAATGCTTCCTGTGAATTTATTTGAAATGATATCATCCAGATGGGTTCATTTTTGAAATCTGCACACTCAAATTATGCAGAAAACATTATATTTTTATATATTCTATAATCATGAAAAAATCATCCTGTTGCTAATAATACTTCATGTTTGTTAACATATAAGTTGACAAACCTGCAAACTTCAGTCATTTATGACTTTTGGAAATGGCACTGATGAGATACGATACACTTATAATTTCTCTTCTGACATGTATATTTAGCATAACATTGGTACACCGTTGTAGAAAGGCAACATATTCTCCATGAATAAAGGACGCCATTTGCAGTGAAAATTGGTATATACATGTCATTTGTAAAGAGATCCATGAAATGAAAATCCGAAACAAGGAGAGCTTGCTTGATTTTAATTTGAGAGAGAGAGAGAGAGAGAAAAACATGATTCTAGTGTTGTTTATAACATTGTCTAAATATATTGTGTATCAATTCCGCTTTGATGCACATTGGACACCATGTCAGTAAACAATTTTCGTACAAGTTACACCTTAAAGATTTTGATTTGATGCATGGTAAGTTCCATGTCTGAAAGAGGACTAATATGTTGTATTTGATACATGGAAAAATCCAAGCTGGAAAGAGTGACTAAAGACTTGATTTGATACATGGAAAAATCCAAGGTGGAAAGAGTGACTAAAGACTTGATTTGATACATGGAAAAATCCAAGGTGGAAAGAGTGACTAAAGGCTTGATTTGATACATGGAAAAATCCAAGGTTGAAAGGCAAATCCAAGGTGGAAAGAGTGACTAAAGACTTGATTTGATACTTGGAGAAATCCAAGGTTGAAAGGCAAATCCAAGCTGGAAAGAGTGACTAAAGACTTGATTTGATACATGGAAAAATCCAAGGTTGAAAGGCAAATCCAAGCTGGAAAGAGTGACTAAAGACTTGATTTGATACATGGAGAAATCCAAGGTTGAAAGGCAAATCCAAGCTGGAAAGAGTGACTAAAGACTTGATTTGATACATGGAGAAATCCAAGGTGGAAAGAGGGTGTACAGACTTGATTTGATACTTTGAGAAATCCAACGTAGAAAGAGTGATTAACGACTTGATTTGATATATGGAGAAATCCAAGGTGGAAAGAGGGTATAAAGACTTGATTTGATATATGGAGAAATCCAAGGTGGAAAGATGGTGTAAAGACTTGATTTGATATATGGAGAAATCCAATGTGGAAAGAGAGTATAAAGACTTGATATAATACATGGAGAAATCCAAGGTGGAAAGAGGGTATAAAGACTTGATTTGATACTTGGACAAATGCAAGGTGGACAGAGGGTATAAAGACTTGATTTGATACATGGAGAAATCCAAAGTGGAAAGAGGGTATAACAACTTGATTTGATACATGGAGAAATCTAAAGTGGAAAGAGGGTATAAAGACTTGATTTGATATATGGACAAATGCAAGGTGAAAGAGGGATTAAAGACTTGATTAGATACGTGTAGAAATCAGAGGGAATATAGACTTGATTTGATACTTGGAGAAATCCAAGGTGGAAAGAGGGTATAAAGATTTGATTTGATACTTGGACAAATCCGTGGAGATAGGGTGCAAATACTTGATTCATAGACAAATCCTAGCTGAAAGGATGATTAAAAATTTGGTTTGGTACAACATTTGTGCTTTTTTTATAGACTATTTTTACTAGTTGTTTGGATGTAAATGTTTGTGTTGCTGTTATTTGTTTGCTTGAATGAGTACTATTTCAATACCATCTTGTGGCTTTTTCAGATATGCAAATGAAAATGCGAGTTTAGAGCTTATGAACACACGCCTTACTTCCGTTTCTATCGAACCATAAACAAAGCACGTTTTCTGTTCCATATTAGTTATTTTATCATCCCAATCATGCCAAAAGCACATCATGGAGGTACAAGCAAGGGCAGTGGGGTCAGGTGTGTTGCAGCAAATTATAGGAATACAAATGCTGATGGGTTTTCCATGCATTCCTTCCTGAAGGACCAATCACTTCATCACAGGTGGACAGACTTTGTAAAAATCAAAAGAGCATACTGGGATAGTCCAATTGAGTTTTCTTCCCTCTGATCCTTTCATTTCACACCCGAATGCTTCCCTTTTACTTATAGATTTGAGGTTGAGCAGATGTGTAGGGCACCAAGGAAAGTCAAACTCAATGATGATGATGTCCGGTCTATCAACTGTGTGGAGGAAACTGACAACCAAACCAAGGTAAACAAAGGTATCATAACCTTCAACACCAAAGCATCAGCTGTGTAGACTTAAAATGTTGTCACCATCAGAAGAAGTTACTTGTCAAGTGTCACCACCAAAGAAAATAAGAAGGGGCTATTCAAAGAGAGAAGCAGCAATGGTGAGTTTTTAATGACAAGTGCCATATTATTATATCTATGATATTCAACAAATCAGTCACCACATCATTTCCATGTGTACCCTAAATCAGTCACCACATCATTTCCATGTATACCCTGTAGAACGTTTTCATAATTTCCATAACAATGCAGTAAACATCCAATCAATCAAGAACTGAGATATAAACATTTGATAAATATAATATAAACATTTGATAAATATTGTCACAATGTTTCATGATGCCTTCAGTTTTTCCCATTTGCATAGAGAAATCTTTCTGCTGGTTGATTTTGAAGGCCTACATATATATTTCATTGTCAGGCTAATGTGTGCATCAGATTAAATATAGATATTTACAAACATGATGAGGTTTATTCCTATCCCCAATCAATACAAATCTACAAAACAAAATGGAATGTTGGTGGTTCTTCCAGGGTTCTTCCTCCAACTGGCTGCCATGTATCGCATATATTGTGCTGAAAAATGGCATTAAACACTAGAACAACAACAACAACAGCCAAATGGAGTAGAAATTTTACAATATTGTATACCTCAAAATTATCTTTGTAATGGAAACACAATATTTAAACTTTCAATGTAGATGACAGTACATTTTTTTAAAAACCCATGATATTTGGCATGCAAAAGCACATTGGGGTCTTATGGAGTACATGTCATATAGGCATGTGACTCACTAACTTTATTGGTCTAGTAATTTATTGAATTTTTATATATTTTTCTTAGTGCACATTTTAATTTTCATGTAAGATAGCATAAAACCAAGCTAAGATGAATATATTTGATAACTTCTAGGATCTAAAGTATTTTAAAAGCTTGAAGAGATTGTGACCAGCAGGCACATGAGAAAAGTTGTGCCACTGCTGTCATCTGGAAAACAAACTTCAGCACTGGAGGGATACCACTCTGTAATCAATCATTTTGCACCAAAGATGATTGGTTTCTCTTACCATGGAGTGCTTTCAAGGTAAATCTTATATTATTGCACACACAAAAATACTGTTTCATGTTTTGCAGTGTTTTATATATAGTCCAATATCTTCATCTTCAAATTAAATCGTAGATACGTGTATCAAGATCTGATTTTTTGATATCCCGCAATGTAACATTGTATAACAGTTTTTAGTGTTTTGGAACTTTTGCAAATAAAGTATTTGGTTTTTGATTGAATTATGTATTGTATTTTGCATCTTTACTTACTTTGAAATAGGCATTGGCTAGCTGCATTGCATTTTAATGAAAATAGCCAAAGAGAGCAAGCGAGTACTAAGAATAGGAGGGCCAGATATAAAATAGCGTATCCAAAGTACAAGAATGGAGAATACACTGTCAGGAAAATCCTAGTTGACTCAACATATAGTAAGAATATGCATTAGTAATTAATGAACAGAAAGGAATATATCAGATAGAGATATAAATACTGTTGTACCAAGTGTAAGTACCTATATTATTTTTTTTTATATATTAAATTCAAAGAGTAAAGGCAAAATATGTGTTAAAGTTGGCACTCCTGTAATTTTAAAGCTCAAGATTTCGCCCAATGGTAAAATAATAAAAATATGCAAACAATTGTAAAGACAAATACTTTTAATTCATGTATTAACTTCAACACAAAGTTGCAGTTTTTGGTTTGTACAATACAATGCATATTCAGTTTTCTTTAATTTACAGATTATGTTGAAAGTCTGATAAAAACAGCATTCAGAATTGGACAGGTAAATGATGAAGGAGTCAAACTTTGGGTAGATGTACCACCACCTATGTGTAGTCTATATGAAAAGCCTGATAAGGATATTGCTACTCAAAATCTTCTTAGAAGGTTTAATCGCTGTCAGCCTCATGAAAGCATGTGTAGTTCAGGTTTTGATCAGGAAAGGCAGTGCGGATCCTCAGAACAGCACATGATGGAATAATGGCCCTCACTTCCTTGCCCAAGAAGTGCCAACATACCAAACAAATTGTCTATATGCTGTATACAGATGTCTTCTGAAATAATAATTTGAAAACTAAGTTGAGATAAATTATGCTTTGTGCATTAGATCAAATTAGGAAATCAAAAGTTTTAGTAAAAATTGTTATTGGTCCAGTGCGATTTATCGTTATTTTTTATACCAATAAATTTAGATGATTCCAAAATTATCTGTGCATATATATATATATATATATATATATATATATATATATATATATATATATATATATATATATATATATATGTATATATAACCATATTTTTTTCTGACAGAAATAAAACAATATTTGAACATGTATATGTGGTTGTTTTCTTGGGCATGACTTATCAGTATATGCATATACTGTACATATAGATTAATGTTAGAAAAAGTGACTTTTTCCAAATGAAAGTGTGAATAAAGAAAAATTGGATGTTTCATCCAGCCAAACAACAAGAACAACTAATAATACCACTATTATGATGATGATGATAATTTTTTTTGTTTTTGTTATTGGTGGTGGTGGTGCAATAATGGTGTCTGTATTATTTATCCCCCAAAAATATGTTGTTTTTGTTACTGCATCTTTAATTTTCTAATCTTGCTTTTTTTGTTCTTCCACTTGCTGTTTGTTTCTTTGCTTGTTTATTTAGGATTTTTAACGTAGCTTTAACAATTTTTCAGTCACATTGCTATGATGTCTGAAGTGAGGCAGTTTATAGTGATGTCTAGCACGGAGGTATATTGCCGCAGACATGTAGCATGATGTCCCACCCAGTCACATTATCCCGACACCAGGCCGACCAGTCCTAACACTAACCTCTTAATGCTGAGCGTCAAGCGAGGCAGCTGTTTGTACCATTTCTGTAAATCTTTGGTATGACTCGGCCGGGGATCGAACCCACAACGTTCCGCTTCCACGGCGGACGCTCTAATCACCAGGCCACTGGAGTGGTTACCACTTGCTGCTGTTGTTATTATAACTGTCTTGCCATTGCCGATGATAATTACTGGTTCTTTTTAGTTCATCTTCATCGTCCTTTTCAAAAACATCTGAGCATCAGCAGTAGTAGTAGTATTAGTAGGAGTAGTAGCCGTCGTCATAGTAGTAGTAGTAGTAGCAAGGCTTATAATTAACTAAATAGAGTAACTGATTATTTACCAATCAGTATCAATCAAGACCTGATTGCATGAAATCCATCAAAACGAATGCCTGTCGACATTAGCGCAACAGTACACATTTAATATACTATCTTTATTTAATGTTTTTTTTTGTTTTACAAAATATTTATCTGTCATTTATAACATTAATTTATGCCCCGTGCCAATAATTATCCTAATAATTCAGAAATATTCGTACAACATAATCCAAGTACTTGTGTCACTATGACAACCCAGCTTTATGTATTATTAAGAAAAGACAAGTTGTACTTGATTGTACAGCCAGGTGTTTTAGTAATAAAAAATTCTGCATCCGGGTACTCGGCCATAGTTGACGGCAGACAGTACCAGATAAATGGATCTGGACAAAAAGGTATGCATAGTCTTGTTGATTTCTATTTTATTTCAACTTCTGTAAAATTTCAATACCATAACAGTTTGTACAATGCTTATATGTTGTCACCCCTAGTAGAAATAGATAAGCGAGACTAGGTTAACTTTGGCTTGATACGGTTTTCTACAATTACTATCAAGTATGCATGGATGTACGACCTGTTCATTTTTGCTTGAAACATACATACATACATACATACATACATACATACATACATACATACATACATACATACATACTATAGTACTATAGTAATGAATGCATACAGCTGTGTTTCACATCAGAATACAGATGTGCTAACTGGAACAAAAACAACAAAATATAACTAGAGATAGTAAACAGAAGTGAATGGAGTAGAAAGAAAGAAACATATTTGTCCTTTACCGAGAGAAGGTAGAAATAAAAAACCTGCCACTTGCTTAATAAACTCATCCAGTGGAATAACGATTCTGTCGAACAGCACAAGGATCTTCTAAAAATTCCAGTTTATACCAAAGGATCAAATTTGTTTTTATCATATTAGCTATTATTTTATCCTCATGTTTTAATTTCTACAATATATTTATTGGTATTCTTGATTGTGGCAGTATGAATACAATATAAATCACATGATCTAAACATTAATACCCATGTCCTTGGTCCAAGGATGAAGGGGCAAGCAAACTCATCGTAGAATGACTTGTCTTAACTTCAAAATGATTCGTTCAAAAAACCCACAACTAAAACTTCAACTCGAGGTCCATGAAGAAAGAACAAGCAATCAAAAATAATTAAACAACAAGAAGACCAATATGCAACATCTGAACCAAAACCTTAGGTTTGTTTCATTTTGGTCATTTCATTGTGAATATGGGTACTTAAACACGTTATGAATATTTCATTAAACGTTTTGTTTCTTTAAACCTGTCAATAAATTTAACGTTAATTGATACATTTTTTAAAACTTTTCCTTCTTCTTCTTTACACCTAGTGGATGCTGAAGATCGCGGCCGAGTCATACCAAAGACCTATAAAACTGGTGATTACAGATGCCTCGCATGGCTCTCAGCATTAAGAGATTAGTGTTACGACTGGTCGGCCTAGTATCAGAACAATGGCTGAATGGGACATGATGCTATATGTCTGTGGCCTGATGCAACAGTGGTAAACATCACTATAAATTGCTACACTGCAGACATCGTAGCGATTTGACTGAAAAATTGTTAAAGCTACATTAAATTTCCAGATCTCACATACACTTTTCTTCTTCTTCTTCTTCTTCTTCTTCTTCGGGGCCCCAAGTGGTCTAAAGTGCTCTCCATTACAGATCACTGCCATCTCATCTCTATCTGCCTGGGTTCGAGTCTAAGATTCGGCTAATGTGGATATGTGAGAAAGCTTGCCAGTAGCTTCTAGCTGGTCTGTGGTTCTTTCCGTGGGTTTTCCCGGGTTCTTCCTCATCCAATAATACTGGCCGCCATGTATATCCTATGGTGTGCTGAAAAATGGCGTTAAACCCTACAACAATCGTCTGCTTCTTCTCCTCCTCCTGCTTCTTCTAATAATAATAATTACAATAAAACTAATACTAATAATAATAATGTGCCGAGTTCCCCTGGAACAGACTCGCAAAAGATATGAACAATGTACATGTGGAGGGAGGTGCAGCTAAAACAGGTTATGAACATCCATGGTTTGGAGATAAGCTATCCATGCGTAAACCCTTCTTTGAAAGCATCGATGTACTTGGTTTTGACTAGGTTTGATGATAGGGAGGAGTTCCGCTGGTGGATTTCTGCTATCCTTTAATGGGTTAACTCGAGTGAAGGTGACGAGAAATCTGCATACCGGTAGATGTCCTTTTGTGTAACCTCTTGTCTGGTGGAGACATGAAGCTACTGGGGTTTCAGCTAGCAGGTGCACAATCCAGTACATTATAATATCTTTTACTTTTTGTCGATGAACTTGAAGCTCTTCCCATCCCAAATGTCAAAGCATGTTGGAGACACTGCTGGTTTGTTGCTACTCGTCAATAGTAAACCCTACCACCCTACGTTGTACTGCTTCAGTGTTGTCAAAATTTGATTTGGTTGACGGATCACAAACAGTCGATGCATATTCCAGCTGTGGACATACTAAGGATTTGTGGTTTGAGCGTCTGCCTCGGATGCTGTAGGTCTTGGGTTCGATCCGAGTCATATAAAAGACGTAAAAAATGTTATTTACAGCTGACTCCTGGTGCTCGGCATTAGGAGGTTTTTGTTAGGACTGGTCGACCTGGTGTCAGGATAATGCAAATGGGTGGGATATCATGCTACATGTATGGGGCATGGTGCCCTAGTGCTAGGCATCACTATAAACTTTCATACTGCAGACATTGTAAAAATATGACTGAAAAATTGTTAAAGTAATGATAAAATCCAAAATCAACACACACACACTAAGGATTTATAGACATAGATTTTACTTGTTCGGGGCACGTGGAACAGTTTCTACAAAGGAACGCTTTGATATTCTTAGCTTTCTTTGTAACAGAGTCAGTGTGGCAGTTTCATGATAAGATGAGAGTGACTCCCAAAAATAGGTGGTCTTGCATGTCATAGTCAGATTTGGAGCATAGATGGAATATATAGATGGGACGATCTGTATATGTTGTTGGTGATTCGGATGACCTCGCATTTGTGAGAAGTGAGCTCAATTTACCATTCGTTTTCTAATTCTTGTAGGTGGTCTAGATCTGCTTGTAACAGTTATGCATCATGATCCTAATTGATAATGATTTACAGCAAGCTGTCGTCGGCTATAAAAAGCTAAGTTGGTAACAGACTCCTAATGACAAATCATTCATGTAGATCAAGAACAGCAGATAACCCATGACCATTCCTTGGGCAATTCCTGAAGTGACAGGGGCTAATGAAAATAACTGGCCTTAAACCACAACCTGTTAATTTCTTCCACCTAAAAATCGGGTTATCCACTGAAGGGTCTTGCCGAAGACACCATAGTGAGGACGCTTGTCGGGAAGGTGCTTATACAGAACTTGTCAAAGGCTTCCTGTTGTTTTTTTTATTGAGACAGGCTGCTAGCTTAACTACCCCTTTCTCATGAATCTGGATGGTTTGGTAAGTTGGAGTGTTGCTGGTACCAAGATCAGACATGTGTTTTGAGTTTTCACTGACACTGACAAGAATGGAGCATTCAGGATTTCTTACTTGTCAAAATGCAGTGGAATTGACTGTTCAATCCTTCTTTAGAAGACTCCAGAACTAACAGTATTCTAACTTTCTACGTAAGAGTATAATTCCTTCCTGGTGTTTGAAGCGCTGACCATATAGTTGTCATCCATTGTAAGCAGATTGCTTGAGTTTATTTATATGCCGGTTTCTATTTCTATATACTTGACGGTTAAACCATGTTTTGCTGAACCCACAAGATGTAATCTTCGAAGGGACGTTGGTAGTAGTGATCTGCATTCATACCTGTTTAAATTTCCATTAAGATTGTTTATAAGTGTGGTTATGTCATGGTCGGATATAAAGGTATAGATGAGAATTCTGTTAGTTTGGTGTGCGTATCACTGATATCTGCTTTCCTACACGAGTCTCGAAACTCACTTCTGTCTGCTTGGAATGATGTTAGAGTCATTCATTATTATGCTGTGGTACTGTTCAGCGATAAGGGATTGGCGGTTTGTCAGGATAATGTGACTGTGTAGGACATCATGCTACATGTCTGAGGCATGATGCACCAGTGCTAGACATCACTCCCCATTAACACTGTGTGCTCCTTATATTGTGAGTGGAGGTCTGCCATTGCTTTACAGAGCTCTTATGTGTAGTCAATATTGTAAACAGTGGGTCTATACATACTTGCAACAATGAGTGGTTTCTTCAAGCTGGTTCATGTAAAAAAAGCTGCTACAAACTCTGATTTACAATGGGTGTCTACTTCTGCGTCGTGTCAGTGTTGGATCTAGCAATAATAATCTTGCCGCAATAGGAACTTCCAGGTCTGTCTCTTCCAGCAACACATATATGTCTGGCATTACTTCATTCTCAGCAACATAAAGATTTAGCCGTTTCTCGCTAGCAAGTAAGATGTCAGGATCGCAGTATCCTAGTATGGACCAGAAGGTTTCTAGTTTGGCACATATGCTTTGAAAGTTATTGTTCAAAACTTTGAGGTTTTTCCCATATAGGATATGATGTCGGACTTCCTATAAGTATTTGGCGAGGCTGAATATTTTGGCGGACCAATGTTAATGCTGGAGTTGAAGGATGAGAGCGATGATTGGGTGACTATGGGTAACTGGGTGTGCTACATGAAGAATGATTGTTTTCAAACTCCTCATAAAGGGTTGTATTTAATTTTGGTTCGCCGCAGTTGAAGTAATACTATTTAACTTCTGGAAGATCAAGGGGCTCATATACAACGGTACACATATGCAGGCAGCTGTTTGGGAAACATTTTTCACAGCCTATACAGGAACTTGAAAGTATCTTTCTAATCATGTGCGTGTCTTTCCTCATATATCGCATGTATATGTCTCCATGCTGGAATCTGGTTTTCGGTGGCAATCTGATGCATTCAGGATAAGTAAATATATCGAGCATCATTTAGGGGCCGAATATAAAGCGTGTTTCCTATGGGACAGGAGAAAACGCACCAGGAAAAGTCCTGTGATGGATCCCTCGTTGGTAGCAATTGGTGGGAAAAGGATATCTCTTGTATTTCATATTATGGTAAAAATGATTGTTATTAATGATAATATGATATAAGTATTCATGTTTCAAATACTCAGATAAAGAACTGCATGTATGCATACATACATCATATGCCGCAATTTAAGTTTTGGTGGAAAATGATTACAACCAGACTTCCGCTTTCACGGTGACATCACACTATATAGCAATAAATCCGTTATTTAAGAGTGATAAATCCTGCTGAAATCGCGATTCTGGTTATAAATAATGTTGTTATCTGTGGGTTATATGTATACATATATTACTTGCTGAAGAGGTGTCTGGTCCTCGCTAAGATTCCAAGAGGTTTTCAAACGCTGCAGCTTCACGTTCAGCACGCCGGAAACCTACATATATATGCGCGTGACGTAAGGTAGACAAATGACATGTCTTGACGGAATAACAATTTTGATATTGAGCAAAGTGAATTGGCACTCACCTGTTATTATCATGGGTGACGTAGGCAAAGCGTACAGATATCATGGAGGAGTTCGACGAGACGCCAAAAATGTTTGAGTTTAGCCGATTCACATATTCGTTGGCAAGTAGAAGGGCGCTCGAAAAAGATTGAATTCCAGCAAAAGTAATAAATTATGGAACATTCAAGCCTGCCATCAAATCTACATGCCCTACGTTCCCTTCATTGAAGGGAAGGAGCAGTTCCACAGGACATACGCGACTCTACGTATCTTTGTGTTTACTAGGATGCCACAACCACTCCCAAGCTGATTTCTAGATTTTTGAAGCTCTTTTTAGTCTTCCGTTCTAATGTTTTCTCAAGAATCTTGTTATATGCTTAAAGCCGAGTTTGAGCGAGGCAATGAACTTGAAATACGTTTGGGTTGATATTTTCATTGATTCTATTTCCTGTACTTCTGAAATTTAATAGTTTCGTTTGGAGATGAACCTCCAACTCTTAAAAATTCAATAAGTGATAAGACGATTTGATAAAATGAATTGGTTCAGAAGAAACACGACTGGTTTGCATGTCTAGTGGACCCCTGAGAAACAATGTGATTAGTCTGAGAATATATAAGTAGAACGATTTGAGGTGAAATAGGCACTTCATAAATATTGCACGTGCTTTGAGCAGTGTTATACACACTCAATATTGGTTCACTGTGTCAGCTGTTGGGGTGTAAGAAAATAGAAATAAAAGCGGCGTGTATAAACTAATAATAATAATAATAATAATAATAATAATAATAATATCTCTACTGATAATAATGATACTGAAATTTACCATACAATAATAGTTGTTTGTTGTAATAATAATAATAATAATAATAATAATAATAATAATAATAATAATAACAACAATAATACTATCTCGGCTGATAATAATGATACTGAAGATTTATCATACAATGATAGTTTTTATTATTATTATTATTATTATTATTATTATTATTATTATTATTATTATTATTATTATTATTATAAGTATTTTGGTGATGCCAAAAATGTACCATAAATATCGAAATTGTATTTTTACCTAAAATTCAGGAATGGAAACAGATTTCGGGGGTTATTTTTTATTTTTTTATTTTATTTTAAATTCAAGGGGGAAAAGCCCCATACATGATTATAACTTCTTCTTGAATAACTAGTTAATCGTTTTTAAATAATTTACAGTAAAATAATTTCTGTTTTTCTTTCCTTTTTCACTCTTTTTCATATTCTTTATTTTTTTTTTCTTGATCTTTAAAAAAGCTCCAGTATACGACGAACAAAACATATAGAATCGACCCCCCCCCCCCCTCTCAAAACAAATCCAACAAAAATGTCGGGAAACAAAAATAAGTATGGGATTGTACCCACTTATATTTATTGTAATTCAGAAATACTAACTGATTTCCGTGTATTATGTTTCGATTATCTTCTTTACAAAAACATACACGCACCGTTTTTAGATATGACACCCCAACCCTCATAATAAAAATTATTGATTTCATATTGAATTGATTACCGTTTATATTTGCCCATACTCAGTATTGTTACTGCTGATCACATCGTATTATCTGGTCTCTCGTTTGTAATTATCAAAGTCAATATTGATGCTGCTGTCCCCCCACCTCCTTAACATTTAAAAGAAAATGTAAATAATACTGTCAACGTAGTCACCGTATAAGTTTTTAAGTTAATCTAACTTCATATATACTATTTAGATTACACACTAATGAAACTTTAAAAAAATACATTGCCGGTAAATATAAAAAATATTTCAAAGACTGAGTTTATATCATGTTCAGTAAAAGAAAAACATAATCGAACCAATCGATCGGTCATCTTCCATCTTTCAGTGCTTCCATTGATAAAATCAGGATCAGGAGTCTTATACTAAATTCAAGTGAAGCGAAACAAATAATTGCAATCACAAATTATTAAAGGCAGTAAGCCTTGTTGAATTTTTGCAATAAAGAACATCTAAATTTTCGATTTCTTGTTGTCTTGGTTAATAAGGGGTAATTTTAAGTCGATTTAGCAAAAAAAATTAACGTATCCTGATATTATATCAGTCAATTACTTATTTTATTATTTCATATCAGCTTATCAGTTTATTTGCGTTTATGTTACTGGGATTTTCTATCTATATCCTTTTACTGCAAAACTAATCGAGTCCATCAAAAGTAACAGAGCTGTTTGTTAAATTATATTCGCACATAAAATATTGGCAAAGTACGTTTTCGGATCCTTATTCGCATTTTGTTTTTTTGAAAACTGAACTTTGCAATACATCCACCTTTTATATTAGATTATTGATTCATTAGGTACAATCGGCAAGAATCGAACATAATAGGCTTTAGGAATGAATACAATTTACAGAAAATAACCAAGGTATTGTGTCTTGTTTTTCACACTCGGAATTGGAGTGTCAATAATATGTATTCTACATGAGCTTGATCAAGGTAGACTTTTTTTTAAACATTGTTTACTTCAGTTTATATCTAGCATCGACCAACTTGGATACCCATCAAAGGAACATTCTTTGGACTCGTTGAATGCAGAAATATAAGCCATATACCTGTATACAACACTGGAATACTCGATAACAAAACAATGTACATTGACAACCTCAATTTAATAGTAAATATTTCAACAAGTGACGTTTATTATAGCTACAATAATCTGATATATGAAACAATGAAACGATTTTCGGGAACTGTACTGTTGTTTCCATCCTGACCCAAACTTCCTCCCAGATTTTAGGCAATCCCTCTGCCATTAGCAGGATCTCCGCCAAAGGCTTTGATAATTTCGTTGTAGTTGCAATAGAAATTCTTGCTAAGATCAAAATTGGAACCGTTGGGTATTTTCTTTCCAGATTTCGGATATGTTTTACATTCCATAAATTATACGCTTGATATCCCGCCAATCCATATTGTATCCCTCCGAGATATATGTTATATCCCTCCAAAATTATGTATATTACATCATACAAACGATATGCCACCAAATGATATGCTTGATATCCCGCCAATTATCCATATTGTATCCCTCCAAGAGATATGTTATATCCCTCCAAAATTATGTATATTACATCATACAAACGATATGCCACCAAATGATATGCTTGATATCCCGCCAATTATCCATATTGTATCCATCCAAGAGATATGTTATATCCCTCCAAAATTATGTATATTACATCATACAAACGATATGCCACCAAATTATATGCTTGATATCCCGCCAATAATCCATATTGTATCCTCCAAGAGATATGTTATATCCCTCCAAAATTATGTATATTACATCATACAAACGATATGCCACCAAATGATATGCTTGTCATCCCGCCAATTATCCATATTGTATCCTTCCTAGAGATATGTTATATTCCTTTCAAAAATATGTATATTACATCATACAAACGATATTTCGCCAAAAGATATGCTTGATATCCTGCCAAATGATCTGTATTACATACCGCCAAAATGATCCGTATTATATGCCGCCATGTTATCTGTAATAAATCCCGCCAAATTGTATATATTATACCAAGCCAACATATCTTTATTATATTGTGCCGAAATATCAATAAGACTACAATTTAAAAAACAATTGTACGATGAGTTTTCTTCTGGAAATATATGTCTTTTTATTATTGATTTTACATTATATATTTTATAAAATTATCCAATGGCCAGCTTTAACATTATTGGTGAATATTGGAGATTGACATTTGCGGTTATTGGTGAACTGCTCTAGCTATGATAGTGACGTCATTGCTTCAACCAAATTTTACTCACTATTAGTAAAGAGGGGCACCTTTACCAATAACGAGAGTTAAACACAGAGAAATTCATATTAGTCTGCCAAGTCTACAACGAATATGTTAAAAGTGGTAAACATATTTTTCTTTAAACGAGCCGGTCTGTCGATCGATCGATCGATCGAGGGGTTCTTTAAAGAGGTGTCACATATAAGGTGTAGATACGGCTACATCTTGGGGAATTTGGCATTGCGAAAGGTCCAGGGATGCTGTAATGATACAAGTCTCCTTTGAGTTTCGACGAAATGGGCTGTTTTATTGAAATACCCAGTATATAAAATTACGTTCAATCTACATAAACTTAAATTACAGATATAAGAGATACATATACAGCTGCGAAATTCCATCACTTACCAACATAATGTATTTGCATGATTTCTGCATTTTAGAATATAATACAAATAATTAAATTTCGAATAAATTCCCGATAGCTCAAGATTCTAAAGGTCAATATTACTGAGTAATACCGCAATCATATTGTAGAAATATATGTTACTGAATTTAATCTAAAATGCCAACATATTAAACACTTTCATTTAAAGAGTATTTTATTTCTGAATTAACTGTCACTGAGCATGAAGTTGGTAGCAAACGTCGTATTTTACTAAAAGCAAGAATATAATTACAATTGAATATACGTTCTATAACAGTTAAACTTTCAAATACATTATACATGTATTAAAAATAGCAAATACATATTAAAATAATCCAATGTCAAATTAACATCTTAAAACTAAAAACTCCTATACTAAATAGAAAATGGTATGCAGAAGGTATCTTACCTGTAAAAATACAAGTCTCTTTTGAGTTCCGACAAAACGGGTTGGTTCGTTCTAATAACACGGCTTTTTATACACAGTCTCTTAGGACGTGGCCAAATATGGTCATATGCCCAACTTGTTTCGCCAGAATCTCAAAGCGAGGCTTCATCGTATCTTACAGACTACCGACTGGGTCTAAGTGCGTCAGTCAACTCGCTAAATCAGCCTGTTAATCACGAGGTATCTTTGTGATATGTCATTCTGTAACGTCCAGAACGTACCGAGCGTACTTTTACTGACCACAAGATCCAAGAGAATTCCTTCTGCAATTACCCAATGGTTTTATGATTTCAACTTAGTGCTTAATCTGTACAGCTGGTATCAACTAATTGAAACGGATAATTACTTTATGTAAATGCGAAATCTCTGGTTATTTCTCCTTCAGTTATACATGCCTCCTCTTCTCTTTATATGTCGCAAATCTTACTTGTTGGATAACCAGCACATGTAGTTACCAAATGTCTAGTAGGCATATTCGTTTATTGTACCGGATCACTTAACAAACAATAAAGTAACTGTTCGTGTTCGAGTGTTCGATTCTTGGTTCAGAGTCACAACCCTGTTCTTCAAACTAATTTCTAAAACAATGCACCCCGGCGCTAGAGAGTTTTGCCTTAGTTCACAAGTGCCTAATCTTTATTATACTAGTATATAGTTGTGATACAGAAATAAATGAAATTAATCTCACTATATTTTAGTAGAAACTTACTTTCAATATAATTTAATGAAAAACCTACTTTTATTACAATTCAGAGAAATTTTCAATCGTATTACGTTTACTAAAAGATCCGTCCTAGTATATTCATTTTCCCGCTACACCAAACTCTTGATATATTTCTTGGAATACTTCCATGCATAAGTTCATATTGATATATGTTTCATTGCAAATTTGTAGATGGCGTTTATTTTCCTTAGGAATGGTTTCCATCTTATGTTCCCAGCTAGGATTTTGGGGTCAAACACTTGCTGGTATGTGCGATACGCACGATAATTCCCTTCTTGGATTTTTGTTATGCTGCTTTGTTGGACTGACGGCAGCAAGATAGGTACATGTAGTTTACCCGTGTTAAGACGAACACGCACGCACGCTGGTAAATGCTCAAACTCACAATCACGCCATCTATTCAGAATTATCTTTACTAAGATCGATTCCGCCTACCTTCTATCATTAGAAAAAATGTATATTTTTTTTAAGGATATTAACTATTGCAACATGTATCTCGAGACACATCAAACAAAGTATAATGGAATTCATTTATTTTGATAACAGTAATACATAACTTATTAGAAAAATACACATATTTTCCAAAGCATTTAAAAGCCAGAGTTCTAAGAATACTACTTCATTCCAGAATTAAAGACGTATTCTCTGTGATGCTTAATTCAAACAACAAGTAGTGTCCAGAACGAAAAGCCTATAATACATTCAATAATGTAATAAAGGAGGTCACTGTGTCTTACTTGTGATTTATATATAGCAGATTGACAAAAGTAAAATATTGGATTATTAATTCCCTCAAGAGTTATTAACCTTTATGTTGATTATTTTAACAAATTAACTTGTGACCCTCCATTAAAAATTAAGTTTATTTTCAATAAACTTAAACTTATTTTACTAATTGCAAACTCCTACTTATATTAAACTAAAATCTGTAGAAATCTGAACAACTTAAGTTTTCTAAGTTATTTTACCCATTTCTACTCACAAAATTGAACTCTGCATCATCCAAGTTAAAATACAGGATATTAAAGTAAATTCGTTACTTTTAAAATGTCATGGCTTTCTTGTTCTTGTTGATTGCGTGACTGAGGGCAGAAATATGCCAAGTCATTGCAACCATTTTCTGTTCCATTCTGGATGCTCTTAAGATTATAGATCCAGTAGGTACAATGGATAAGCATGTGAAATAACAGGTTTCAGAAATCAATATAAATTACGAAAATACTGTCATATTCACCTTCATAATAGGAAAGCAAATAATCTTATAGTATGGATGTTTTTGATCAAGCTAAACTTCTCATGTAATTATTTATTTATATTACTCACAAGATATACAGATACAAAACATATCAATGTAAACTACCATGGACTCATTATATGACGATATGTCAGTCACGTTATCGTAAATAACATTGAATGCTTGATACTAATATAGCCCACAGGTATGAATACAACGTACTGATTGTTGGAGACAGATGGCTTTTACTCTGGTTAATTCATTATGAAGTGTACCAAAATATATTGAACTTGGAGAACTGTGCTTCCACCAGTTTTATCGTGCTGAAGAATTTCTTCCAAATTTCAGGCAATCTGCCAAACACGCTAGTAGAAGCAAATTTTTGCTTAAAGACAAATGTTGCATTTACATCAGCAATTTGAGGAAAGATACAACTGACGGCGATGGTGTTTTTTTTTTTTTGTCTCTAGATTTCAGATCTATGTTACATTCTGCAAAATTATCAATACAGAAAAAGCAATGAAATAGTTTTTGCAGGATAATTTCCATTCTTGGAAAATGATTTTCTTATCCATTTGCTTTTCAAGGCAATGAATGTAGTTGCATTTGTATAATAAAAGAAACGGTTGCCATACATGGATGGCATATAAAATTATTTAGAGCTCTTTTTTGCAATTGGGAACAGGAGCGTGATCTTTTGATTTGATTATTGTGCAGCTATATTGACATTCGTAATTATGCTTATAGGCCGACCGAAATTAGGTTTCGGTTTCGGCGCAGAAAGTTCGTAAATGGCCTCTTTCGGCATAGTTTCTGTTTCAGACAAAGCCCAAAAATTAACTTTCGGTTTGCTGTCGGTTTCGGCCGAAACTGATATTGACTTTCAGTCATCAGCCGAAGATCTATTTTAACTTTCAGAATGCAACGCTAGTGCTGCGTCTACTAATCTGCTTGTGGGCCGGTTAGTCGGCGCTAGGCAATTTCACATATAGCGAAGTCCTCTTACTGCAGGCTATGAATGCTTACTTCTAGATTCGTTTTTAATTAGTGTAGCATTGCATCATGACCCAGGCCTATTTAAGAACTGTTGTGTTCGGCAACTTCGGTTTATCTTTCGGTTTCGGTTTCCGCCGAAGGTGTAGTTAAACTTTCGGTTTCGGCTGAAAGTCAATTTGTAACTTTTGGTCTGGTTTCGTTTTCAACCGAAACCAGAATTTTAGCTTCTGTCGGCTTCTAATTATTGTAGTGGTATCATTGCTTCGACAAAAATTGTAACTCAGATTTCTACGAGGCAAAATGGAGTGACTATAAGAATACTCGGATCAAAATTATTTTCCCCCTATTGTCTCCTAGATTTGTTTTTCAGTACTGACCTAATCCTAATATAACATGTGTTAATCTGAAAGTCTCTCAAAGATTAACTCACGATGAAGTTCTCTTCCAATATGCATGACTGAAAAAACCAACGAGGGGGCCCCGAGTGGCCGAGTGGTCTAAAGCGCTGTCAGTTATGGACCACTGCCATCTCACCTCTGTCTGCGTGGGTTCGAGTCTAAGATTCGGCTAATGTAGTTAAGTGAGAAAGATTGCCAGTAGCTTCTCGTGGGTCGGTGGTTCTTTCCGGGTTTTTCCGGTTTCTTCCTCCACCACTAATACTGGCCGCCATGTATAGCCTATGTATTGTGCTGAAAAATGGCGTTAAACTAAAAAAGAAAGAAAAGAAAAAACCAACGTTCAATGGGTCACATATTTAACTTCCGGATCAGCATTAATGTTTCTTTACTTATCGTGCTTGTGATACTGACATGCCGGCAGTTTGAGTTCGATCAGTCAATCGATTATACGATGAATGTTTTTCTTATCGCTGTAACATAACTTGTTTAAACAGAACGGCTACTTGAATTTCGAATAAATGTTCTAATTCTGTTTACAAGAGAAAGTTAATCATTTAATGTCAGTTTCAATTTTTGTTTGTTTATGTAATTGATTAAATTATTATTAGTACATACGAGCCTCGAGTTATTCTATTCTATATCTCTTATTAGATCTACGTCATTCTATCCATTAATATAATATTTTATGTTATTAATTACTCGATCCTGAACATGACACTGTAGTCCATCATCTGCAAGATAACGATAACCAAACGCCATCAGGACTGAAAAGGTCTCATATCTTCCACCTCGTGACGCAGAAATAAAATCTTTGAATATGTCCCCCACACATAAAGAAGAAGTTTCTAAATTTACCATTTTGTGATTTTGCGGATAATATATTCAGTCGGATACACTTTCTTCAATTCTACTGAGCAGTAATATTAATAACAGTAGCTATAGTAACAGCAGCAACAGTAGTAGTGCTGGTAGTTTACCCACCTCATTGTAACAGTCCAGCTTCGACATTGATTCTGTACATAAACAATCCAAATATTTCCACAAAACTCTTTTCATACATGTTTCCCTAAACAAAAATTGCCGAGTAATATTAATAAACGAACTTATTTATGGACGGGCTGAATCATTATTTTCTTTTTTTTTTTGTTAATTATAAAGTCGGAAAAAATATTAACTTCTTATCTGTTTCATCAAAATACATATTGTTTTGTTTATATGATAAAACTGTCCTATTCCGTTGCACGGAGTAAACCTCCTTGCATGGGCGCACCGGAAGTAGAAAGGTTATAGGAATAATAAAGAGTTCTTTATTTCCTGCATACAAAGGACATATCTTATTATTAAGGCACGACTCCTTTCGAGGCAATGACTTTGACTTCAAAATGGCGGTTTTACAGGTACTAAATGTTGTAAGAGCTGACCTGGAATGTTCTGTCTTTCACAGATCTATCTTCAGGCTAAGAGACGTCCACTCCTGCTACAGAGACGAGAAACCTGAATGGACGGATCTGAAAATGGCGAAACTGTGATGTTACCAATTTACTTTCAAGGTCAGTTAAGAGTTTTAGAAGATGGAAGTAGTCGTTATTTTGGTTAAGTTCTATGTGCATTTCATGTCCAAACTTGTCAAGCACATGCCAGTGAAAGTCGTTTTGTCAATTTATCTTGTTAACATACATAATGTGATGACCTGCAGAAGGAGGTCGGTGAATTGCTGATGATAATTTTGACTGTGAGTGACACGTGAATAATTTGCCTTCATAATTATTCTTCACAATGAAATACAGCGTGTAATGGCGAACATGTGCTTTTATCTAGAGAAATTATGATGTCTACTGATTATGTCGTGATAAGCAGTCTGATCCTTTTAAAATATAATTATGTTAACCAATTATTTCCACTGAGGTATGTAAGAGAAAAATGATTGATTAATGAAGTTCAAGACAGCAACTGTAAGCCGTAAGCCGTACTTCTGAAACAAATTCCAAATATCAGGAATAAAACCTGATTTCGCAGATATAGTGCCATCCAAATACACGTGAAGACGTATAAGGAATATTTGCATGGAGATACTATTGGACAGGGTGCAGAGTTTACCTAGAAAGGGAAGATTATGCCGATCAATTTCAGTTGTAAATTTTATCAGCCCCATCATGGACTCGCACAAATCTGACAGCGTTTGTTCAGGGAATCGTGTATTCTTTTTGTTATAAAGTGTTGCAGCGTTTTGAGCTCCAACATATATCTTTTTTGAACCTCATTCTAAAGTTTCCAGTAAGGTTGGAATCACGGTGTATTTTTATAAAATGGCGGATGTGTTTCGGTTTAGGTTTAAGGTGCCCATTCCAACATTTTCACGAGCAAAGAGGACTGCCTTGATTTTCGGCAAGTGTTGCGTGTGCAGTTGATGGAATAACGTGACCTATCCTGTAGTATTCCTAGGTGAGTAGCGAAGTCAGTTTCAGTCATAGCTTTTTGCCAGTATTAGGCACAGTTTATAATTTTAATTTATTTTTATGCTAAAATTTATAACAGATGACTTTGGGGATTTAGTTTGTAGTTCATTGTTTAGATATTTAAGAATAATATCAATCATTTTAACTAAGTTATCTGGAGAATTGTATAGGCCATATACATACGTATGGCATGTTGTTGAATTATATACAAATTATCATTGCTAAAAGGTTGCGTCAGTGTATTAAACCCTATACCAATTGTAAATCATTAAACGCAACGTCAGTATGTTAAATCCTATACAAATTGTAATTCATTAAGCTTAACGTTAGTGTGTAAAACCCTATACAAATTGTAATTCATTAAGCTTAACGTTAGTGTGTTAAACTGTATCCAAATTGTAATTCATTAAGCTTAACGTTAGTGTGTTAAACTCTATCAAAATTGTAATTCATTAAGCTTAACGTTAGTGTGTAAAACCCTATATAAACTGTAATTCATTACGCGCAACGTCAGTGTGTAAAACCCTATACAAATTGTAATTCATTAAGCGCAACGTCAGTGTGTGTAAAACCCATCTAAAACTGTCATTAATAAAGCGTAACGTCAGTGTTAAACCCTATACAAATTTTCATTCATAAAGATTAACGTTAGTGTGTTAATCCCTATACAAATTGTTATTCATAAAGCGCAACGTCAGTGTGTGTTAAACCTAACACAAACTGTCATTAATAAAGCGTATCGTCAGTGCTAAACATTATACAAATTGTTATTAATAGCGCGTAACGTCAGTGTTAAACCCTATATAAGATGTCATTCAAAAAGCTTACCGTTAGTGTGTTAAACCCTATACAAATTGTGATTCATAAAGACGAAAAGTAGTAACATTTGTCAAGACAGCCATCTATAAACGATCCAATAGTTCCACAAAACTACTTTCACATCATTTTCCCTAAACACAATTTGCAGTGTAATCTTTATTTTCCTCATTTTTATAAATAAAACAAAAATTAAAATCTGGGAGAAATACATTTCCTTCCAATTTACTCCATCAAAATACGGATTATTTTCTTTATATTAAAACAAGTCTAATACACCTTCACTGAGCCAATCAAGCTCCCGTGGGCGCCTCGGAAGCGGCTTGGTTAGAGCGGCTGAAAAAGTAAAGCGTGATCCGCTACTAAATTATCCAGTGATAACTATTTAAAATTGTCGGAGTCTGGGTCGCATGCTCGAGATCATGATATCAAATGTACACAATAACATATAGCAAAGCACATTAATCGTGATTTGCACCCTTCTGGAGGACACCTAGTAAGTACCCCCCCCCACCTCTCTCTCTCTCTCTCTCTCTCTCTCTCTCTCTCTCTCTCTCTCTCTCTCTCTCTCTCTCTCTCTCTCTCTCTCTCTCTCTCTCCAGCCTTCCCCACAGTTTGAAGTAATTAAGGTGTGTGAACCTTTCGAGCGGGAGAGGTGTGCGGAGTGGGGTTTAACAAATGCACTATACTTTATTTTGTTAATGCCTGAATTTTGAGTCGCGTTAGAGTATCGTTATTCTGCGAAACATGATTTGTCGGTGAAGACCAAAATAAAATTACGATACTACCACAGCTAACGGCAAAATGAATGGAATTTTTGTCAAATGAAACATTTCGGTGTTGTTTTAATTCAAGATAGTTGCGAATCCAGAGTAAATGACTTATGTGAATATAATATTGGTGTTGCTGATATTTATTGTTTGAGGAAAAGGATGTGAATGAGAAAATATTTGTGTTGTGATCAGATAAGAATGGCCTCCGTTTTTATCATCAGTCATCTGCAGCTTGTTACATATCATTCCCATGATTTCACATCAGCAATGCACCTCTCAACACCTTGGATGGTAGCATCAACTTCAGGTTGGTGGCTAGATTTTACTCTAATGGTTTGTACCTTGTCACGGATGCAGATTTGCAAACAGGTCCTTGACATTAGTTTGTTAGCAATCTCGAAGAGCTCTTTGCAGCTGAAACTTTCCGTGATCTTAGTAAGAAGGAGGGAAAGTGTTTCATACATTTATTACTGTAAACATTTTTTTCTTCTGTTCTTTCAAACACGACAAATGCATATTTGTATATTAAAACAACATTATAGTACAGTGGAATCACTTTGGTACATTCAGATGTCTCATACATTACTCGTTTGTCTTGTACGACGATATGAAAGTGTGAGATCTTATATGTGTCATGGGGATTTCTAACATTAAGCAGTGCAGCAGATTATGGCAAGATATCCTTTCCCAGATACGATGGCATTCGTTTAATTGTACTCATATCACGGTTTTCAGTTTTTCCAGAAAGTTTGCAGTTTGATTTTTTCTTAATTGAATGTAAATTAAAAGCTAACGTTTTAAAATGGTGTTTAGAGACGTTTATAGGTTAATTTCTTCAAAATGGGTAATTTAATATATACTTGTCAAAGTCTTGCTTTCGACAAATTGAGTTACAAATGTGAGTTAGCAGCGGAACGAAACAATTCAATATAACTTATTTCTAAAATTGCGAACAACCGAAAATCCAAATAAAACAAGGATAATCCTTGATTATAAATAAAAATCTGCAAGCATGATAGCCGTTGACTTGTACGAACGCATAACAACATATGTATGACTTTCTTGATTTACATACACATACGTTTGCTATTTATTTTAGCATACTAAACTAAAGACATTTGTTTCTAAATTACAGTTAGGGAAATTTACACATTCAGATGATTTAACTAGATTTTGTTTAAATATTTGATAATTCAGTTATCGAGAATCCCGATTATTTACGTTAGACATGAACTTGATATTATTTGTGACTCATCAAGGCGTGAAAGTCATTCATTTATGCGATGTAATGAACTTTCAGGACTTTACGAATTCTGTTCAATATGAAGTCCAGATGTAATGGACTCTCAGGATTTTACGAATCCTGTACATTATGAAGTCCAGATCGTATAATTGCAAATAATTATAAAATAATCAAGAATCTCAAAATAAATAAAGAAATAAATAACAGGAATATATTTTTATCCATTATGTCGTCAAAGCATACAGGTGAGCACGAATACAAAAGTAGTTCTCTTCTGGTGTTACGAACCGGTACGATTAAGATTTTATATATTACATAATGAAGTTTTAGCCAATGTAGATACTTCTTACGAGGGTTTGTTAATTTTAAAAAAAATATAATTTAATATACAAAACAACGGTGTCATACACTGCGTATCAGATTTTAATGAAAAGTCTTTTAAATGTATAATGAAGTTTTAAACTATTAAATTTTAGTCAGTTCATTAACTTTAAAAAAAATTTAAGCATATCTTAGGTGAGGGTTGAGATAGACTGGTTGTTTGGTCTTTCTAAATCACGACCATGGGTATAAGTGCATAGATCTAAGATTGAGGCCGATTAAATTCCATTTTACATCGACTAAGCAATTGAATTTAAATAACACACACACACACACACACACACACACACACCTTCTGTTTTCTAGATTTTGTCCTGGAGATAGGTAAATATTACATGTGCGAAACACATTGTGAGATACAATCCCACTGAATTCTTTTTTCCTAACAAGCTCTTCAAGCATGAAGTATCTTTATCCGTTCTTCAAAGACTCCAACAATCAGTGTGTGTATGTGTGTGTAAGAGTTAGTTAACCTTCGCTTCGACTGGCAGTTCGGTCGATTCAATTAAGTTTGTCAATACAGTTTATCTAAAGTATAATTGTTGTTTTCTTTTTCTTTTTTAGATTATTGTTCAAGAGCAGTTGACAAATTTAACAATAAAACTGCTTCCGTATTTATGCATAGTAGTATCTGAAGTCTGTACTGCTACCCTTGTCAATTCGTCCGTCCTGTAGTTGATTGGGCTGTCTGGCCTTGGTTAAGTTTGACATTTTGAATACGTCAGGTTCCTTTACACCTTCAGGTACAGCGTCAAACAACATTTTGTACACTGAAATTTGATGCGTGTAACTTTCTTCCGTCAAATAGAGAGCACTATGACGTGAATATGGTGCTATTGTAACTTGTTAAGGTTGTGCATTTACGCTTGTATTTCCTTTGCGCTGTTAGGTGGAGGTTGAATCAACATCATATCTGTATGTGGTATTGTAAGTGTAATTTCCAACTTTTCAAGAAATGGTGACTGTGACCTACATACCTCATGATTTCTGGAATTTAGTTACGGTCTTCTTTACGCTTAAATCAGTTTGGCTGGGAACTAATATTGCTTTGCATAACGGTGGTTGACAGAACATTCCAACAAAGATATTGAAAACTTATAGTTTCGCGAAGAAGTAATTTTCTGCGACATCCACGTTTTAGGCCTTTGATGTCTGTTTAATCAGCATACTGGTTATGCCACAATCTGCAATATATGGAGAATCGGTTATCTTCAGATAATTGGACCTGCATTGTTAAATATTTTAGTTTATCATGGCGCCGTTACCAATTTGTGTCTACATTATTTCTTCAACGCAGTCTCTTTGAGGTAATTGCACATATCCCAGTCTAATGCGCGTCACGTGAGTTAAATAAAAACATTTCAGCCAGCTTGGCTTAAAATTAATTTTCTAAACTGATTTCAGTTAAATACCATATACTTGTGAAGACACGTTTTCAAAATCATCTTAAATTTTTCTCTCTTCATTTCTTAGACGCTATATCAGTGTGAGCGCGCAGATACGAAAATGCCTCGGATTATCGCACTTTATGTTTAATGAAGGAATGGTTTAATAGAAGAAAGAAAATATACAAAAACACTTTGAGATAGAAGTTAAGGACAATTATTAATTTTTGACACAACTGAAAAGAACAAAACCTTTTTAATGTATGCATATCCAATAGATCGTTGCTCAATTGAATGAATTATGGCGATATAATATCTGTGTACAAGAGAGAGAGAGAGAGAGAGAGAGAGAGAGAGAGAGAGAGAGAGAGAGAGAGAGAGAGAGAGAGAGAGAGAGAGAGAGAGAGAGAGATTTTACATAAATTTACTTATTTTTTGTTTTACAGCTGCTGGCTCCCATTTAGAAATAATTGTAATATTTTATATATAGTTGGTTTTTGCAAATAATAAGAATAAAAATTAAATATTTTCGAAAGGAGAGGACATATTAGGCCAAAATGGTATTCATTATCAAATCAATACTTACACTATAAACACATTTCCTTCCTGCCTCTCGTTTGTCACATGTCTACCAGCCTCAATACTTTTACGAGTGTAATGCAACCCTGTTTACTTACAGCCTTTTTGTGGCGTCATTAGCAGTTAATCTAAGAAAGGAAGCATTTTAGAAGAATTTATTTTATCTTTGTACATATATGACGTTTCTGACGCAACTGCTGAACTCCAGTCAGAATGAAATATGGTATTTAGTCCTTGGTTAAAAGGCGATAAAGTTAAAATATATCAGTTGAATTAGGGTAATATCAGACTTCATTTTCACGTAGAAATCTTGTTTTAATAAATCTTTTAGTTTCAACTGTAAAGATTTAATTGAAATATTTTGCGAATAATCGAATTTTCTCTCTTTGGAAACTTGAACCAGTACTTAATTATGTATGTTTTTACATACAGTATATCGTTCCAAGTGCATTGATTGATTTAACACCTTTGCACTTACTATCTGTAACACATCGAAACGAGTACCATCAGGTAAAACAGGTCATAATTAATTACAATTATTCTTTGGATCTAGAAACACATCTGAGAACTTAATTTCGACATCCGGTTGTCCGATTTTACTGTTAAAATGTAGAACGTCGTTTTATCAATATTTACAAATGCAATCCATTTTGTTAAGTATTCATGTAACATGTCAAAGGATTTTTGTTGACTATGTGCTGTTTCTGAAAAAGTATTTAGTGTGTGTGTGTGTGTGTGTGTGTGTGTGTGTGAAAAAGTATTTAGTGTGTGTGCGTGTGTGTGTGTGTGTGTGTGTGTGTGTGTGTGTGGGCTTGACTTTGACTTCGCTTGCGAAGATTTAGGAAGGGTGATGAGGACCACGTCTATTGTACGCGCGCTGATGGCTGATAAGCCCAATATGTGACAGTCAAGTCCATCCACACAGAGGCTGCAGGGGAGTGTCTGGGTTGTGGTGGGTGCTGCTGATGGTTCCCTCTTTTTTCCCCAACCATTTTTATTCCTAGATGGCCCATCTATTTTGTTCAAAACTTGCAGTGAACTTCGCCAGCTTTCACGGTTAGAAGCTTGTGATGTCCATTGGCGGTGATCGATGCCACACGTGGTGAGGTTGTTTTTCTCAAGGATTCTTTATATCTTTTACGAGGTGCCCCTCTATCACGGTGGCCATTGGACAGCTCACCATACAGTGCGATATTTGGAAGGTGATGATCCTCCATCCTGGACAAGTGCCCCGCCCAGCGTAGCTGTATCTTCAGTTGCATTGCCTCAGCGCTGGCGATCCCTGCTTGTTTGAGGACTTCAATGTTGGTGGCGAAGTCACTCCAGTGGACGTTGATGATGGTGCGGAGGCAGCGCTGATGGAAGCGCTCAAGGAGGCGGAGGTGGCGGCTGTAGGTTACCAAGGACTCAACACCATATAGGAGGGTGGCCAGTACGAAAGCTCTGTAGACGCTGATCTTTGTACAACTCTTGAGACTGGCATTTGTACCATACTCGTGTATAGAATCTGCCAAAGGTGATGTTTGCCTTGACCAGCCTGTTGTCTATTCCTTTGTCGATCTTGGCATCAGGGGATATCACACAGCACAGGTAGGTGAACTCGTGGACTACATTCAACTCTTCTGATCAATGAAGATGCTTGGTGACTGGTACTCTTCCTTGGATGCAGGATGTTGAAGTACCTGAGTTTTCTTTAGTCTGACATCAAGACCAAAGAGCGTGCAAGCTTCTGTAAAGCAGGATGTTACGTGCTCTAAGGCAGCTTTCGTTTCTCCTGGATCTGTCTCAGGACGAACACCATATAAGTTATGCCCCTATGGATGGATGTCTTGCACTGGCTATAAGGAAGACGCATTTCGGCTGATGACACATTGGGTAGAAAAGAAGATGAATTTTTGTTTATCAACCTGATACCTATTAAACCCTTGAGAGCACTCACGTTTTTAAAAGTAATAATCCCTGTCAGAACAGAATACCGATGCATACATCTATTAATTACCTTTTTTTAAAAGTCCTTCTAGCGAGGAGTATATAATTAGGTCTGAGAGAGAGAGAGAGAGAGAGAGAGAGAGAGAGAGAGAGAGAGAGAGAGAGAGAGAGAGAGAGAGAGAGAGAGAGGGGGGGGTTAGTACTGCGCTGAATCTGAACAAATTTATATGTAAGATTGTGGTATAAACAAATAAATGTCCATTTTACCTTTCTTTGGGGCCCTGGGTGGCCGAGTGGTCTAAAGCGCTTGCCTGTACCAATCACAGGCAACGTGGTTTCACGTCTCGGCATGGCCGTAGCGGGCATGTGAGAAAGCTTGCCTGTAACTTCCTTTGGGTCGTTGGTTCTTTCCGGGGTTTTCCCCGGGTTATTCCGCAAACAGATTTACTTCCCATCATGTAAAGTCTATCGTGTGCTGCAAAGTAGCATTAAACAAAAGGAAAAAAAGATAAGAAAACAAACAATCATTCTTTGAATGAATGTATGGTATAATATTTAATCTTCATTTCAACTTCGATACAGGTATGTCCCAGAACAACAAGTAGATTTTAGCTTTTTCCTAAAGCCGAGACCAACGCTGTCGGGCTGTATTCCATACTGATGTTTTACGCAGTTATTTTCCCCATAAGTTCTGATCATCGAACGATCGCTAATAATGAATAAAAAAATTTTCGACTAGCCTAGGTATGAGGATGATAAAAAAAAATCGTCTTCTTTTCACCCATGGTATTAAACCCTTGAGAGCACTCACGTTTTTAAAAGTAATAATCCCTGTCAGAACAGAATACCGATGCATACATCTATTAATTACCTTTTTTTAAAAGTCCTTCTAGCGAGGAGTATATAATTAGGTCTGAGAGAGAGAGAGAAAGAGAGAGAGAGAGAGAGAGAGAGAGAGAGAGAGAGAGAGAGTTTAAAAACAATCAAAACTCTAATAAGCTGTATGTATGTAGGTATGCACGCACACACATGTATGTATGTATGTATGTATGTATGTATGTATGTATGTATGTATGTATGTATGTATCTACGCACGTACACACGCACGCACGCACGTATGCGTATTATTATTATTATTATTATTATTATTATTATTATTATTATTATTATTATTATTATCTTTACAGCTCAGTATAGTATCCAAATACATACTTACATTCTAAAGTTACATTAATGAAATTCTTTTTCTTGGTAAAGAAATTTAAAACAACTGCCAAGAAATATTTGATTCTGTTTGCAGGTTCAGCACGAAAGCGGATGTACTGCAGCTTCCAAGCAAATGGTTTGACAGGATGAGCGTTAAAGCAGCCATCTCTGTCAGAACGCTGCTCGTTCTAGTAGCCTTTCTTTGTTTTTTTGTCCTTATCAACTTTTTCACCACCAGCTCACATCTTTCTTTGCATACGAGAATTACTACGGCCAATATACGAATTCAACATCCAAGTAATGCGGAAAGTGAATATATGCAGTTGCTGCAGGATAAGCTACGAGAGTGTAATGCAAAAGTTGTACGAAATGATGGTGAAAATATTTTTTTGCATGTGAAAGGAAAATGGAAGGTAAATTCGGCAACTTATGCTGTAGATGATGACAAAAGTAAATCAGAAATTGCTAGCAAAGGACATCATAATATTTTCGTCAGTAGGAACGACAGACAAGATTCCTGTGATAACTGCTTTGCTCATAATTTTGATTATGTTATATTCAGCGACAGCATATGTAAGGTTATTGAAGGAAAGGCCGTGGAATTGGTGATTTTTATAATGACTGCACATCAGAACAGCAAACAAAGGAACGCAATTAGACAAACATGGCTCACAGTTAGCAAGAACAATACAGCTAATGTGCGGTATGCTTTTATTCTTGGTGAGACAAAAGACAAATCTTTGCGTAAACAAATTATGCTTGAAAATTCTGTACACAAAGATTTTCTGATGGAGAATTTTGTAGATGCTTATTCTAACTTGACTTTGAAAACCATTATGTCTTTTAAGTATGCTGTGAATAATTGTCCCAATGTGAAGTTTGTATTGAAAACTGACGACGACATGTACGTTAACGTCCCTGTTCTTTTGGAATTATTGCGAAAACATGAAAAGGCTTTACAGAGAGCTGTCGGAGGTTCATGTAGCCAGAAGGCTTCACCTATACGTGTGCAGACTTCCAAATGGTATGCATCCTATCAAAGCTTTCCGCATAAGTTTTATCCTGGGTTTTGTTCCGGTACTGGTTACGTCACTAGTCTTAATGTGGTTAGGAAGGTGTACGAGGTGTCACCGAACATTCCATTTTTTCATTTGGAGGATGTGTATATGTCGTTATGTATAAATCATATCGGTTACAAGCTACTTAAATTTCCCGGATTCAATTCAGAAAGACCCAAGTTAGATCCGTGTTTGTATAAAAGCGTCAAGTTAATAACATCACATGGATTATCAGCTCGCATGCTAAAATGGATATGGAACGGATCATGTAACAGATTTTGATTGTGTACAGGATTTAGTTTATCCAAAGGAACTATGGAGTCTTTGTCATAAACCTTGCTGAGAAGAAAACGATAAGTTTGCTCTAAACATGAAGCAACCTGATACATGTTAGTACTTGGGGATTCCCAGCATCAATGACAGAAGGGTCCCCGGGGCACCCATTTGTCTAATGTGCTCGCCTTTTCAGATCAATGGTATATCACCTATGTCCGCATTATTTCGAGTTGCGGGTTCGGTAATTGTGAGTATGTGAGAAAGTTTACCAGTAGCGTCCCGTGGTTCTTTGGTTCTTCCTGGAGTTTTCCTGGCTTTTTATCTCCACCAGAACAGATAAAAATGGCGTTAAACCCACAAGAACAAAATATTTAATGTCAATAAGTACGTAGAACCTTCGTCTGTTAAACTTACTTTTTTAAAAAAATTCATTTATCAGAGTAACATCCTTATTTGCAAAGCAATGTTAAAGACAGAGCTAATGTCAAATTTTGTTGTCAGTACATTTGTGACAGTTCACGATCTGAAGTTGAAGTTGAAATATTATCATAATTTTTAATGCTGTTTGTAATAATTGTGATTTAAAAAATATATATATGCACATTAAGATGTTTTTTTTCTTTTCTACAAAACTACAGATATCTTATCTTATTAAAGACATATTGTTTTATTTTTACAAAGCACGCAAAGCGTCAAGTGCCTTACTATATGTATGTCTGTTACATGGTTGCCTTTATAGTCTCAGTTCTTGACGAATGCAACACCATATCTGACGACATCAAACATACATATAGCAAAGAAAGAGATGTAAATATTGCTTGCTTCAAATATACAACGGATCCAATGGGACGAAATTACGCTGAAATTTATTTAAATTTATGTCGCCTATTTACGGCGTCCGCTTGGGAGATTTTGAGATAATGAAAAATTCAAATTATGTGCTAGAGGTACAAATTAAGGTCTGAAACAAATCAGAAAATATGTTATTCTTTTTTTCAATAGAATTTCATAACTAACACCACTACCAGAGAATAAATAAAAATAGAGAAATAAATTTTTGAAAACCAGATTTAAACCTTTTTTATATTTAAACGTAGTTTTCCTTTTTTTCTCCAGTTTTTTCTTTTTTTTCTCCAGTATTGTGCTTCATCCACGTAATATAACAAATTCCTTCCCATATTATTTCCCTTTGGTTAATTGTTTAGTTTTGTGACTAAAGTTTTAATGAATGCCTTATAAATGCACGAGGTAAACCGTTATCCAAAGAAAATGATGCAGTTGCAAAAAGATCTTTGAACGATATATAGAGGTTTTAATTAGTGTTGTTCCGATTATCGATTATAATCGATAATCAGTTGGTTGAGTGAACCAATTCGCCAATCGATTGTGAAACGCCATAATCGATTGCATGGTAAGGGAGACAACTGTGAAGCGCTTGGCACAGACTAGTTCAATCCCTTTGTTTGTTGGGAAGAAAACCGAGGATTCCGAACAAAATGTTAAAACCCCGCTAAATATCATACACGTGCCATGGATGAAAACGATCGCAAAATAATATATCCATATCCTGGAGGAAAAGCTCGTCCTCGTGTATGGACATATTTTGGATTTTACAAAATACAGGAGGGTCCACCGACAAAGGAGAATTTAGATACAACGAAGGTCATATGCAAACTCTGCAGAAAGGAATATGCAAACAAAGGTAGGTCCAGCTATTCTCATTGAAATCAACGCGGGGATACATTTATTTTTGGCAAACACATTCTCCAATACATAGTGCAAAAAATGAACAATATTCTAATTTTTTGTGGTGCTACACGAAAACAAAATTATCATGTGATACGCTTTACATTTTAGGACTGTGGAACCATGATATTAGCCTTCCGATCCACAACAGTAAAGCTAAATTATTTATTCCCTTCATAACTTCCAAATATATAAACATACACCATAGTTAGATTTTTTTGGATAATTTGGAAACAAATAATGTCGTCAACGACGAATGCAATTATTAGGAGACAGAACAACCTCGTATAAAATAAATGAGTTGCACGCACGCACACGGAAAAACGTTTCATGGCATTCCAGTATCAAATATTTTAAATCAAGAATTTTATTTTCATTAAATCATTTGTGTACTTTGTGCTTTCCTCTAATATAGCATGTGTTGTTGTTAAAATACTTCAAATTTCTTTTCTTAATAAAGCTCCATGTCATGATTATGATTGAAATACATAAATAATCACAAGATTATCCTGCTATTTAGGCATATATGATAATGACGGAAAAGTGATCTCTGAGGTTTGTTACAGATATTCCCGGAGACATGTGACTATTTAAAAACATTAAATAACTTTTTAAAATGTCGCAGATTAATTTTAAAATATATGTACAAATTTAATATTAATTTTAATCCTGATTTTCTTTAAATAATTTCATTCCATTCATTTAAGATACTTGTGCATAAAGAATTTGTTGTTTGCTCTTTTTTCTTCTCAATATAAAAACATTTATTTCAAATACATTCCAGGCAATACTACAAATTTGGCCTTTCATCTTGATCATGACCATAAGGAAATGGGATCAGCGACAGCAAGAGGTGCTGATGTTTCCCCCCAGCCACCCAAACAGACTAAGATTGATGAACAATTTAAGAAGCCAACAGAGAGGATGTCAGCTACAAAGCAGAAAGAAATTGATGATGCACTCTTGAAACTTGAAAGTTCTTCCGCTAAGCCTTGTTGACCATACATATTTTAGAAACTTTGTGATGCTTCTTAATCCAAGGTAAGTTTTAAATGATAAGATTAAAAATTAGTAATATTTGTTTAAACTGACAGTGAGAAAAGAAAAAAAGTGTGAATCCATTTGATTCTAGATGTCAACACTGTTGAATTTTGAATTTTCATACTTAAATTAAGCAATATTTAATTAAATATAATGCTGTCCTGTCTAAATAAACATTAAATAAATTCATTGTTTTCACTATATTTAGACACAGTAAATATTCCAAATACATGTCTTGTTTGACTACCATGACTAAATGTTTCAAACTTTACATTTTCAGGTATGAAATTCCAGGTCGTAAATTAGTGTCCTCCAAACTAGCTGAGAAGAAAGACCAGGCTGAGAAAAAAGTAAAAGAGGAACTACATGATGTTCTTGATATAGCTGTTACTCACGATGCATGGACTTCATTAAATACAGAAAGTTATAGTACAGTGACTGCACATTTTATTTCCAAAGATTGGGAATTGAAAAGTGTTGTCTTAGAAACACGAAAAGTTGAAGGCAGTCACACTGGGGAAAATATAAAAGAAAGCCTGTTGGCCACTCAGAGGCGATGGAATCTTCCAACACCAACTGGAGTAACTGATAATGCAGCCAATGAGATCAAGGCTTTTGATTTACTTCAATGGACTCGATTTGGTTGTTATGGTCACAGATTTAACCTTATTGTGAAAAAAAACTTTAGCTATACCAGAACCGTCACGAATCATTGCAAAGGGGCGCAAACTGGTGACTTTTTTCCATCAAAGCACGAGCATAAATGATTTGTTAATGAGAAAGCAGCAGTTACTACTTCACATAGGTGCTAGAGGACACAAGCTCAAGATGGATGTTCCAACTAGATGGAATAGCACTCATGACATGCTTGAACAACTGCTTGAGCAAACACCTGCTATTATGGCTGTTATCAGTGACCCAAACATAAGCAAGTCAGCAGCTGCAACATTGAAAAATTATGTCTATACATTTGACGAACAAGCATTGGTTGAAAAACTTGTGGAAGTTCTCTCACCGTTCCTGAATGCAACAAACAGTGTTTGCAGAGACAAATCACCAACCCTTCATAAAGTTATCCCAATACTTCTTAAACTTACCAAATGTATAGAAACAAATGCTGATGATCTACCTTCAATTGCTAAACTTAAAGATGTAATGAGACAAGAATTTGACAATAGAACACAGGACAAAGATCTAGTTCTGTTGGGCTGTTTATTGAATCATACTATGAAGGATCTGGAGTTTCTATCTGACAGTGAGCGAGCAGATGGACATGCTCTGCTTTTGAAGGTTGCTCTTGATATGGCTGATGTTAAAGTGAATGTCCAAGTGGAGCCAGGGACTAGTGATGAAAAACCTTCAAACTCATTGCCACCTCTACCAATTGCACCATCACTACTAAATGTCAGAGATGACAACACTAAAACTGTGGTTACACTTAGTCCACCAAACAAGAAAGCAAAGGTCAATGTTGACATGGATGATTGGTTGCAAGATGTTGTTTGCCTTGGTGAAAGTCAACAGCCAATAACAGATGTCATCCACCAGGAGGTTTCTAGATATCTAGTTGCTGCTCCATATGAAACCAATCTCACAATGTTACAGTGGTGGAAACAAAACTGCCAGTTCTACCTCCATCTTAGCTTACTAGCTCGGAAGTACCTAAGTATTCTGGCATCATCAGTATCCAGTGAGAGGGTATTTAGTCTGGCTGGACATCTTGTCAGCAAGAAACGGGCTCGTTTAAGTTGTGACAATGTGGACCTGATAATATTCTTAAACAAAAACATTAACTATTGGTAGTGTCAGTGTAACAAGCACAAGAAGAAACAGTATTCTGAAAAATGATTTTTGTGTTCAGCATTGCTCAAACATTACATGATTTTGCTGATAAATAGTTCAGTTAGTTTGAAAGTTTTTGTAATTGGTGTTTATTTGTTTTGTTTAAACTGCTTTGATTGTAGTATTAGTAACTAATGACAAGCAAGAAAAACATTTCTTTCTATACTTTAAACAATTGAAAAATCACATATGAATAAAAGTGTTCTGGGGGATTGTTAAGTCTTTCAGCTGCATAAAACTGATAAGCCAAAGAAAGTTGCTTTTGAGGTTAAAGTATATATATATATATATATAGAGAGAGAGAGAGAGAGAGAGAGAGAGAGAGAGAGAGAGATTAACTCCTATACATTTTAAACTTTTGAACAAAGATATAACTCTGTAACAACAAAAATTAAAACTTACTTGTAGAAAGTTAGCAACCGATTATAATCGATTATCAGTAAGTTGTGTGCAACCGATGATCGATTATGAACTTCTAACCGATTCCCATCACTAGTTTTAATGTCCCCAATTTTGCATCAACATTTATGCGATGTTCCTTTTCTTTTTAAATTTAATCTTGTTACATATTTTACGGCCGACCTTGTAAGTATTTGCGACTATGTAATGTTTGTTTGTCAGCATTGAGTTTAGGTGTAGTTGGAAGCAACTTCGTATTTTTGAAAATCTTGTTATATTTTCCTAATGTGATATATAACTAAAATACGCATTTCGCCTTATCAAGTTTCATGTATACCCTTTCGCTAATTGCTGGGACTTGTCTGTATGTAATTGTTTTCTTTCCCTGTTTTTATTATTCACAGAAATTAGCGTTTGTGCATGTTTCAAGTTCTTCTTATCTAGTGCGTTGTTTTTGTCTATTTCTGCCACTTTCTTGGCTTATTCTGTAATTCTACTTTGCATTTTTTTTTTAGATTAGATACCTTAGCAAATGCTTTTTCCCCCGTCCACCGTTCAAAATCCTTTCAACTTTGTGTAAGTCATTTTGTTTGTTCTGTAGAGTTTACTCTTGTTCATAATACACGTCGTTTATATAATCTCTTCACAACAAACCTTTCAGTTTGTAAAGAACTGGATCACCTAAAACACTTGCCTGATTTTAATTAATTCAATATTCAAGTTAAGAAGAAAGGCCCTTCTAACCGTTTGTCTTCTTTTCTTGCAATTGGGGCGTTGTCAATGTGTATGTGACTAGTGTTATTGTAGCCATCAATTATTCTTTTTGATCTGGTTAGACGTTAACTCTTTTTATTCAAACTGCTTTAACATTCTACGTCTGAGTCTTTACACAATTGATTCATAGTTTAGTATAAATATGAAGAGAATAAATGTTTATAAATAAAATAAGTGTCAATAAATTTTTATATTTTGTTATCATCAACTGTCGTTTTATTATAGTCCTTCATCGCACATAATCATTGTATATTTTCTTTCTAAAAGCATCGAGTGTTTTATCTCCCTGAATGCAATATTACAGTAAAATTATCACAGATTGAAATAAAAAGAGAAAAGAATGAAGCAAGCAAACATAAATAGAAAGATGAAATGCAAATACCATCTAATAGATATCACATTAAATACAGGTGGAAGACGCGTGATGTGAAAATATATTACTTATCAATAATGTTGAAACGTGTACCAAGACTCGCTTCTATAGAATACTGATATGACATACTGCGCAAGTTGATGTATTAGTACACGATCTAAACGTTAATACGGCCTTATAATATCAATCAAGTTTAAAACTTCTATTGCAGTAAATTTGCCAAGCTTATTTTAATGAATAATCAGTGTTGCGTAGAGGCTTATTTACTAGTTCCTCCTTGACCATGATCTTTGTGCAGTTTAGAAATGAAGTATAATCCCAAGTATTGATAAATTGCTACGGGTTGGAATTGTTTTCCTGTATAAAACCACTTCTTTTTTAAATCTCATATGGCAATACTGACTGATATGTCTTGTGTACTAAATATACCATTTGAGTATCTCTGTTGGATGTGTGATACCATATAATTTATAAGTAGACTGAACAGAAAAAAATTAAATACATAACCTGTCACAAATTTTACAGATGAAAAGTTGAGTCTCTTGACATTCCATCTACACATACGAACATACATTCTGGTACATGGAGACTAAACTTCAAATACTTTCATCTGTACATTTCTTAGCTACACATTTGATTGATTTTAAATTCTCGACAAAGTAAAACAAAAACCATGTAAAAATCTAGAAACAAACGAAAAAACAACTACTTTTTGTTTACCCAGACATTTCTAAATCATTGCTTGATGCAAATTTATTTTAGCTACTGCTACGCAGGCTATGGCGAATCCTGTCCGTGTTTCTTCAGTTGTGTACTAGATTTATACCACGTTGGTTTTTTAGTTTGTTTGAGTCAAAACATTAAAGAAAGTTATATCTTAAAACTAAAACGGTCATTTGATCAGGGTTTTTGTAATGTACAGACATTGCGTCTTCACCATTGTTTATGGAAGTGCCAGGTATAAAAGAGGGGTAATCTGATTAAACAAGGGCATATGATTGAATTCGTGCGTTTTAGTATTTCAGCTATCATTCCTTTTTGCCAATCCAAATTTCCCGATTAGAGATTTCAGATACGTTTGAAAACTTTAGTTTCAGAATTAGGACTTTCCAAAACATGGATTCAGGAGTCTGAATGACAGAATCCGAACTGTGATTCGTTTCATTACTATTCAGTAACGATTTGAAGCATTCATGCCTTTACTTTTTTTTTTAGCGTCCAAAACTTTAAACTATCTGATCTTCATTTCTTGAGTTCTAATTTATTTTTGCTCCAATAATTAACGTTTGTCATTCGAATCACATTTTATTTTACAGTGTGTGGATCATAGTAAATATTATGTCCAATCCTTTAATTTGTCAGACATTATATTAGTGTGTGACGATCGTAGTATTACAACTGTATAGTTTTGTACTAAGCAACATACAAGAGCGAAAAATCAAGATTTGTACAATTGAACAAATAGCTATTTCCGTACCATTTAAAGTTAAACTTTAAAACGAGCTTCTAGTATTGTGAATTAAATCCCATATAGTCATAGTCCTAAAAGTCCAAACCTTTAGAGTATTCTAAAGACATTCAAGATGTAGAGTATTCTAAAGACATTCAAGATGTATTTCGAACGAATTCTAACATTCAAAGTGCTGATGTGTCATTAGCTCTCTATGGTGCTGTTAGTCCGAAATTATCATTGAGCCCTTTGTAATTCCATGAGTAATTTAAATAAATAAATTCTCTCGAATATTAACTGAAATACAACTTAAAATTGATTCCACTAAGAATGGTGTTAAGATGTGGAGTGAGTATTTCTGATTTAAGCAAGATTTAAATAAAAATCTAAGGCAAAATAATAAAACTAGGACGAGGTTAATTTTTTCATCAAATTCGTAAACAACTTGTTTCTAACGCAACATTGAGTTTTCAACAAGAGAAGACACCGAACTCAACATCTTTTAGCGTATTTACGTCAACGTAATATTGATCTTAATGTATCATCTTAAAAAATTGACAAGAATTAGGTATATTATATGTTGTTTATAAAAACAAAATATTAATCAGGTCGACTCGTCTCATACCCTTAATTATGAAAAAGATCAATTTACAATGCAAATTAAATAAACACAGAATATAATCAGAGACAAAAGCCAACACAATATATATACCGGTACATAAAAACTTCCCTCATTTAGAAAAAAAAGGACTTGTCCAATAAAGTTTTATTCGACATTTAAAACAAATATACATATAATATTAATCTAAAATACAAAGACTTTTATAAATGGCACAAAATGTACATAAAGTAATATTCTACTTCTATAACGGCGAAAATGGCAATTAGATGAGTTTCCCCTTGATGTGCCTAAAATCAATTTTTCATTTATGCAGCATCAAACTTCGCTTTAGCAATCTATGCTATATTTTTCATTTCGGTAATATAATAAGTTTGTGATAATTCAATACAATGATAGGAGAAGCAGCTGAACTAATACAGACTTAAAAGTGTTCCAGATCAAATATCAAAGTCAAACATTCCTTCTCTATTGTGGAATAATTTATCTGATGCTCGTTTAGTTGGATTATATATACCATTTTTGTCGTCTTGAATCAATGATCCAACAACTTCTACATCACCTGCATCAACATATGTTTTAAATGATTGACCGAAATATGGAGTTGAAAGAACTTGTGCACTTTACGTCTACCAAAAGCTTCCTGAAATTACTAAGACCAATGGAATGTTTTTGGTTTTATTTTTACGAAATTGGTCAGGGGATCAGTAACTTATGGAAATAGTTGAGCAAAGTTCCGATAATTTCTAGCAATGTCCCAGAATCGCATAAATTGCTTTTACAGTAAGGCACAGGGAATTTAGAAATAGCCTTGACCGTAACTTCTGCAGATTTAACTTGCCCGTGTCCCATAATATGTCATAGAAATGTAACGCAAGCACGGCAAAACTCACTTTTACCTAAATTTATTGTCATATTTGCATCAATGAGTCGATCAAAAGATTTCCAGAACGTTTTCAAGGTGCCTATCTAGGTATCGTTGCAAATGATGACGTCATCGATGTAAGCATCACAGTTATTTAGACTAGATGTAATCATGCTCATTAAACACTAGAAGGTTGAAGGCGAGTCTCTACCAACTGACACTACTTTATTTTGACAAAATCCGTTTTGATGTGTCAAACTTGGTGACATATTTTGCATTTCCAATTTTATCAATGCAGTCATCAATTCAGTGCATTAAAAGTGAATCTGTTTGGTTCATTATTCATCTTTCTATAGTCTGCAAACATACGGATAGTATCTGGTTTTGACACAGAATAATAGTGAACTCCAAATACATTTATTTATTCGGTTCTATAAAAGCATTATCCAGGAAATATTGAATTATCTTTGGCAAACATTTCTGTTGGAGAGGATTTATCATATAAAGTTACTGTTTCACAGTTGTAGAGTACTATGGTTTTAGTTTTAATATTCCTAAAAGGAATTGCCTCTGGAACTAATGTAGACGCGCACGTTATGGCAGTGTTTTCCAACCTATTTATTGGAACGGAACCCTTCGGAACCTTTAGATTGCTCGCGGAACCACATGCAGTGACACAAGAAAACACCGATTGATACAGGTGTATGTGTATAACACTATAATAGTAGCCCAAATTAAAAATAAACTCGTGTGACCAGAATAGCCAATATTACTAGTTACTAAGTTACTTTATTGTTACCCATTAGCATCAGTTTGCAGTAGCGAACATTTCAGTGCGAAACTTGTGCTTGGTGAGTTCTACAAAGCAGTTGAATTCGTGGCCGAATGTTCGAGAGAGACACCCGAAGTTCATCTTCGACAGACAAAAGTCGTTCTCGTTTCATGTGTTTGATGGTGGTCATAGCAGAATATCCGAACTCGCACATGTAAGAAGTTGAAAACTGCAACAGAAGTCGCAAAGCTTTCTCAACGATAGCCGGGTAATTTTTTTCAACTAGTAACCAAAACGTATCCTAGTTCAACTCTGCATGTTTTAGCTTCAGCGTTGTTTCACTCGCAACACTAATGAGCTCCTACTCATCCTTCAAAGTAAACTGTCCTTGGCACGGTTCAAATTCCACAAACGGGTTTCTAACTCAGTCGTACTGGTCAACAGATATCGACGGAAAATATTTGCTGAGACTATTCAACAGAGCATCCAAATGGGTCACAATCAATGAAAGAATTTCTTGGTAATTTTTTTGAACAACATTGGGAAACATTTCCAAATTTCCAGCAGATGAATGATTCTTCCAAATTACCAATATCTTCAGAAATGCGTTTATTCTGTCAGTTGAAGTCAAGACTTTTTCATATCTGCCTTGCATTCCATTGTTCAAAATGTTCAATTCATGAAATATATCGGCCAGATAAGCTAGTTTGGAACACCAACACTCGCTGCTCAGTACTTCTTCAAAATCCTTCAAGTTTTCACGAGAACAGAACATCAGCATCTCCTCTCTCAGCTCGTAGAAACGATATAAAACTTTCCGCGAGACGGCCGTCGTACGTCCGTGTGTTGGATGAGTGTGACGTGGTCCGCTTCCATGCTTTCACAAAGTTTGGCAAACTGGCGACATTTCAGAGGTCTCATCTTTATATCATTTAACAATTTTCACCACCATGTCCAGCACAGACTTTAACTCGGCTCCAACTGTTTTAGCAACTAGTGATTCTCTGGGGATGAAACAGTGCGTGACCATGATAGCTGGATTCATCTGTCGCACCAGCAAAACAAAACCTTTGACATTTCCCTTCATGGCAGGGGCGACATCTGTACCAATGCCAAACAGTTTTTCCAGCTCAAGTCACATGACTGCAAATATGAATTGACAACGTCCAATATGTCTTGTCCTGCTGTTGTTTCTGGTAACTCCTTACAGCAGAAAAAAAATCTTCAACAATAGCTCCATTGTCAATAAAACGTACAAACTCCATAAGCTGTGATTTTCATCCACCTGCAGTGCAAAGAATCCACTTGTCTTTATCTTCGCTAAAACATGACTTTCAATGTCGCTGGACATACGCCTGCTTATTGTATTTTCTGATAGTGGAATCTTATTGATGTCAGATACGGCACTTTCGCCAAACATAATTCTCGGCATGCAGGTACGATTACAGTTTCGGCGAGGTTATGCAATTTCATTTTCTTTGCATCCATCTCCGCGACAGCATAACTTGCTTCTTGAGCTTTGTCACTTATCTTGAACTTTTTCTCGAATGTAGCGTTTTTTTTTTATTATTCAAGCTTAGTGCCCTCTTGAAGTACGCCACATTCTTGTACGCTATATCTGAATGTTTAGTTGTTAAGTGTCGCTTCAATTTAGCTGGTGCCATGACACTATTGGCGAGCTTTTCCCACCAGACAACACAGAGCGGTAAGGGGCAGTCTGGGTCTCCTGCCCAAGTGAATCCCATAGCTAAGTAATTGTCACTTTACTGACGAACTTTAAAATTCCGATCGACAAATTCAAGTTTTGGTACGTTCGGCTCACATGACACAGTACTAGCTGAAGCTTCAGTCGACTGCTCCTGAGTTTTAGTTTGGTCGTCAGCTGTGGCATCGTCTAATTTTCTCTTCTTAATAAATCGGTCCATGGTCGCGCAAAAACAACAGTGTTATGAAAATTAATTCAAACGCTAAACGCTCATTAGGATAACAATGGAAACAGTAATTAAGTGGATAAACAACGACTAATTGCCGCACAGTTCCGGTACTGCCCGACTTTGTCCCTGGCGATTTCGGCCGTTATTTTTATATTTTTACTGGACACCGGCAGAACCCCTACCTGGCGCTCACGGAACCCTTAGGGTCCGCGGAATCCTGGTTGAAAAACACTGCGTTATGGTAACCAAGTATTGGTTGCCTGACTTCGTCTTAGGTTAGGGACCGACACAGTCTACCATTATGCTGCTAAATGGTTCATCAAATATAGGAATAATTTTCAGAGTTGTAGATACTTATTTCGATGTGATCATCGTTCAAAATAATCCCTAAGCCTGCATTATGCTTAAAGTAATGGGACATAATTTTGAAATTTGAAATGAGGACTCATGTAAATGTACATGAACGCATTGTTACCATTCTTAGAAGAAAATAACACATGGATTAATGTCAAAGAAGTAATTATTTTTTTTAACTTTTATTGCTTTTAATATGATTTTATCTGATAACAACACTGATAGAAAAACACGTGAGGTAAAAAAAATAGCAGTTGAAATTAATGATAGTAACATTTTCCACGTTGACTGGGAGGTGACATATTTCGATTTTATTGTAAGGATATGCGAGAGAAAACGGCAGCAAATCATTAAAACAACAAACTTCATCGTAAAGACGCATCTTAAATAGATCAAGTATATAACAGGGAGAGTATGGCTTTATTTGAGAAAGGTGAGATGGTAGTGATCCATACAGAAGAGTGCTTTAGACCATTCGGGCACTCGGGGTCTCTTCATTGGTTTGGAGCACCATACATACATACATACATACATACATACATACATACATACATACATACATGCATGCATGCATGCATGCATGCATGCATTCATGCATTTAAGTCTGTGCAGTTTCATATTTTTGATACACAAGTGAACATATCACTTTATGTGATTCTTATTGGTCCAAATAAGCCCATGAAATTAATGTGCAGTATTCTCTTTACGGATTGGCTGCGATCATAGGAAAACGTTTCAACCCCGCCTTCTGGAACTTCTTGTTTTCATTGAACATATTTGGCCGCCATATTTTGATTAAACTCGCGAAATAAAAGTAGAAAAAACGGTCTCGTCTGTTTCAAAATTGCCAATTTAACCCCAAATAGATTTGTCAGGTCATGTATAACATATCATAACATGAAAAATAGCAAAAAATCCCCAGACCAGAACAATAACAACAAGGAAAACTACCGGTATTGCTTATGTGATAACGACGGTGGGGTGGGTAAGGATGGGCAGTATATCTGTAGTATCGAAACCACCTTTACACATGCATGGTTAAATGTGAAGTTATTGAAGTAAATAAACTCACCTTTGTTCACAGACGAATGAAGGCACAAACCGAACTCCCTAACAGACAGAACTTTATCCTACCACATCACATTTACGCGGTAAATATGTGATGCAAGATCGATTCAAAAAGAGATTTGTTTACGTCTTCTGTACAATCTAATGTTGCAAATCAAATACTGCAAATATCCCGTCACAAATGTATTACAGTAAATATGTGTACTTCTGCATCCAGTAATCTTTTGTTCTCAAAAATATCGTAAACAATCTCATGTTTTGTTGTGATTTGGAATTTCAATGTAAACAATGTAAACTTTGTTGTGTTGGCCAACTCAAACTGGTACTGCGCACCGTATCAAACAATGCGACATCACACGCATTGGACATTATCTGTTGACAAATGTTTTGTCTTTTGTCAAATGTTTAATTTATTTTGATGGACGCTGATTCTTTGATTTATAGTTATCAAAATGTATAATATACTTGTACTATTTCAACTTTGTTTATGACTATCTTTATATGAAAGGTAGAGCGTCTGTCAGAATGAACGATATTATTCTAAATAACTTATACTGAAAAATAATTATGTGATAAAAGAATCTTAAATGGGTAATGATTGAATATTAAATGTATGAAACTCGTTAAATAATGTGACGCTTTTGTTCTCCAAGGCTCCTACATGCTGGACAATATTCAAATCGTTTCATAAATTTAATATTAATTCGTTACCCATTTGAGATCCTCTATACATACATACATACATACATACATACATACATACATACGCACGCACGCAATCACGCACACATAGCATACCTACATACATACCTACATACATACCTACATACATACATACATACATATATACATACATACATACGCACGCACGCAATCACGCACACATAACATACCTACATACATACCTACATACATACCTACATACATACATACATACATACATACATACATACATACATACATACATTGTGTTTTTAATAATTTAATTACATAAGATATGAAAAGGAAATACATGTCAATGAAATCCACAGAGTACAAAAACCGTGTATTGAGATCCAGTCTCACTTCAAATCTATGAATATAAACTCAATTTTATTATACAATTACATTTGATGTAGCTCAGACAAATAAATTTGCATAAAATAGATTCTTTGAAGTATGCCATGCATTCCAAGCAGTTATAACTGTATTCATTCCTTGCAGGCAAGTTTAATGTTTGTCATACCTTGGAACAAAAAGGGTTACGAAGAATATTTCGTTCTGAATGTAAGAAATAAAACAAGCCAAGTCTTACCGATTTTTTTCTTTCATTGACAACAGTGTAGAATGAATGCAAACTATTTTTAAAAAAAAAAATGCCATTATTTTCAAAAAGTAATCGGTTTCATATTATATGTGTTAATTTATTTAACAAAGTACATAACTGTTTTAACGGTTCGCTAAGTTATTGGGGGCAATACTTTGGACGTTTTCAAAATCTCATTCCTTTCTTCAGTTGTTGTCACTGGTGTACCAGGAAGCCTCTCAAGATGTTCTTTGCGTATACTTTTCGTTGCTTCCAGATCAAAATGTAGACCACGTGAATAAGTATAAATGCTGTCCACAATTTTGGTGTACAGTCTCGGTGGAATTTGTGCCTGTGGGTCCTCCGTCTTCGACATTTGTTTGAAGGAATAATGTTTAACATTCCCAAGACCGTGATGATCTCCTTTCCTTTTCACGATCTTTATGTCCGGGAACTTTACCATTTCTGTAGATCTCCCTTTCGATTCTTTTCTGCTTTTAATATTCTTGCCCTGTATCAATACAAATTTTAGAATTCTCTAACTTACATACAGGAGATTTTACCAAATAAATAAAGACAAAAAAGCCGTAAAATGTCCTCAGATTAAATTTGTCAAATATATAGATACAAATTATAAAGGCGATATAATAAAAAAGGTAAAATTGTAGAAATAAATGACTGTCACAATCCTTTACCCTATATTTAATTTTGCCTAATTTGAAACATTAGTGTTGGTCATCTTTCACCATTCTCTCCAATCCTCATCCGCAACCCCTTGATTGAAAGACGTGATAAAAAATCGGCTTATGTTGTTCCATCTTGCTGTAACTGCATATATTACTTTTTGTTGAAAATATTCCAAATCTATGTTTTAGTTGAAACTTACGTTGTAGAAGTCGACCCCCTCCCTCCCCCCCAACGTACCCTTTCATGGGAGTCAGCTGTATGTTTTATACTTATAAATAGACTTTTCGCACAAGGGCACCATTTTACAAATTCTACCATCAATTTGTGTGCATTTCAACTGTGCATATTTAGGAACAGATCGCGTAATGAACTTAAATATGTCAGTCTTGCAGATTAGTATGCCAGTGTTTACGTGCATTTCGTCAATAAGAGAGTAGAATGGGACCAACAAGCATGTAATTTAAAAAAATGGCTTACTTTTCGTCTCTTTCTGGCGAGTTTTTCCAGTCTAACATGTAAGGGCATTTCCTTAACTCTGCCAGGCGAGGTAATTCCTGCGTTGCTTTCTTTAGGGGTCATGGGAAAAGTGAATTCTCTCTGCTGAAAAAGGGTTACAGAAGGGATCTCCTGCTTTTTAAATTCTGTTGACTCAGAATCGGTGTCCTGTCCGTGCAAACGAAAATAAAATAATACTTTATGTGCAGTTTTGTGTAATATAGTTTTCTTCATAATTAGTAAAAAGGACAATATTATATTATAATTCATCAGAACATGTGTATGTATGTATGTATGTATGTATGTATGTATGTATGTATGTATGTATGTATGTATGTATGTATGTATGTATGTATGTATGTATGCATGCATGTCTGTATGCATGTATGTATGTATGTATGTATGTATGTATGTATGTATGTATGTATGTATGCATGCATGCATGCATGTCTGTATGCATGTATGTATGTATGTATGTATGTATGTATGTATGTATGTATGTATCAGTCTATGTCCACAACCAGAAAAGCATAAATAACATTCAAGTTCAAAAGCATGTAAAATCTGTTCATGAACACCTGTTTTGAATGTTGGCTTGTCATCGTGAACAATAGAGAGTCCAATATACGAGTGTGGCCCTTATTTGGTCATAATCTCCTTCGGTCCGGGAAGAATGGAATTAAAAATGTCTTTAAAGAAGAAAAACTGAATGTCTGATGTTTGTGATGTTTGTTGCATAAATATATGCAGGAAGGAAAGTAGGTAAGCGGATGGCTAAATGGATATTTAATGTGTGTGTGTGAGAGAGAGAGAGAGAGAGAGAGAGAGAGAGAGAGAGAGAGTTCGTATAACCATATTACAGCACGTCTCGGTAAAGACACTATGTTATAATCATGAAGACTGTTAAACTGTTTAATATAAGATACTAATGTTATTTAAAGTTTAGAGGAAAGGCACCCTTCAACGATGCAGACCCTACAGTTGTTTAATATGCGTTAATTGGTCTCAGGAATCGAATCTATTGAAATAAATTATTCCAAATTAAAGTAAATTAATTAGTAAGAATAAACTGTCACCTTGGGTGCTGCATTTGTGTGGTCGATATTAAGTATGGGAGGTAACTCGTGCATATCTAGGTTGGTCAAGTCCTCTTCCGTGTTATGTCTTTTGGGAACCTCAGGATTTGAAGTTATAATTTCTTGCATCGGTGGCATACTCTCCTGTAAGGGAGGTAGTTTCTTTGGTTTCTTTTTCTTTCCCACATATGGTGGTGGAAACCGGAATTCCTTTACTTCACAAGATTTATTTGCTAATCCATCCTTTGTAAACTGGAATCAAAATGAGCAAAATTGAAACACACTCGTGCTGGACTCGCATACGAACTAGTAAAGCATGCAAGTTTTGTCTAAAAAAAAAATACTTTACAAAAGGAAATCTTTAAAAGATATAGTATCGAAAAACAAACCTTTCTCCTTTCAGCACAAGTGGAATCTCCTTCATCTGTATTACACTGCTACGACAGGATGCATGCCATTGAAACATAACATTTCTTTGAGGAGAGGCGTAAGAGTGTGAAAGGATGCAATATATTTATATCTATCGTGGATCAATCCATTTGGTGAAGGCCTAGATTTTGAAACATTCTCACATATTCTCTTCAAAAATTTTATTTCAAGAATAAACTCGTTTTGTTAGTTTAACGTTTTAAGTGCGTGCTATTAAAACCTACAACCGATTGACCCCACCCCCTTCCCCCCGGAAAAAGCATTTGTACTTCTGTTACAATGACATGCACCACAACGAAATATCCAGGTCTTTACAGAAAATGGACGGAATAAGACTTTTTTTAATCGCCTGGTTATCTGCCCTTATATATCTACCCATCCACACACCCACTACATGTGATATGGTACAATAGTGGACCAGTCTAATGTGTTTACTGGTAAATTGGATAGTTATAATGGAATATTCAGTTTCAGACTCTGACAGCAATTTCCATGGTAACAAGCATTTACAGTTCCTGTTGTCTGGCTCTTGATAGCACTTATGTTCCTTTGAACTTTACTTTTACCTGGATTATGCGGAGGATGTTATGTCAACATTTCATTTAAAGATAAATGAGTTTTCATTATGTAAAATAGACGTATATCTCTAAAATGTGAATGGGGTATGATATATAGACTTTTTTCTTATCGATATTATTCATGATTTCAAAACGATATAACGAACACTGGATCTCCTATAAATTAAAAGCACGACAGTTTTGCAGCTATAGTAATATAATTTGAAACGAACGTGGTCAGTGTTACTAGATTTGTATACATAGAGGTGTATTGTAAATCGCGAAACCAATATAAACTGACAAAAAGGTTGATTAACAGACAGATGGACAATTAGGTACACATAATAAAAGTGTCACAGAACAAAAAAAGAAAAATCACTTTGACTAAAGGCTAAAACTAAACCGCTGTGATGTAAAAGCCCGGGCGGTTTTCCATTACCCCATACTCAAAGAAAGTTAGAAGGACTGGAGCCCTTAAAATATCTTAATCTCCTTAACATTCTATAGTAACCGGACCTTTGGAATTTCTGGTCTTTTTGGACCCACCATCACCTGGAGTAGTTATATGCATACTTCGTGAGTGAACTGTTCGATTGGTGATACCATTATAACACCCATGGGCCCCACGTCGTTTGTTTTACTGTGTGTGATTCCCATTATAACTTACATATGTATTAACATTATTTTTCAAACGAATAATTCTTTATTCGATCTATACTTTTGGATAGAAAACATCGTCCCCCTTCGTTCAATATGATAGAAGGTTATATAAAAGATCAAAGATTCTATAATTGTTAATCAACGCTACAGGCCCACAATATAAATATCACATTCATTAAAAATAACACGGCATTTACTATTGGTATATCAAATTGTAATCCGCCCATGGCGCAATAATACGCATATAAAAACATTCGTGCAACCGTGTGTTACTGATTCTAGATCAATGATGAATTTCCACAAATGAATCATTAGTGACATGTGAAAATAATGATAACACGTGTTAATAATCCCCGTTTTTTTAAATGAATTGAATATGGTACACAATTTCATTGCAATCCCGTATGCTTTCTGTTTCCCCTCCGCTATCATGCATAAAGAAAAGAAACTACGCAAATCAGAGAGAGAGAGAGAGAGAGAGAGAGAGAGAGAGAGAGAGAGAGAGAGAGATTTGTGGTGAGCGGTACTGTTATTAAAGCAGAATTATAACTTAGACCAACTGTACATATGTTAACATATTTTCAAATTACGTCTTGTTGGTTAGTCATTTCGCTTAGTTTCTATTGCACATTAATGTCCATGCAACGGTACACGAATAGCTTAGCGTTTATGTGGATGGTGTAGCTAACCATATGTTTATAGTGCTCTACTTTCTTCATTAAAACCGTTTTTCATGTTTATACATAAGGGTATATTATATTGATTTAATCAATGTGAAGAACTCTAGAAACTGAAAAAAGAAAACAATCAACTTATTAATATGCAAAGATGATGCAAAGGTGATTGTGAATAGCCACAAAAGGAATAAAACTACATTTTGTAGCAGACACACACGGCAGCAATGTGAAGAGTTCGTTAACACGACCAAGACATAGCTGCCTGTAGTAAATCTGAAATCCATTGAAATGACTAATATATGTATTTGTATGTAATATAAATTATATATATATGTATATCATATACTCTGTATAAATAGTTCATTCAAAGGAAACTTGGCCTGCCTCGATTACTTTTCATGAAACATGTATGCATCTAGTGGTATATCATTGATACAGCGTACATTCTCTCTCTCTCTCTCTCTCTCTCTCTCTCTCTCTCTCTCTATATATATATATATATATATATATATATATATATATATATATATATATATATATATATATATATATATATATATATATGTATATATATATTTTCCACATAAGCGACTTTGAACATTTTCGCTACATTCTGAATACGTGGCCACACATTTAAGAACCATAACAAAATGTAGGTTTACAAATATCAAATATTTAAGACGCATCGTCAATAATAAAGTACCCGGAGTTCTTTTGGCAATAAAACATAAGACATAAATTATGAGATGCCCGTGCTCCTAAAGCTTATTTATATTGTGTTCACTGTAATTTGAGCGTAATTGCAAGATCCATATATTTTTTTTAAAAAATGAAGCTACCAGTTTGTGCCATATTACAAAAGGAAACCATATTTTCTTACCCCCCCCCCCATTAGGAAACACTTTTTTTTTTATTGTTATCGAAGTTAACCACCGTTCCAGTAGTATTACACAAGCGTCCTGTTATGCGCACATGTTAAAATGCTGTACCTGTACCTTTATTATCGCAATGATCTGCATTATCAGCAAATAACAGGGCTGTAAGATTAGCTTAAATCACAAACATGGTGACGCATTTACTCTATGTCAGGTGCAAAACTAATAGTATATAGTAAGTCATACTTATTATTGTCATATGAATATATCAAATTATCACTCACAGAACATGCTGAATCGTTGTCGCGTCAGCCTTACTAAAATATGGAATTGATACCTTCCTTATTTTTCGCATTTCTTGTATAAAATTCCCACATACCCCGTAAACCGAACAATTCTCAACGTCGTACACACTAAAAGTCCAATGCTAATTTACTGCCAAACTGGGGGCCCCGAGTGGCCGAGTTGGCCTAGGCGCTCACCGTTACGGATCATTGCCATCTCACATTTAGCTGCGTGGGTTCGAATCTCAGATTCGGGCAATGTGGTATGTGAGAAAGCTTGCCAGTAGCTTCTCTTTGGTCAGTGGTTCTTTTCGGTGTTTCCCCGGGTTCTTCTTTCACCATTAATACCTGTCACCATTTATAAGCCTATCGTGTGCTGAAAAAAGGCGTTACACCCTACAACAACTTGTATAACGGTACCAACTGCGCAAGTCCAGGTGGATGGAGCTTAAGGTGTAGGGAACATTGCACTCAGAAAAAAAAAACAACACTAGCTATGATTGGTGGATTATGTAAGAGTTGTACTTTCTGTTAGGCTTAAAAAATAGTTTAGCCTCTTGGCAACATGTGAATTTATTTTAATTCCTATATAGATCATATTTTGTATTTTTATGATTTTTTGAAAATGTGATAGACATGACTGAAAATAAGTATGTTGTGACTAGATAACTCATACCCCTGTCTAGTTCCAGCAGAGTTATCTCTCTTAAATGCAATGGAGTTCCTGGTTTTGTCATTGTCAAATTGACAATCTAACATTGTTCTCTATAACAGTGTGTGAGATGCACGCTAAATTAGGATAGAAAATATATTTATCTCTCCAAATATTAGCATTGAGGTCTATGGAAAAACAATTGGTACCGTGATACCAACAAGAACAACTGTCAAACTGAGGACTTCTGAACAACTCGTGCACAATACCAATCTTCTTTATGACGTCTTAGCTGTTATGATGCGAAATTAAATTTATTTGTGTGTAGTGAAATGTGATAACCTATATCTTTGCATTTTCTTGGGTTTGAACGTTACGGCTTTTTTTTTTTTAAAAAATCCTTACCCGTTTACGTTCGTAATTGGGAAATTAATTAAACGAGAGTACGTTTTGTGTTTACCTGGCTTTCTATTTGCCCCATTTGCCCTAACCGTTTCAAATCACCCTGTCTATCTGCCGCAAGTGGCCCTCTCTGGCCTAGCCCGTTCCAAGCATAAGAAGCGCTTACCTTAGTGATCTGCGGCAAACGATTCACCTGCTTGATGTTCATAGTATTCATGCGATGAATTTGTTCTATTGTGGCCTCCATAGAGAACATTCATCTTTGGGCCACCGTTCGTTCTTCTGTCTGTCCGATTCTTTAAGGTTCAAATTGTCTTAGGAGCGGGTACAACTGTAAAATAAAAGTATGAAGGAATTAAGCATACTTTATCCAAGTTGTGTTGTTTTAACCTTGTTACACAGGTTCCCATTGTTTATGATAGTATCTTAAAGGCTAATAATCGGTGACATTCAAAACTGGGAGAAGAAAAAGGTCCAAAATTGACAGACAAAACAAAGCATGTATTTTTTTTCATTTATTGAACATAATAGCACATTAGTACTGAACGTTATTTAATGTATGTGATTTGGAATTTTGACGTACTTTTGACAATTCTTCGGTCATAATGCTGAGCCAGGCAAATACTGGTATGATTTGGTGTGGCTCGGCCGGGATTTGAACCCGCAGCCTCAAGCATCATTAGTTCCTGAGGATCTTGAATGATGGAAAGTGAGGTGTCAAATGAAACAATGAGCAAGTCAAGACCATAATTTTGATTATTACCGAGATCGGGGTAAGAGATGCGTTCGAATTATATTTTATACGGCTTTAAAATATTTCTTCATCTAAACTGTATAATATCTCAGTCAATGTATTTCGTCAACCTAACGCATTAAAAGAATAGTTGTAATGTGAATCACAGCGACATACATGATGGTAGTGATTTAACGGACTACCTTCGCTGCATCTCTTTAGAAAAGTTAGAACCGAAACGTAATGTTCAAGTCATTATTTGGAGTCATTTATTGGACCAAAGGGATTGGCCCGCCTTCCCATTCAGGGCATCCTCGTTTCTATTATATAGAAAGATACAAATCAAATTAAACGGAAAACGACCAAGAAATTGTGATTACCCTTTTTCTGGCCATTGTTACACTTTCAGCAACCTCCATATATACTCCCCATTGTCGAAATGTATTTCACTATTCTTACCACTCATGCTCTTTCAGGATATATTCCTTCTGTAACGCTGTTCTAACAGTTACTTAATCTAAGCCTTAGTTCATGACCTCCGCTTGTACGAGGAGTTTGTTTGCTTCTATAGTTTCCTATGCAGATATTACAATGCTATCATCGAGGTTAAACGATCCAGACTAAATGTGGCAGCTCGATGCGTGACATTGTGACGTCATTGGTAAATTATGACGTCTGCTGGCGTACTTTCGTAAAAAGTCAGGAATTCTTTACTTGCAGTTATAGCTGGCATGTGGCAGACGTCACAATAAACCGATGACGTTACATTAAAGGAATATAACCCCGCCACTAAGTCTATTTTTATCTACTAGCTTTTCATTTGATTTCTGTTTGTGATAAGGTAGGATCCGGTCAACGTGCTGGTGTCGACGGATCTTAGGACTTATATTGAAGTGACGTACGAGTTAAAGCAACCTTAAGGCAGTGATATATTTTTGAAAGGTACGAGTGTGAGGTGCATGATAATTCTTGTTGCACTTTATCGTAAGCAGAACACAAAATTTGTTAGACACCCCCCAAAAAAAATAATACTAATAAAAAAAAATAAAGAAATAAAAAAAAAAGAAGTTACCTTTAAACATCCTCGGATTGGTTTGAGACTAGTACATCAGAGGGATTCTGCCAGTATGCGAATTGTGCCTATTACCTATTTACTTTTCAATCCATGAGATTCCAGCTAAAGAAAGCTTGAATAAGTGGGTGGTGTTCTCAAGCAACACGAGTAAAATTAACTTTGTGGAAGTGCATAGGCTGGTTATTAGTAAATGTAAACAAATTTATTTTGTATTTCAACCTGTAGATAGAGGAAGAAAAGACTTTAATTCATGTCACAAGATTACCGTCTTTTGAAATAACAAACTTATAAAATAAATTGTACAAAATCAAAATTTAAAAATTTATTTTATTGACTATTTATTTCAAAGGTTTAAGTGAATATTTTAAATTTTCTTAATTTTGACAACACTACACTAATTTCTCCGTATTTATCAAACTGACTAACCCCCAAAACAAAATGCTTGTCGCTGTTACGTTTTTCCTTCACCCATTCATGACCCGAACTTAAAAAGTTAGAAGTGTGTATAAAATTAAATATCACTTATAAGCAAGAAAATAATTTCAGCTGTGAACTTTTTTTTTTTTTTTAATTTTTTAAAAAAAATAAAATAATAATAAAACTTGCATTTGAAACTTAAGGAAAAAAAGCATTAGAGTTTTTCTTCTCTCCAACCCCAGGACTGAAGTATAAATAGCAACAGTAAATCGCTTCCAAGTAGGCGGTAAAATTAGAATTTTGTACGTTTAGTTTTTTCTCCAGTCGCGTACAAGTGCAAGTAACATACATAGGTAAATACAAAGACTTATAACTCTACCATTTTTCGTATCAATTTTTAACATAAAACTAAAAGGTTTGTGTCAACATTAAATGCTCTAATTGTAAGTGATGTGATACGCAAATAAGTAGTCGTGGTTATCTCTGCTAGGGGATAGCTTAGTCCTACCCGTAAGACGTATCACATGTTGATCTTGATTTTAGTGCTACGTCTTACGAGCCTAATGACGCCATAGTGTAGTTAGTTCCGATGTCGTCGACACCGGAACGATAAATCAAAGTTTCAGGAATATCGAACATACTTGGCAACCTATATAGTCACTCTTCCACTAATATATGTTTAATTAATTATACTTACTGCGCTGTTTTTATCCAAATGGAATCAATAGTTGACACTTGCAAACGGACGCATTTTTTGTTCAGTTGACATACATTTGAATTTGCTGAAATGCGACAGTTGTCGAGGTATGCCGAAGTATGTTTAAGTTAGGTTCTAATCGGAAAAATATTTTTTGAACGAAACGAAATAAAATCGTGATGTTTGTTAAAACCCATTTGATAATTTTGTTTCGTGAAAATAAAACAGCTTTATTGAAACTTACTTCGGCATTCCTCAGCCACTATGGCATTGAAACGTGTTTCAAAGGAACATGAAAAATGCGTTCATTTCCTAGTGTCAGAGTTAGAGTCGATCACGATCAAGACAGCAAAGTAAGTATATCAATAACTCTTAAATATGTGGATAAATGTTGATACTTATTGCCAAGTATGTGATAAACATGAAAATTTCACCTCTTATTCTCTGTTCAGTATATTTAAAAACACTACACAGCGCTGCTCTTTAGGCAGTAAGACCCAGACGCGAGCAAACATAAATATCAGCGTCGGGGCTTACATTGTAGGACTAGGGGATAGCTCAGTTTACCGGGATAGCTCAGTTTACCCCGAATCGAAACATCGCTTTGTCTTCCCGTCAAGTCGCGAAATAACCTCGAATGTATTTGTAGGAATACACGTATATTGGATGGGATTGGTGATTTGCATCTGGTGGAGCATACCCACATACATTGGGACAGAAAAAGCCAGCTTGATTTCTTTCGTTTTAACGCCATATTGTGCCATGAGAACAAAGAAAGTTCTAAGCATAGCTTTCGATGGCGGCGATGTTTAAGATCTTCTACTTGCAGATTACAACTCAACCGTGTGTGCCCTCTGTCAATCAGCTACTGTACATATGAAATTACAACGTACAGCAGACTTATCCAACTTGGCGTGAACCAGTAAGTAAATGTCTTGAAATAGGTGTTAGGGCAGGAACATCTGCCGTGGTTTCTGTGACGTTTTCAGTATATTCAAGCAAATTAACATTGTAATAAATTTATGGTCTTGAGCTTTGTGACAGAAAGAGTAAAAAAAACAAAATGTTTTTTTTTTTTTAAAAAAAAATTTAATTTCCATAGAATACAAAGTGAAAATTAATTTAAGAGGAATTTACAGTGACGTGAATTAAATCCCAAATAATCCTAAATGTTCTATTACAAGTCCAAAAGAATAGACTATACCGAAATAATAGCAACATTCTTGAATATGTTGATGTACGAATAGTCTTGAGTGTGCCGATTTATCAATAGTCTTGAATATATTTATGTGTCAGTAGTCTCGTTGTACCACCATGAAACAATCCAGAATGCTTTAAATGAAGACCTTAATAATCCCAAAATAGTGTTTTACTTTTTAAAAAAAAACAAGTCGATGGACACTTTGTAATTCCAATGAATAATTTAAATGAACGATTCATCTCAAATTATAATTGAACACAACTTGAACTCTAATCAAGGACTCCCAAAGACTCATATTAAAAGAGGAATGAATAATTTGTTTACCACATCTTTTGTATACAATCTTGACCTATCTCGCATCTTCATTTTCTAAAGAATGTTTTTGTTTAGAAAATCCAGTTTCCGGTAAATTCTTAGCTCGGAAGAAAGGTTAGGTTTTGAACTCAAATTTTAGTAAATATCTTTTTTTTTTTTATAAAAAAAACAGGACAATAACCAAGTTGACCGAAATTCTACCCTCAGTCACGGACACGGGTCAAGCACACAACATAAATCATACATAACAACATTCTTAAAAAACAATAATTTATTTCTATTCCTGAAAGATTCTTTAAATCTTTGTGCCATGTCTTAAAAAATCCCGCATCGATTACTGTGAATGTTTGCTTAAAAAAAACTACTCCAGTTTTCAAGAAATTTTTAAAATGTGTAAACTGACTAATTTTTAGTGTTCGGTGGGGTCAGAATTAGTGCCATCGTGCCTCAGAGTTCAGTTTATGATTGGATCCGACTAAACATATCCCGAACAACAAAAGTGTGAAAGTAATCAACATAAAGCGTTTACATCAGCAACATAGGTATTATAATTTTCCTATTTTTTAAAACAAAATCGAAGATTTATAAGTATGTAAATAAAACTATGTGGTCCAGACAATCAAGAAAACACAATATTTGAATTTCAGAAAGTATACAGTATAACTTAAATTAGTTTTTCTGCATCATGTCGTAACTAATTATATTAAAAACATGAATTACGAGGGTGCTTTATTCCGATGATGGGCAGGTAGTTTAAAATGAACCAATCAATTTAAAGTTTCTCGTGGGTCTAAATAGCAATATCTGTTTCAAACTTTAGTCGGACTCAAATGAGGACGAACAGGAACAAAGATCTGGCATGAGTTTCAGTTGTTATCGTGGCTCAGAAACGACGGAGGATTATTATCAGCGCCAAACCAAAATATTATAGCACACAGTCTAATCAAATCTTCAAGTTAAGTCGTATTTGAGATATCATATTGCTAGTTACATGCAGAACGGTCCATAGAGGTTCAAAATGGGAGACAACTGATCAATTACTGAAAGATTGGATAGGATTCGAGAGGGGTGGGGGTGGGGTGGGTCATATCTTATGTTTTCCAGTGTCACAATAGTACATTTTTCAAAAATAATATAAAAAAAGAGGAAAAACAAAAATCAGAGGAGATACTCTTCCATGTTACGAAAACGAACATCCATACTACTCCAGGTCGAGAAAATTGTTGGACAGAGGTTTTGATAAGTTTAAAAATCCCTTTGTGGATAAAAAAAAACAAAACATTTTATTAACAAATTTTATTTTTTCAAAGGTTATAGGGTTTACAACATGTGTTTTCTTGTCAAAAGGTACTGATGTAATTTATAAGTGTTGCAAAACCATTTGTCTCAGTGCACGTTTGAGCTACGTGGAAACATATGGAATAAAATTTATATATTTTGTATAAAAACGATGGTGATTTTGATTTTATGTAAATTAATAATCAAAACTGTTCTTAATGTTGAAAAATGGCTGATTTGGTCGATTCATACAAAACTATGTTATATTTGTCATCATACCCTCCGTCATTTCCACATCAGGTAAATAGCCCCTGGCGATATAGCATAAGTAACTACGTAATCGATTCTTAATGGTCATTTTCGTGAAAACTTTCATATCTTTTATATTACATACATGATCAACCGGCAGCGAAAAAGAAGAGAAAATCCAATCACATTAGTTAGATTCGACGAACGACACACCATTGATGACAGACTACACTGACGAAAATGGGACACGATGTACATCGTATGTCCTAAAAATATCTTATCACATTCACCATAAGAAGCTGAAAAGAAGCCTTAAACTGTATACCTTTTCTTGGAAGCCGACACTCTAAATTATCTTCACAAGTTTAAGACCAATGGGCCATTGTATGTTCTAGATTCGTCTCTGATGTATACTAATACATTGTTAGCGCGTGAAGTAGATCCATTGTCACATTAATGTAACATTTAGCCCTTCAGCTCGAATAAAGCTTGTATTGTCAGAATTTCAATACCCTTAACGTATTAAAGCGTATGTATTTGTTACCAATTCAGCGCGCAAGATTCACTGACTGATAATTATGAACTTTTGTATCTTTCTCATGGACTGTTGACTTCAGATAGTCTATCAATCTTAACAAATTTGTCTAAATGCCAAATATGCTAGATATTCTGATCTCCCTGGACCATCGTAGCAAAATAGGACTAAAACGTAAGAAATGACGAGAAAGAATAGTACAAACTCACTTAAAACCATGTAATGACATTACCTTTAGATATATTTAATTTTATTAAAATGCAGAACAAAATAAGCAAAAGACAGTTTAAAAAATAATGTGGATATGTTTTAATAGAAAAGGTGTTACATGATAATGGATGATGACGGATGTGTGCTTTATGGCTAACGCTAACATATTTTCTACCCTGCCGTAATTGTTCATACCTGTCTTTTTAAAGTCAAGATAATAGTCGTAATCTGGTTTCCTCTAGAACAGTGTTTTAGTCTAAACAGAACATGGGTTGATGCTAGAAATAATTTCATTTTCTCCTCTGTGTACACATGCATCCAGGGACGGCTGTCTCGGTGTACTTGGTAAATAACCAATTGGTCCCATTTCATTGGCAAGGTGAAGGCAATTTTGGCTACAAGTGCCATTAAAACAAATTCAAGAAGCAGTACAAATTGAATGTAACACGAAATGAGCAAATAATTCATAATTAATTTTAGGTTATATGCATTTATATTTACATATTTTAGATCCCGGTGAGAATCTATTGATGTTCTAATATATGTATATATATATATATATATATATATATATATATATATATATGTATGTATGTATGTATGTATGTATGTATGTATGTATGTATGTATGTATGTATGTATGTATGTAACATTCTCATTTTCATTATTTTAATATTTATTAAAATTAGTATAATTGGGACTAATTTAGGTTCAATTTTGAGCACATGGAAACGGCCAATTTATAAACTGTCTGTTTGTCATAGTATATAGTTTCCATAATTACAACAGGTAAAGAAATTTCAGCAAAAGTACATAAAAGTAGCACTGAGTGTGTGCCAAGCTCTCTCCATTGTGCATGTTGCCAGTGGAAACAACTTCACCTAATAACAGCCCTTGTCTCAAAGGTACATAGTAACTCTAAAATGTTACCTTTATTAGATTTGTTATTATGCATCCAATTATGTCTTTCTTATTCTTACACAAAAAGACAAATTGTAATAAATGAATAATGTACTAGTCACACAACCCCATCTGTAAACCGAGTAGAGTATCCGACATACATAGAATAGCTCTTCCCCCAGGATACAAAACAATCGTTTTCCATTCAGCGTTATTCGCTGAACAAAAAGTGCTGAGAATGTGCATTACATTATTTAGCGAACTGAGGTGCTTCGTTCATATTGAAAGTTAATCTATACCCGGTAATGTAAGCTGTGGAGGTAGATACACGTTCTTCTTATTGATTAGTTGAATACACAGTGAAATAACGACAAACAAATTTAGTTCCATTTAATTATATATGGTTTTTATATAGTTTATAAATATTCTGAATTTTTCAATGAAGATTATAAGCAATTGTATAATTAGATCTTCTCAAATATGTTTGAATGTATTCAAACGGTGACTCATATTCCTTTAATGGACATCCCATTTCCGAATTAATGTTGAATTATGCCCCTTTGTATATTTATTGTACAAAGTTTTAAGTATGTAAGAGTTGTGTAGTCAGATTTTAAAATCAGAAATAACATCTCTCTCTCTCTCTCTCTCTCTCTCTCTCTCTCTCTCTCTCTCTCTCTCTCTCTCTCTCTCTCTCTCTCTCTCTCTCTCTCTCTCTCTCTCTCTCTCTCTCTCTCTCCGCTCAGAAGGAGAATTACCTGAAAACCTTGTAGGCAAAATACTATGATACTGGTGGAACACAATCAAACCGCTTACTGAGAATGTTTTTCAGAGCCACACCAATAATAACAGAAGTGACCAAATCAAATAAATTTATCAATCAAGTTCATATGTAATCTTAGAATTAAAACCTATCGGATAAATATAATCCAGACAGTTAATCCAATATGTTTCTCTTGTTCCATTTCTGAATTAACAATATCGATTACCTAAAATGACAAATCTTGTAAATTATGGAAGCTGCCATTAAAATGTGAGGGGACATACAGGACCGAAATGATGTATTGATCAAAGTGTTTAAGCCAGATCTTTGTTTATTAATACGTTTAAATATTTTACTGACGCTTTTTGTCCAATATATTTAGTGTAACAAGATAGAAAATAAACAAAATTAGTTGCTGAACAGTTAGTATCATAACTTAGTCATAAATTTTTCTTTGGCATTACTGCCACTGAAATAAGCCTTTTTCATTAATGAAAGAACAGTGTGCGCAACTGGATTGGTTAATAAGCAATGACAATTAAAATTTTCAACCCTTTAGTATTAAGATATGCTAAAAATTGTACAATCTACTGTCAGAACCAGCATGCCATACTCTCCAGTTATAATTTTCATTCTTGTTAGACATTGGTATATTTCATTTTCTTCTTCTATGATTAGTTATGCTTATGTAAGAATGTTCCACCATTCAGCTTTATTTAATTACTGGAGCGTGTTTACACTTACAACGGTAAGTAGGTAACAGTTACCTATCTTTTCTTTAATTATTTTTATCTTTTAATCGTGCTTTTATTTTTACTCTACTTTATGCCATTATAAAACTTTTTTCGTATGTACTACCGAATATAAGACTTTTCTGTCTTATGCCAAACAGGACAGCCACTACATATACAAAATAATCTGTTAAAAAAATACCCTTCAAAACAAATCATGCAACGCACGTGATATGCAGCAAACTAAATTCCTTCCTTTTCACACATTTCATGCATATTAACCTTAGTTATAACGTTGTGTCACTCTTAAAATATATTAACCTCATTTATTACTTTGACACATTTCATCACGGATTCGTCTACTGTTGGTCTTTTCTAAAGTTTCCTAATTTATTTTTTTTTTTATAAAAATGTTTGTAAAATACCAAAAGATAAGTGGTATATGCAGTGTACCTTCGCGTAATTAAGCTATTAATCGCCTGTAATTAAGCCATTTAACATCTGTAATTAAGCCATTTAGCATCTGTAATTAAGCCATTTAGCACCTGTAATTAAGACATTTAGCATCTGTAATTAAGCCATTTAGCATCTGTAATTAAGCCATTTATCATCTGTAATTACGCCATTTATCGTCTGTAATTACGTCATTACACACCGGTAAATAAAGTGATCGTCTTATCTGTATATTCTCCACGAGTTATATAGTTCATCCTACCCAGCTGAACCAACTCTTTTGACGTCATATCTCCATCCGTAGACAGGAAAGGTGTTATCTTTATTGTGTTCGACAAAATGGTGTACTGTGCAGCCATATCTGAAACACAGACTGTCAGTGTTATTTCGTCTCCGAAGGACCCGGTGATATGGAATCATCTAGATCTGAAAGACCCAGTGATACTGAATCAGTCAGTTTCTGAAGGACCCAGTGAATATGAGGCGGGTAGTTTATTACTGTAAATGGTAGTGTATTACTGTACACTAACCATAATCCAAAGTGCTACTTATGTTCTATGCATTTAGTCAGAGATAGTTATTTTGACTTGTCAAGGTGTGTAGCATTTGGGGATGACGCTTATTGATAATGATTGCTAAATTCGTTAACCCAAGTACAGACTTTGCAAGGAATTTTAACCATTATTTCGGGACAGAGAAGACTGGTTTAAATATTGAATGTCCATATCTATTCATTTGTATCTTATGACTTGTAGAATAAAATACCATCCGTGAATCGTTCATTTAAGATACTAATAATGGGTAGAACCGCTCCGGTGGCCAAATGTTTAGAGCGTCCGCCGCGGAAACGGGAGGTCGTGGGTTCGATCCCCGACCGAATCATACCAAAGACTTACAAAAATGGTACTAACAGCTGTCTCGCTTGACGCTCAGCATTAAGAGGTTAGTGTTAGGACTGGTCGGCCTGGTGTCAGGATAATGTGACTGGATGTTGACATCATGCTACATCTCTGCGGCATGATGCCAAAGTGCTAGACATCACTATAAACTGCCTCACTGCAGACATCGTAGCGATATGGCTGATTTTGTTTTTAAAGCTACGTTAAAAATCCTAAACAAACAAACTAATTACCGGTATTAATTACACATGATATATGTTCTGACCCGAGCAAGATACACAGACACTTTCGCAGATATATATTTTACAGCCCTATTTTGTGTTACAATACCAGATTAGACATTTGAATCACAGTGTAAGTACCGAATAAAACCTCTTACATGTTGAGTCCAAACTAAAACTACACAGATTCTGATCTGCCCTCGTATATTGCGCCGGTATACCTAGGTCTATACAGTTTCTTAGGAGCAAACTGAAGAACAAACAATATAGACAATTATCTGAACGCACCTTGTGCGATGCAAACCGTGGTCTATGTTGTTTGTATTTGGACTTGACTCATTATAAACAAACTTAAAAAGATAGTTAAACAGTGACCCTTTCATGAAAACGCTGTTTAAAGTATTTCTCAAAACTAATCGTGCAATAATCCAGTTTTTCTTTTAATTTCTATGAATTTAAATATTTATTTAAAAGATGCTTTTAAACCAACTTAAAATTTCCCAAATCTGACACTATCTGTAAAAAGAAGAAAATGCCTGAATCATTTAAAAATCGTTCACAGATTAAAACACACGAACTTGTGGCAGTTATGATTACTTTTCTTCATTCTTGAAATTTTAAAAAATATAATTATTCAAATGCATTTTGTTCGGTAAAAACAATTACTTATCAGAATAATGTAATTTTACAAACTCTTGGGCTAATTTTTGCGATTTTGTCATGCAAGTAATTTTTGGCTAGAAAAACATTTTTTCAAGCTGTTTATGACAAGTAAAATTTTTTATTTATTGATCTATTGACCAATGCATCTATTTGCTTGGTTTATTGCATATTAAATTAGTTTTTTTTCTATATACTTATTTATGTGTCTTTTTATGCGATGCCCTTACCTACCGATAAAGAAAGCTTGCAAGTAGTAGTGAACGAATGAATGCGTCAACCAAGAGAGAATGTGCGAAAATTATGTCGGAGCTGGCGAGAGAGAGAGAGAGAGAGAGAGAGAGAGAGAGAGAGAGAGAGAGAGAGAGAGAGAGAGAGAGAGAGAGAGAGAGAGAGAGAGAGAAAGAGAGAGAGAGAGAGAAAAAGAGAAGTAAAATGTACAATGCATCGGGATTAACAAAATATTCAGACGACAAGAATCGGGATTAACAAAATATTCAGACGACAAGATTGTAAAGGACATACGCTCGCACGCACAGCACGAAAAATTTATAAAAAGCATCACACACACACGGAAAACGAAAGAACGTCCCATGTACAATTGCTTCAGGTTAAAAACTATTTAGGCGATACAATGTGTGTGCGGGGGTGGGGTGGGGGGGAGCTAAGCTTTGCATTACAACAAAGAAACTTCTGGGTACCAAATTCACAAATTGAATGTCGTTTCACAGCAATGCGTTAACAACTTAAATATTTTTGCAGGTAAACTTTATTGACAGTAAAAGTGTATCGAGAGCTGGACAGAATCAATAATGTAATTGCGAAGTACGTGTTACAAAGATACCCGCCATTTACGGCATCAAATGAAACGTCTTTACAACCAATTGCCCCTGTGTGCAAGTCTTTCTGCAACAGAGGCGTAGCGATGATATTTTGCGCCCGGGGACAAACTATAAAATTGGCGCCCCAGCGATCTTGTGACAGATTTATTACCCTTGTTTTCTTATTATAATGTAACGTTGTAAGCCTCATTTTGGCGCTCCTGTACCTTGGCGCCCGGGGACATATGTACCCCCCCCCCTCCCCGCCACGTCTCTGTTCTGCAATGCCCCGTGTATACCGCCATATCCAGTAAAATGTGGTCATATTTGCATAATATATCTATACTTAAATTTCAATGAATACATTTATGAATATGATCTATGTTTCATCTTTACCGCATTCCTGAAAATCCGGGTTACCAAGAGGCTTTGGCTGTGCTCTCGTGTGCGAATGTACACTTAGCTAGGATTTCAAGTGGAAAACTGACTGACGTCTCCTATCTAGACAATCATTGTTGGGAAAGTGTCAATTTTCAAGGAGTATTATTGCGTTTGATCCTACCGACTCCCCATATGTATGTTATCTTGTAACAGCAGTAATTGGTTTTCATATAGGAAATCCATCTATCAGTTATATATATATACTATATATATATATATATATATATTATATATATATATATATATATATATATTAATACTATATATTATATATATATAGTATATATATATATATATATATATATATATATCTATCTATCTATATCTATCTATATCTATCTATCTATATCTACCTATCTCTATCTATCTATATCTATATCTATCTATCTATCTATATATCTATCTATATCTACCTATCTCTATCTATCTATCTATATCTACCTATCTCTATCTATCTATCTATCTACCTCTCTCTCTCTCTCTCTCATCTCTCTCTCTCTCTCTCTCTCTCTCTCTTTATATATATATATATAAGAGCAATGTGAGTTAGGCCAGTCTCGCAACATGTTCGTCTGACTGTTTGCTATTTATGTGTACGAACCAAATTCACACTTTGCATTAGTCTTCAGAAGTGAAATATATGCGACTATGCGTAAAATTAAAAGCCCCCACCCCACCCCCATACTCCAGCTAAATTCTGCTGTAGTCGTTAAGATCTATTTCTCAATTATCAAAATAGCGTTTTGTAACACAGGCCAAATCTAGCCATTTATTATATGTACTTCGTTTACTACACGTGTGTATATAAGGGATACTCGTGCGAGATCATTATAGATTTAACAGATTGAAAATTATTCAAGTGAATTAAAGGTCACCGAAAAAAGCTATTATATTACCTCCTCATGTAGCAGACAATTTGCTAAGAATAGTTTCAAATGAATGAACTATTGGATAATACAGTAATTTGGTCTAAATGAATGGTCGAAAGATCTACATTAAATTGAATGGAAACGTAAGAGATTTTACGAAAAGAAATACTTACTTTGGTTCCATTTTGGTATGCGTATTTCCAGCTAAGTCCTTATCCAATTACGGTAAGTATTAATCAGTGTTTATCTGTAAATCGTTTAATCCGACTTCGTTTGTCATTCCTCGTTACTGATATACTCGAGTTAGTAAAATATACGAGTACTAATATCAACACATTGACTTCTCACAGCGATGGTTACTAACACATTAATATGGGGTTCAACACGGGTAATAGAATCGTAACCTTGACCTTTTATAAACGAACCTTGCATTCTATCCATGTCAGCGAGTGCGAGCTACATTTTCAAAGTAAAAAAATAGTTATTTTTAATATAAAAATACCGTATTAGAACAGAAGCATAGTTTTGTATGCCAACAATGATGAAAAGTGGACAATATTTAGATGTTCCACGATTTCATCCATACTATGAAGTGCTTTGCGTTTTCAGAGGTGAATTAATTAATGACTAATGTCATTTAATATATAATTCTGAAAGTGGTAAATGTATTATCTACATTTTAGATTTCCACCAAATGTACCTATAATCATGTAAATTTATACACAAGCTATTCTGTGATTTGACATTTAAAACAAATGCTGTACCTATTTGTAATGCCTGCCGGATGTCATGTGATTTAATTATTACGGGCTATTGTGGAAAAGTGAATGTTATTCGTTTACTTTTGCAACTCCCATATAATAGTACGCTGTTTTATAATGTATATTAAATAACCCTCTTAGTTTTAAGTCCATATGAATATTTGCTTATCTGATACAGTGTTGCATTTTTCTTTGGTTCTGTAACTTATTATGATTGCTTTTTTTTATCACCATCATAGTCGTCAATGTCCTCTATTGTTTTGATTCCCCCACTTGTGCCCCTCAATCAAGTTGTCTTGCAATACGCATAATAATTCACGGTATCAATAGATCCCATATCTATCGTGAAGATTCAATGAGCACATTGTTCTTTCGCCTCGTTACAAAACTGATCCGTGTTTAATCAATGGTATTGACAGTTATAACCCCGCACAGGCTTTACTAGAGTGGCACAATTACTGTTGTATATTATCGGGTAATTAGTAAATAATATTGTTCTCTTAAACTTTGAAGGGATAATGAAAGAAAATACAAACGAGAGAGAGAGAGAGAGAGAGAGAGAGAGAGAGAGAGAGAGAGAGAGAGAGAGAGAGAGAGAGAGAGAGAGAGAGAGAGAGAGAAGCAAGTAGAGGTGTTGGCACGGAATCAGGGATGTCATTTTTTAAACATTCCGGGGGTGGTGGTGGATGAAACATGGCAAAACATGACAGGCTTGTTATTTTCGTACAATGGCTGCATACAATTTACAGCACATACAAATTCAGAGTCGTGCCCCACCCCACCCCATTACATCCCTGTCTGGAATGGTAATATTGTTTATAGTTGAGGTTTAGGCTTCAGACGTTTATCTCCTGAAAAAGCACGAACGAAGGAACATAAAAAAATGGGGAAAAGATTAAGATAAACAACACTGTCTGTAATAGAACAGCGGCGTATTTTTCATTCTCTCGAATATTGTGTTATGATGAGAAAATAAATAATAACACAGACATGTTTATATTTTTTATTTTTATTATCAGACTATTTTATAATATCAGGTTCTTAAAAGGCGCTGAGGTATATGACAAAGCATCGATCCAAGTCTAACGTCTAGACGCCAAACCCTTGAGAGCTGTAAGTAGCTTAGCAAATTTCAACGACACTGCAGACATTCACCAGACGACTAAATATCACGTGATTTTAATAGCACTGACGAGCACGTGCAGCATAGTGTGCATACATGATTTTAAGCTAAACATTTTCTTTCAGTGATTAACGTACCATAAATTTATCTAAGACTTCCCGTACCAACTGTCCCAAATTCGCAAACTGACAGCAAAGTTTGCAAATTTTGAATCCCAATTTATAATAGAACTCCATGACAACCGTTTTGCTTCCCTATCACAAGATTCTCTCATACGTACGTGGCCGTGATTCATATAAAAGATTTTTAAAAAATGCAATTGTACGAGAACCCACAGCTACAGCAATGATACAAACGCCGTTGATGCAGAAAAAGTTAAATTAAAAAAAAACCGCTGCAATTTCGTCTATTTAAAACTGTCCGTTACAAAATTAGCATTGCATAGATTGTTACCGTTGCTGTAGTACCGGTAGTTTGCATGCTTTTGATACAACATACAAATTTTGCTTCCTGATATGCGAGTGCCTATATTTTTTAATGGGTTAAACAGTCGGCTAAGAACGAAGTATCTGAATCTAATGGTTGTATCTCAAACGGCAATGAACTGTCCACCCACCCCCCCCTTATTTAAAAAAGAAATCAAGCCATCGGATGATTAAATGGTTTTGTATTTGCTAACACTCAAGAATAGTAATGATGGAGACAAACCAAATGGTCGATGTAGTTGTAAATACTTGATCACAGTGACCGATATTTAAGTATCGGTCGGTAATAGCAGTAAGGTACGAGAAACTTTCATAAACAAACGTGTATACGAGCAGTGGATTTGGGATCAGTTTGGTCGCTTTTTTAATGGTACAGCAACACAGTGAAAGAAAGTTAAGTGGTCTGCATTTGGCATGGTGGTGTTGTACTCGAAGTTTTCCGACTCTAAAAGAAACTGTCCTTAAATATACAAATTGCATAGTGTGTTCTGGACATTAATGTATGGACGATAAATTTCAACAGCATAAATGCTGTTGACTTTTGGTGTACACATGATCTCTTTGTCAAGGTGCGACTGTCTGGCGATTGACATGATTTTCTCTGGATACCAACACTAGAAACTTATCTTTAACAAAATCGCGTACATGATAACATGGTGACATAGCGTTCGATTTTTGTGTTGTACAACTTTAGCTGCATGCAGAAAACAGCTGCTACGACTTGAAATTACAGTATTCTAGATATTTACTGAAACATAAATGGCGCACATTTGCTAATGCCAAAAACCTCCCAACAAAACGACAAATCGATGTAGCACGTGCGCTGCTGCACTTAGTGTGGACCAACTACATGTAGTACGAATCTCAGTTACCACACGTTATCTTGGTGGGATCTCCAAAGATTGGGATAAAATATAAAAACCAAGTTAATATTTTTGTAAACATTGTCTCCTGGCGTCTTTTTATGGAGAATTTCCTCTCTTACCAATGCACAGAACGGTTAAGTTCACCAATATAAGTATTTTAGTTCTTTTTAATTTTATTTTTAAAAAAAAGGCATCGCTTATAGCGCTCGCGCTTGTTCGCCTTAATCGGTATCCTTCAGGTGACAACCGTAACCTAAATATCACTTACGTTTTTGAATTCGTTGGATATTTCTGGTCGATGGGGATCTTTGCAAGTGGAGTGGAGGGAGTAGTTGTAAATGTGATTGGCGGGTAATTTACATTATTTATCAGTACTTATTAGGCGCATTCCGGATATGTCTTTCTGTTTTCAAATTAAGTATAGTAATAAATCAAAAATAAACTTAAAACCGACTTAGTTCTTGTCAACTAACAGAAAAGGAAATCTTAATACAACACAATCATTAACTAATTTTAAAAGCAAACTTCTAAGAGTCTCAACATTGTACTAGCATCTCTTCTGTCAATTCCATCATTGTACTGCACTTGCCGAATTGTACACAACGCAAATGTACCTGGTGGATACATTTGATGATTGCGCAAAATTTGTTAAGTCCTCGTTTTGAAACCTCTGAAAGAAAAAATAAATAAAACAGTACATTTAGACATCACCCAATTACAGACAAATGAACTGGCCCATTACCTAACAAGCATCAAATCAAAGGCCACATTTTGTACGTTTGTAACATCAAATGCCTACGATAATGATATTGAGGTTAGACAAATGGCGTTAATAATTCTGTCGCAGCCTGTCTTTTTTTGTTGATTTTTTCCTTCTCAATAATGAAAATTTATTTCGTAATCTATTTATTGATATTTCTCATATTTTATAAGTTGTTTTGCGGCTTCTACATCCCAATATTTTCTCAGAACGTGATGGCGGTGCAGTCAGCCATGTTAGCAATGGTGGTACGGTCGCGTAACGCCATTTTTCCCACGTAAGTGCTAGCCTGGGTCTATATAAGCTGGCATCATCCTGATTAGTTGTAGAATCTATCCACAAATAGTCTTGTAGGGGCTCTAACAAGGGTACATCAAAGCCCCTGCAAAATCATAAGGCCCAATAAAGATTATATCATCCTACATTGTAACACCAGTTCCCAAGTAGCTAAGTTCCTTGAAATCGATAACATATGTGGGATTCCAGTCAAGGTAACGAAACCATTCAAACTTACCAACCCACTAGAGAGAATAGACACTACCAATAAAAATCAAAACAAGGAAAAAACCATACCCACCCCCAAAACACCGCAACCAACCAAATATAAAGCGGTAGTACAACTAACAGGGCAAATGTCCCTCTGGGACACTACCAAACTAAGCGAAGAACTCAAAAAGGGGGAAATAATATCACTAAAACATATCAAATAGGAAAAAAGACGCCCAACTGCTCAGTAAATGTAATAGAGACTGAAACACCCCTACCAGAACTCATTCAAATAGGCTCGACGGGATCAAAATACAGAGCAGAACCTTATAAAAACAAACCTAGGTTCTGCTCCAATTGTAAACACTGGGGCCATTTTACAAATAAATGTAGAGAACAATACAAATGTAACAACTGCGGGGGCCACATAAGGGACAATGCCAAAGGGTAAATCCTAAATGTGCCCAATGTAAAGGAACCCATGCCCAATGTAAAGGAACCCATTTACCAAAATCCCCAATATGCCCCGCAACAATCAGGGAAAAACAAATTATAGAAACAATGGATAAAAATCAAGTAGATTATAGAACAGCTAGGAAAAAATGCAACATAAATGAAACAAATAGGAAAAACCGACCAAATGAAAGTAGCATAGGGAATGAAATCACTAACGAGGTAATTAAGATAGTAAAATCCATAGAAAACCTCATGGATAAAATAAAGCAAAACAATAATAGCAACAACCAAGGACTACAAAACGCCCTCAAAAAAACCAAAAACCAACTAAAAACACTAATTATAACAAATGACCCCATTAGTCATGGCTGACACAACTAATGGAAATGTTTCAATATGGCAATGGAATGCTAGAGGACTATTCAATAACTTAAATGAATTAAAAATAAAATTAATAAATTCCAAAACAAAACCTGACATCCTCTGCATTCAAGAAACAAGGTTAAATAACAAAAATAAAACATTGCCTAATATACAGGGCTACGCCCCAGGATACTTCCAACATCGTCAGGAAGGATCAGGGGGAGGCTTAGTCATGTATGTAAATAACAGCATAACAACAATAGAACAAATACCTATAACAACAGAGGTAATAAGTAATTCACACATAGAAGCACAATCAATTAAAGTCAAAATAGGAAATAATGAATTACAAATAATTAATATTTATGACCCAGGGACAAGCACCCATAATCAAGAAGAAATACTTAGAACACTAACTACCCTAATCACTAGTGAGCGTACCGTCATATGCGGCGACTTTAATGCCCATAATAAGCTGTGGGGGGGGGGGAATGACGGACAAAAGGGGAAGGTTGATTGAGGCCTGGGCCAATACATCAACCCTAACCATATTAAATGATGGAGCCGGAACACGATTAAACCCGACGAACGGCACCTTGTCCGCCATCGATCTCACTCTATGTACACAAAGACTGGCACAAGTGGCGGAATGGGAGGTGGATCCATTTGACCCCATGGACAGTGACCACTTCCTAATCATCACCACTCTGCAGATGACGGTGCAACCAATAGTACAAAATAAACTCCCCAGGTGGAACTACAATAAGGCAGACTGGGAAACATTTAAAGAAATACTAATTAACGAAAACACATCCCAGTTTGAATCAGATGACATTGAACTATATTACGAAAACATTATTCAGGCCATCTCCAACGCTGCAACAAAAAGCATTCCAACCAGTAATTTCAAGGCAGCCAAGCTCAGTGTACCATGGTGGAATGATGAAATTAAATTAAACAAACGATCCAAAATTAGAGCACTTGACAATTTCAAAAGATCCAATTTCACTACCCACTTTCAGGAATACAAAGATCTCGATCGAAGACTAAAACAATTAATTAAAGATGCCAAAACAGAAACTTGGAAAGAATACTGTGGTACACTTAACAACAAAACAACTACTAAAAAAGTATGGGATAAAATAAGAAGGATTAGGGGCAAAAAAAACACAAATACCCCTAAAATAAGTAACACCTCCAATGTTAAAAAACAAGCCGACTTACTAGCTCAACATTTCACTAGCATGAGCAATAACAGCAACCATACTGTAGAATTTCAAACCCACAGAAATAATGAAGAAAAATCAAATAAACAGATATTTAAAGACCTAGGACCTAAAAAATCCCCTTTAAACAACAAAATAACAAAATATGAATGGGACCAGGCACTAAAAACCAAAAAGGAAACCTCACCAGGGGAAGATAAAATAGGGTACATAATATATAAACAACTACCACAAAACATAGTCAGCGAAATAATAAAATTCCTTAATAAAATATGGGACACAGGAAAGCTACCAAAAAAATGGAAACATGCGATAGTTATACCCATCCTAAAACCCAATAAAAACAGACATGATATCAACTCATATAGACCAATATCTTTAACGAACAACATATGCAAAATCATGGAAACGATAATTAACAACAGAATCAAGTCACATCTTACTAAATATAATCTACTATCAGAAAATCAATGTGGATTCAGAAACAAACGCTCCACCACAGACCAATTAGTAAGACTTGAAACCGCTATCAAACTAGCATTTAACTCCAAGCAAAAAGCGAACAGAAACTTAATTGCGGTATTTCTCGATCTCGAGAAAGCATTCGACCTAGTATGGACCAAAGGCCTTATAGCCAAATTAAATGATTATGGCATTACTGGACGAATGTTTAACTTTATCAAAGACTTCTTAACAAACCGCACTATAACAACTAGGGTAGGGGCAACATACTCTGAGACTCACTCCCTCGAAAACGGGACTCCACAAAGAAGTGTACTCAGCCCCACCCTTTTCAACATAATGATAAATGATCTAGATAAAAATTTGGCAACTACCAAAGTAGAACTATCCCAATTTGCGGATGATGGCGGCCTATGGAGACCAGGAAACCCCTCCAGCCGCAAAAACATCTATGAAATTCAAACCAGTCTAAACAATATTGGAAACTGGGCTAATAAATGGGGTTTCAAACTATCGCACCAAAAAACGGTAGCTATAATGTTCACCCCATATAGAAAAAACATACAATATCCAAAATTAACCATACAAAATAAGGAAATAAAATTTGTAAAAGTAGCTAAATTTCTGGGTATGTATTATGACCAACACCTAACATGGGCACACCATATCGATGACCTAGTTAAACGATGTAACCAGGACTTAAACTTAATCAAAAGTCTTAAAGGTACACAGTGGGGTGCTAATCAGGAAACCATAATAATGCTGTATAGGGCACTAATAAGATCAAAATTAGACTACGGCTGCCAAATATACTCATCAGCCACGAAAACGCAACTAAAAAAACTAGATAGAATCCAAAGAAAAGCCCTAGTAAAGAGCACTGGAGCTCTCAACTCAACCTCGACAGCCAACTACATGTAATAACGGGAGAATTGCCCCTACATCTGAGACGGCAAGAACTCATTTTAAAGTATGCAGCGCGGCTGTCCACCCACCCCAAAACGCACCCCACACTCCTGGCCATAAATAAAACCAACATCCCATTTAGGAAAAGCTTAAAGCAACAACTACCCATGGGAAAGCAAGTCCATCTATTAAAATCAACATTACCAGTGGAACTATTCCCATTAGAACATAACGTAGTGTACGAACACGAACCTTGGAACAACGTACAATCTAAAGTCAACACCTCCCTAACTCAAAAAGGCAACAAACAAAATCAAGAAATCAACCTCAAAATGGAAGCCTTAGAAATTATAAACTCTCAGTACCATCAATATACTAAAATATACACGGATGGATCCAAAATTACTAACCCATACAAAACAGCTGCAGCAATGGTCATACCAGAGCATAAAGTACAAATAGGCAGACGTCTCCCAGACTACTGCTCTATTTACACAGCTGAATTCTGGGCCATCCTAAAATCATTACAGTGGATTGAAGAATTCAAACCCAATAAGACAGTGATTATTAGTGACTCGCTAAGTGTCCTCTCTTCAATTCAAACAAACACCACTAAATGTAGGGAAGATTTTCTCAATCAAATAAATGCCAAACTAAAACAACTTAATAACGAAAATATTATTGTAGAATTCATGTGGATACCCTCCCACATTGAAATTAAAGGCAACGAAATGGCCGACAAACTAGCCAAAGAAAAACTAAGCGAACCAAATTTCGAGCCACTACAATATAGTACATCAGAACTATACAGTTTAATAAATACTCAAATAGAAAAAAAATGGCAAAATGATTGGGATACTAGTACAATAGGGAGAGTGTTGTACACTACTGTTAAGGAAGTAAATAGGAATATAAAACCGCCCAAGGGCTTACCTATAGAACAAACAACCATAAATAGAATAACTATAGGTAAAACCAGGCTGGCAAACAGCATGGGAAAATACACAGGACCCTTTCCTCATAACATAAACTGCTACAATTGTAACACCCCTGAAGATCTCCATCATATCTTCAACAATTGTACCAAAACCAAACAAGAAAGGGACAAATTCAGATCAAAACAGCTAGAAATTAAAGCCCTCTATACATACCCAGAGATTTTACAAAAAACAAATACAAACTTAGCAGGGACATATAAAAATGTGATAGAATATCTAAAAAACATAGAAAAAATAGATAAAATATAAAAACCATAACAACAATAAAATCCCAAAAAAGGACAGGAAGTGTAGGCCCCTAAACGAATTATCAAGCAACCTCTTAAGGACAGGTGAGCTAAGCAACGGTTCGGACCATGGTGCGGTTTCTGGGCGCAACTATGGACAACCTTTGACGTGTCGCTTAACGGCCCCTGCTATTTGCGGCAAAGGCCCATATGTTGTCACTTGGTCACCAAACCTCACGGTCCGGACCGGGGGGCGGTTTTCTGGGTGTGACAGTGAAAAACCCTTGACGTGTCGCTTAACGGCCCCTGCTATTTGCGGCAAGGACCCACTAGTCATCATCAAGTTGACCAAACCACACACCTGACCTCAAATTGAGGAAAACCTTAGGAAATAAAAATAAGCCGCACTAACCTGAACTCAAAATATCATAATAATGGTTATAAATAGTTATAATAGAAAAAACAACCAAACAAAAGTAGTATAATAGGACGCCATCAAAAAACAACATAAAAGTATGCAGTAAGAACAGGCAATCAAAAACCAAAAACTAACACCCTACACCCCACTCTCTGCCTCTACTCTCTTACTTCTAAACTCCTCCTAGCAATTATATCAAGTATACAGTGCAAATCTACACATTATACAAAAACTAGGATAATTTAAGTAGCACAAATCAGTGAACCGAGACCGGTGCACATAAACTAGACAGGAAAATAGGATAGGAACCCAAATTAGATATATAAGGTAGTCTAAAAAACACCCAAAGACTATCAGGCCCAGCGACACAAGGTCGCAAACAAAACCAAAAAGTAGAAAGTAATTACGATAAGACCCTAAATCTAGAACATATAAGGTAGTCACAACTCCAAGACTATCAGGCCCAGCGGCACAAGGCTGCAACTATAACCAAACGCAGAAAATTAAGTCACTAATAGGGCCCCAAACAGCGAATATAAGGTGACCCAAGCCCAAGGTCATCAGACACCGCAACACAATGTTGCACAGAACAAATTAGAATCAACAACTCAAATAAATATCACACAAAACACTAATTTCCCAAGAACATCACAAAAAGCACTGTATACTTAAAACTAACTTAGACAAATAGCACAGAGTATATAAATAGGGGTTAGACTAAAAAAAGCAGCCTACCAAGCCTGGCCCTTCGCCTCGCCCACTACCTACTCCGCCTGCTACAGCAACTACACGTGCTTAGCACGTCCATTAATAACCAATAACAACGGATGGCATGAATATGAGTGTGTGCTGGAACTATTTCCACTCATATAGTAAGGCCTTACAATCACACAGCAGTAGCTCAATAGTTACTCAGATGTGACGGCCTAATTAAATAGTGTTCCCTGAACACATAAACGCCTGCAGGGTGGTGGCTCCATTCCCACCCTCAGGATAATTAAATAACCGTCCATTGACGGATAAAACAGTGATAAGAGCCCTCGGGACGAATCACTTAAAGCACATTATTCAATTCGATTAGTTGTAGAATATAAACTGGAGTTAGAAGGCAGGCTGGAGAGAGAGAGAGAGCATATTTATGGTTGATCATTTGTCAATAGTTCCCTCTAGTATGGCCAAAAAGCAAGAACTGGTGTAATGACGAAAATTGCAACACGTAAAGAATTGTGATAACCCTTCATCCGGTGATACACATTGTGTAAAATATATCGTAAAATAGACACAGATTAGTCCAACCGCAATCTTTATTATTCGCTTGGTTGGTTTTCACCATAAACTAGATGTTCACTAACACGATTGCTGTTACTTATATTGGATGAAACATGAACCAGTTAGCAAACCGATTCTCGATGAAGCTTATGTCTCGATGGGAAAATTGTGTGCAAAATCCTTTATCATGTGCCAGGCAATTACAAAGTCATGGAATAGCAGGTCTAACATCCTCTTCAAATGACATATTTATGCGATTGTAGCGTCTCCTGTTGCAAATAATTATAAACTGTATTGACTGAAAGGAAGACCATTTAAAAATGGAAGCATTCTTTATTCTGTAGAGACGATTGATTTTTCTATATGAAAGTAAAAAAATATATTACCGTTTGCCTCTTAAACGTTGGCTATGCCTTCTTTTAAGTGAGATTTTCTTCTTAAGAGCTTTGTATGGAGCCGTAATACTATTCCAGTTCAGTTTACGACCTCTTTTTTGTTTTGATTTCTTCACTCTTTTGGGACCACCTACGTTGTTGCCAATAATAATAATAATAATAATAATAATAATAATAATAATAATAATAACGAAGAGGAAGCTGATAATGATGAAATGATGATGACGATAATAATAATAATAATAATAATAATAATAATAATAATAATAATAATAATAATAATTAGTGTTCCGCAGATTCCACTGTCTCCTTATTTCAGAATAACACTTGTAATGCAACAGATTTCTCTATTTAAGTGGGTGAGATAGGCAAAATAAACTTTGCACATTAAAGTGTAAACTCTTAGACCTTCACTGACATTATCCAAAAGTGTCCACTGAATACAACAACTGGTGCTAAGGATACACGACTTAAAAAGATTTTAACAAAATCTTAACATGGGTTACAACAATGGAACGCGGTTTTTGTCATTGTAGGGAATGACACCAAAGACAGGAACTCATTTCATATTAGTTTATAGACTTTGGACCTATGGTAATATAATATCGAAGCTTCAGTTGAAATTAGAGACAATGTACAAGATACTGATACTGATACTGATACTGATACCTGATATATGATACCTGATATCTGATACTGATACAAGATACAAGATACTGACACTGATACAAGATAATAATACTGATATCTGATACAAAATACAAAATACAAGATACTGATACTGATACAAAATAAAAGATACTGATATTGATATTGATACTAGTGATGATACTGATACAATATACAAGATACTGATACTGATACAAGATAAAAGATACTGACACTGATACAAGATAATGATACCGATATCTGATACAAAATACAAGATACTGATACTGATACAAGATAAAAGATACTGATATTGATATTGATACTAGTGATGATACTGATACAATATACAAGATACTGATACTGATACTGATACAAGATAAAAGATACTGACACTGATACAAGATAATGATACCGATATCTGATACAAAATACAAGATACTGATACTGATACAAGATAAAAGATACTGATATTGATATTGATACTGGTGATGATACTGATACAAGATAATGATAATGATATCTGATACAAGCTACTGATACTGATACAATATACTGATATCTGATATATAATACTGATATCTGATACAAGATACTGATACCTGATATACTGATATCAGTACTGATACTGATACGCAAAATGTTAGCATTGTACACAAACTTTCTTCGTAAGTAGGCTAGGCAGACAGTTCCATTGTATCGTGAACCTTTAGTGTCAAAATGGGAATAAAGAGTAGCTTTGAGTTAAAAATCTTTGCTAGGAAAAGTTCAGATATATTAGCCCTATCTACAGGATCGATCAGGTATGCGAGTGCTTTGTCATAGCGATATATATTGGAATTCATAAGTTGTCTCCCTTAGTACGTAATGTCACCTAACAAATAGCGTGTGACAGCGGACCATTGCTACTTTGTTTATCGGCTAAAGGCGCGCCCGAGTGGCCAAGTGGTCTAAAGCGCTCTCCGTCACGGATCACTGCCATATCACCTCTGTCTGCGTGGGTTCGATTCTAAGATTCGGCTAATGTAGTTATGTGAGAAAGCTTGCCGGTAGCTTCTCGTGGGTCGGTGTTTTTTTCCGGGGGGTTTTCCTTTTCCCGGGTTTTTCCTCCACCAATAATACTGGCTATCATGCATTGCCTATCGTGTGCTGAAAAATGGCGTTAAACCTTACAACAACAACAACAACAACAACAACAACATTGGCCAAAAATGGTGGAGGTAATTGAATTCAAAATGATACTTTGTAAGTTGTTTTTTTAAATCGAAGTATGGCCGCATACTAGATAGAAGCAATTACAGGTGTATATGAGGGAAATTATGTATTTGTACAAGCAGGGACCGGTAGTAGTAGTTGTTTTTATAAGATTTATAGCCATTTTCCAGCACAAGATAGGTTATACATGGCGGCCAGTTCTATTGGTGGAGGAAGAACCCGAGAAACCCATGGAAAGAACCACCGACCCACGAGAACCTACCGGCGAGCTTTCTCACATACCCACATTGGCTGAGCCCGAGACCCGAACCCACACAGACAGAGGTGAGATGGCAGTGATACGTAACGGAGAGCGCTTTAGACCACTCGGCTACTCGGGACCCCAGGACCGGTAGTGAAAAACTGCATATTCATCAGTATATTCCAACTGCGTGCTCCACTTGTATCGATCATGTCAAGACTATTGGTTCAATCTGAACAACTTTTCTTTGATTGGATGCAGTCGCTTTCCCCCGCAGCCAATGAAATTCACAGATCCGAAGCACCGAATTGTTTGATCGATCCGCCAAGTTGAAGATAGGGCTAACACATCGGAATATTAGCTAGCGAAGGTAGGCCTAAAATGTACTGCTATTCTCTTGTTTGTTTGGAATTGAATGATCACAACGTACCACTGGTTTTGCTTCCTCTTCGCCCAGGTGTCAGACTACTTTCAACCTTATTAGGATGAGATGAATCCATTGAGAACGACAACAATATATTTTTGGCTTTGAGACCTTAGGGAATAATAATAATATTTAAAATAATAATAATAATAATAATAATAATAATAATAATAATAATAATAATAATAATAATAGGCATTAAAGCTGATATTCTATATGGTCCTCATAAAAATTATTACAATTTACATAACTATGTATGTATGTATGTATGTATGTATGTGTGTGTGTGTGTGTGTGTGTGTGTGTGTGTGTGTGTGTGTGTGTGTGTGTGTGTGTATGTATGTATGTATGTATGTATGTATGTATGTATGTATGTATGTATGTATGTATGTATGCATGTACGTGTGTATGTACGTGTGTATGTACGTGTGTGCGTATGTGTGTACGTATGTATGTATATCTATCTATCTATCTATCTATCTATCTATCTATCTATCTATCTATCTATCTATCTATCTATCAGTAGTACTCATGGTTGAGGACGACTAATAACTTTTCATGCAATAACACGAGTCTATACGCGAACACAATACAATCTTATTAAACATCTGGTTATCATTACCTGTGAGTCAAGAGGTATATAGTTCTTATTCAATGACGTTAATTCATATATAACAATATTCAATAATGTTGGTTCCAATACAGTGAGATATTTAGAGAAATAGGAAAATCCAGATATTGTCTGGATAATTAATGAAGGTAACAGAAATAGCGGTTTAGCTAGATCTGATAGATATTTAGGTGCAAGATTTTTGTCAATTTTGAACTTCATGAAACACTTGTGAAATCTTGCAGGTTAGCAAAAGGGTATCCAATTTACCATCGAAAATACTTTCAAATTAGAGTGTGAAAATATAATTGTGTAATTATTCGGACATCTTGTTTTTTTTTAAAATTTTCTCTAATTATTCGGACAGCTCGTTTTTGTTTTGCATTTCAAACTCTTTAGTTTAAGCGCTACTATAGTAACAAATAGTAACTAGATAGTGTAGGATTTGCAATAAAATAGCTAATACAATATAGATGAAGAATTTTAGAAGAAACAAATATAAATAATTGTCCGAAGTACTGTCGGTTTACTCAGTAAACATAAAAACACAATTAACTTGGGGGTCCCAATATTATCAAGGAATATATCTAATAACTTGGGAGATTAAAAAGAGGCGACTTCAAAGACTATGAATACAAATTGTGGTACAGTAATTATCGACAGTTTCCGAGTGGAGCCAATTGTTATACAAGTAGATATTACTCAATTTATGACCGTCAAGATGGCATTCTAGAACCTTGCGACTTAAAGAGAAGGTCATTCGATGAAGAGTATAATTTCTTTTGATGGTCCTGCTTGTACGCGTTCCACTTTGTACCTCGACGTACATCCCGACTTCGGCCCATGTTGCGAAATTGACCATCTCTGCGAACTGGAAGATAAAACCACACATCTACATCAGCACCACCACCACCGCCACTACTACTATTACTGCTACTAATAACCTGCTACTACTACTATAAAAAAAGGATATGGCACGTAAACTTGCTAGTCTGGTTTAGAGAGGGGACCCGTGGTGGCCTAGTGCTTAAGGCACTCGCTTTTACAGATCGGTGAGGTTTCACCTCGGTCCGCTTAAGTTTCAGCTCAATTAACGTGGGTACGTGAGTACCCTCTACAATTTCATCACCAAGGTCGGTGGGTCTTGCTCCACCAAAATACTGTTAGCTAGTCATAGCCATCATGTTTAAAAAAATGGTTTGAACCCACAAACCTTGTCTGCAATCTTTTGTCATTTGACTTCAAAATCCTTCCGAGATTTTGCGTAATCCATTGTAAAAAGTTTTTGTAATGCTTGATGACAATTGAACACAAGGCAACAGTGGTTATAGTGTCCGCCTCGGATGTTGAAAGTCAAAGGTTAGAACCTTGGCCGAATCATAAAGACTTGTACAAATGGTACTAACAGCTGACTCGCTACGCGCTCAGCATTAAGATGTTATAGTCGGGTTCCTGCTTAGCATGCTCCTTGCGTTGCCCTCCGCTACTGCAAGCAACGCAAGGAGCATACTAAGTAGGGAACCAGACTATAAGAGGTGTGTGTTAGGCGTCATGATAATGTGACTGAGTAGGACATTATGCTACATGTCAGCGCAATGGCATTTTATAAAACTGCGTTAGAAATCCGATATCACACACACACACACACACACACACACACACACGTGTAGTATGTATGCATGCACGTGTAATGTACGTGTGTGCGTACTTGTGTACGTATGTATGTACTTTTATCTATCTATCTCTCATCAGTAGTAATCATGGTTGAGGATGACTAATGACTTTTCATGCAATAACAGGAGTCTATACACAATAAAATCTTATTAAACATCTGGTTATCATTACCGGTGAGTCAAGAGGTATATAGTTCTTATTCAATGACGTTCATTCATATATAACAATATTCAATAATGTAGGTTCCAATACAGTGAGATATTTAGAGAAATAGGAAAATCCAGATATTGTCTGGATAATTAATGAAGGTAACAGAAATGGCGGTTTGGCTAGATAAGATAGATATTTAGGTGCAAGATTTTTGTCTATTTTGAACTTCATGTATCACTTGTGAAATCTTGTAGGTTTGCAAAAGGGTATCCAATTTACCATCGAAAATACTTTCAAATTAGAGTGTGAAAATATAATTGTGTAATTATTCGGACAGCTTGTTTTTTTTAAAAAACTTTCTCTAATTATTCGGACAGCTCGTTTTTGTTTTGCATTTCAAAACTCTTTAGTTTAAGCGCTACTATAGTAACAAATAGTAACTAGATAGTGTAGGATTTGCAATAAAATAGCTAATACAATATAGATGAAGAATTTTAGAAGAAACAAATATAAATAATTGTCCGAAGTACTGTCGGTTTACTCAGTAAACATAAAAACACAATTAACTTGGGGGTCCCAATATTATCAAGGAATATATCTAATAACTTGGGAGATTAAAAAGAGGCGACTTCAAAGACTATGAATACAAATTGTAGTACAGTAATTATCGACAGTTTCCGAGTGGAGCCAATTGTTATACAAGTAGATATTGCTCAATTTATGACCGTCAAGATGGCATTCTAGAACCTTGCGACTTAAAGAGAAGGTCATTCGATGAAGAGTATGATTTCTTTTGATGGTCCTGCTTGTACGCGTTCCACTTTGTACCTCGACGTACATCCCGACTTCGGCCCATGTTGCGAAATTGACCATCTCTGCGAACTGGAAGATAAAACCACACATCTACATCAGCACCACCACCACCGCCACTACTACTATTACTGCTACTAATAACCTGCTACTACTACTATGAAAAAGGATATGGCACGTAAACTTGCTAGTCTGGTTTAGGGAGGGGACCCGTGGTGGCCTAGTGCTTAAGGCACTCGCTTTTACAGATCGGTCCGCTTAAGTTTCATCTCAATTAACGTGGGTACGTGAGTACACTCTACAATTTCATCACCAAGGTCGGTGGGTCTTGCTCCACCAAAATACTGTCAGCTATGCATAGCCGTCATGTTTAAAAAATGGTTTGAACCCACAAACCTTGTCTGCAATCTTTAGTCATTTTGTCTTCAAAATCCTTCGAAATTTTGCGTAATCCATTGTAAAAAGTTTCTGTAATGCTTGATGACAATTGAACACAAGGCAACAGTGGTTATAGTGTCCGCCTCGGATGTTGAAAGTCACAGGTTAAACCTGGTCGAGTCATAAAGACTTGTACAAATGGTACTAACAGCCGACTCGGTACTCGCTCAGCATTAAGATGTTATAGTCGGGTTCCTGCTTAGCATGCTCCTTGCTTTGCTCTCCGCTACTGCAACGCAAGGAGCATACAAAGCAGGGAACCAGACTATAAGAGGTGTGTGTTAGGTGTCATGATAATGTGACTGAGTAGGACATTATGCTACATGTCAGCGCAATGGCATTTTATAAAACTGCGTTAGAAATCCGATATCACACACACACACACACACACACACACACACACACACACACACACACACACACACACATTGTTGTTCAAAATGCACAGAGCATGTGTTAATACCTGTCAATGCAGATGTACGTAAAGATATTAATCTTCTCCCATTTCACCATTAAGACAGACAATGAAATTTAGATTATTATTAAAAGTGATTACGTACCCAAAAATGCCGTCCACTGTGTATTCAACTATATGACGATCCAAATAATTACAAATGTGTATGGATGTTGGAAACTCATTTAAATACAACCAGAAAGAAAAAAGGAATCGAAAACAGAAGGAGAGAAAAAAAGGAGGAAATGAAGGATAGTAGGGAAATGAAGGAAGTATGGAAGGAAGGAAGGAAGGAAGAGCATAGTTATTATAATTTACCTGCAAAACAGTATATGTACGAAATCTGAATGACAACAAGTGCAACGGTTGGCAGTGTCAGCTTCATTTTGCTGAAACAGTATGTAAAGAAAGTAGTTACTAGTCTCAGTAAAAAATAAAATAAATGCAAAGTGTTCTAACAATTTTAGACGCGATTTAAAAAAAATGCTTTACATTTCAGTTAGAGTATCTGCACAACAGTACATGTACGAAATCTGAATGACCCAAGTGCAACCATTGGTTGTGTCGGCACCACTTTGCTGTATATTATGTGTTGGGAGTAGTTACTAGTCTTGGTACAAATATGCTAAAAATTTTAAACGTGGGAAACAAAAGATTGGTAAGGAGCAGCAAGAAGGGTGAACAGACCAAGTTTTCAAATCAAAATTGAAACCTCTACGGAGAGAGAGTAAATAGATCAAGTTTTCAAACAAAAATTTGGCCTCTACGGAGACCGAAACTGTTATGGTTTTAGCCAAATATTTAATCAAGTCCGATACGATATCTTGATCTAAGGTCATCCAAATTTATCGTTATAAATCCATGTGGGACCAACTTAGCATGACTAAAGAAATTTCTAAAGAGATTCTAATCCATATCTCCACTGCACCAGATCTGGTGCATATTTCGTAGCGTATGAGTGTCAACTCCATTAATTACAGCAAGAATATTACAGTTATCCCGATCACTTTTGGTATTTGTGTATACCTCTTGAGTAACATGTATCACATCAGTATTTTATGTTTACCTCTGGAAAATAACCTGGCAGGGTTTGCTTGTTTATGTAACATCACATCATCATATACGACTAAATTGTTAACACTTCCATCAATAGAATCAACACTCGGTGCTTCTTCGATATCGGATATAAATTCAATAATATCCTCATCGATTTCCGATTTTGCTTTCTCTTTAAAATCCTTTAACAACTCGTAACATCGTTGATCATCTACACTCGGGGCTACCAAATATAGTTTATCCCGTTTCATCCTTGTCGTTATCAAATTAAGTAACAATTGTGTTTTACCGCTTCCAATGGTCCAATTATAATTATGCGAATATAATTTGGTAGCGTTGCATGATGCTTAACGTGTTCTCATGTTTTTGTCGCCGAAAAAAACAACTACATTCATGTTATTATAAATAAATTATGGATCCATATTGTGTGAAATGTAAGACGCGTACTAGCACAAACGACTTAACAATTACAACAAGCAATAACAGACCAGCACTTACTGGTAAGTGTGTACAATGTGGTACAACAAATTTAGATTTGTTTCTATGAAATCGGGTCATGATTTAAAAAAACGAGGGGGTGATATTGCAGTAAAATTGACAAAACATCCCGGGACGCCATGGGCAAAATATCCAGGAGAAAAACACCTTCCAGGGTATAGTTATTGAGGCCCTGGAACCAGACTCGACATCAGACTTTATGGCCAAGACCATCCCCGACCCGGCGAATATCCGATAAATGCTATTGATAAGGCATGTCATGCTCATGATTTTCTTATAAAAGTATCAATCTACAACATAGACATATCGCAGATGTGAAATTGATTCATGCGTTGAATTTTATCACTAATAAATCATTCAAAGAAAACTTAGCATCCTGGTTGATAAAATCAGCGATGGAAAGGAAATTAATGCTGGGTGCTGGTAATTAATAACGATATGGAAAATAGGAGGATACTGGCGGGGTAAATCAGCAATCGATAAACTCGCTAATGCCGCAAAAGTAAAAAATACAACCGCGGGAGATTGGTTATCCAAACAGGCGATATGGCAGATTTATCTACCACCGCCTAAACAAATTAACTTCGCACATTTTGATGTCAGCGCCCCTAATGAAGTTCATCAGGCGGATATATTATTTCTGCCGCATGATACTGTTAATAAACACACATACAAGTATGCGTTAACCGAAGTTGATGTTGCGAGTCAATACAAAGAAGCTGAACAATTAACGACGAAGTCATAAACTGAAGTAGCTTCTGCGTTTGAAAGAATTTATCGACGAGGTCCTCTGCAGTGGCTAAGATGATCCTTGCAAGGAATTTTAGGGAGTAGTGTTATTAACAATAAAGCATCATAACATCACGATACGACGAGGACATACTGCTATACACCACGATCAGGCAATTGTTGAACGATTTAATCGGACACTTGCTGAGCGTTTATTTGGATATCAATGCGCCAAGGAATTTATCCAGGATAAACGATCTAGTGAATGGGTCAAGATATTACCAGGTGTGATAGCTGCACTAAATAATAAAATTACTCGAACAATCAATATGAAACCTATTAACGATACCAAAAAAAGTATATACCCGCACAAACGTGAAATGATTTTCAAAACAACGAATACTCGGCAATGTCACGGAGATATTTGTACGAGCCGGGTGAACTTGAAGGCGGTAAAAAGAGAGCTGCTGATCCTATTTGGAGTGTCACCGCACATAAAATATCTAACATAACAAGATCCACAGGTAGACCCGCAATCTATAGATCAGATTCAATTGCTCCTCAGCGTGGATTTACACGTGAACAGTTACAAATGATACCCGAGGATACTCAATTACCGCCGCGTGGTCTTAACTAGCACCTTTGCGTCTGTTACACTCAAGACAGGTCAACATCACATTATCTCTGGTATGACCAAGTCGGCAATTTTTTGTCTGCTATAAATTGGCAAGGATTTTTATCCGACTACTGCCAACGCATTATACAATAAATATCTCGCGCAGTGATTATTCTGTTGTTGTTTCAGCGTAATTATAAATTCAGCATCAATATCAAATTCTCGCTCATTTCTTGTATCCTGTTCTTTATAACCAGCGAGTTTTTTTTTCTTCTGATTATATCATCGCTGACAATATCACTAATTGTGGTGTCATTAGCATATAGAACAACTCTTCGAAGTTGATTTATTCTTCGTACTCTGGACACTGCGAGATAAACTAAATTCGACCATTCGATGCGATCATCTACAATCCAAACAATCGTATCGGATATAGTCAATCTCTGCGAAGAATGTATTGTCATGCGTATCTTAGCGTCCATGGAGATTTATCAGCGCGCAATCCATCGACAACACTGATGTCAACCAACACAATATCATTTAACACGAGAATCTACTTCTCAGTCTGTCCTGGAATATCAACTTCGAGTTTCTGTCTTCGTGTATCCGTAGACCTATAACACAATGGCACTGGAAGTGTTGCAAAGTTTTCTTTGTGCGTGTCAAATAACTTCATCTGAAGTGTCTCTCTGACTATCTTTCTACTTGCCACTATCAAATCGTTTGGTCTCCACGCTTCCCAAAAATCATTTAATAGGGTTTCTGAAAATATTTCACGCGCTGTTTCACACTGGATTTTGTCCGGTTGTAATCTAATTAATTTCTTGAACTCACTTATTTCTTTATCAAGAAATCTATGATCAGTATTAATTTCTTCATAATAATTTACAAAATTTGTCAGCCAATCATGCGGAACAAACCGACAAATGCTGGTGGTTGACCATGATCGCCACACATTATCACAGATGTATTTTTCGGTAACAACCACCAGAGAAACATTTTTAATATATCTAACGACACTGCACATCTCATCCCAAAAAATAATTTCAGGAATATATTTCTCGCCCATTGGAATCCATGCGTGATTTTTCCATCGAAAGAAACTGATAAATGCAACCATTAACTCCTCGCTGTTTCATCACTCTTGCAAGTTTGTGTGTTGGTATTAGCATAATCATGTTTGATTTTCCTCGAAATAATTCGATCACACGAGTCGTCTTCCAAGATCCACCACATCCGTTTAAGTAATTGGTTTTATATCTACATATTGGATTGGATAACGAAGGGGCTTTCGATAGTTCTAATATCTGATTATTTTTTATGTAATTTTTTCAATCGTAACATCTGCTTCGCGCAACATTTCTTTTTTTTATTCTCCATGATCCCCAACACTCGTCGGAATTTGTAAATTCAGCCACTGTTTCTTTATGTTTGATTTCTATGGTGACTAACCGCAAATTCAGGAAATCTATCATCGATAGCAAATTGATGGAAGCATAAGCCAGCATAGACGCCCTTAGATGTGTGTATTGGGGACAATCTCCATTTACGTAACACTATATGAAAAGTTGCCTTTACAAATATTTAAGTTATACTTAAATACAAGTAAAGATGTAAAATGTATCAGTATCACCTTTACAATATCTTTACATAACAAAAAGATGAAAGTTCATCTTTTGTCAATGTAAAGACTATAAAAGCAGTTGAGTTGTCTTTACAAAAATGAAAGGCATTGAAAGTCTGACTTTACAGATATTAAATCCAAACTAAACTGCAAGCTTTCTGCCACATGCTTACATACTTTAAATAGTTTGTCCACTTTGCTTCATTTAACTTAAGGACAGATGGTATAGTTAGGTCAACCAGAGAGATTTGTTTAATGGGACTGTTCCATCAAAGATACAAGAAATCCAGATAAAAGTGACAATGATAACAATTACAAATGATCAATAGTTAATAATTAAATAAATGTATTGCAATCATTACATCAAAATGTACAGTTAGCATCAGAATCAAACAGTATCTTAATTGATATATTTTTATACATGATAATGGCCAATATTTATAAAAGAACAACAAAGGGGTTAAATAGCTATTAAAGGAAAGCAATTATTTGTGAAATACATTTTATTAATATCTATATTGCCAAAAATATCTAACAACTAGTCAATGCCACATTAATCAGTTCCATCTCTTGAAATCAATGAATTATTCTTTGTAAATCCTGAATGAGTCATTTGCTTGGTGAAGAGAATATTTATGTGATTCTTGGTCCCTATATACCTCGTATACATATCAGCCCTTTAGGCTACATATACATGTACAGATGTCGGACATCCTTCACAACCCTCTAACTCCCACAGGTTCCTGAGGCATTCCTTTTCAACAAGAAAAAATTCAGAGCTGTGTTGGTGCAATGTTCTGTGACAGGACCTGCCCCCGTTATGCCAAAGATTATTTTATATGTACAATAAAAGTGTATTTTAACCTATGTATTGTGTATTATTTAAATTGTAATTTAATTGGTTAGATATAGTTTGAATAACGCACAATGCATCCTTACCGGACCCCTTGTTTGGGCCCCTCTTTGTCTGTGGTGGTTCTGCCAAACACGAGGTCAGTTACAAATTTTAGCTATGTTCATGTTGAACCAATCAGATGACGGAATTAGAACACGTGATCTAACATGCGTCAGCTGGTTTGAGGCAGTGATACAATGGCTTGGATGCAACAAAGACGTGCCTTTCAGTGCTAGCGTTACACTAAATTATTAACCAAGGTTACAGTAGTGAACATACATCTCCATCGACATGAAGTTTTCCTGATTTGTAAATTCTTCATGCAAAAGATTACTGTCCTTTTTGTGCACTTGATAACTGGTATACATAGGAATATGGTGGTATTGCATTGGTTGCAATGGAGATTATAAAATCTAGAAGAAACCATCAAACTTGAATCACCATTCACCACTGCTGGGATGTGTAATGTAATGCCTTGTTGCAGGTATTTACACACAATATATACTCTGATGGAAATCAAAGTTATTATCACATTTACAATAGAAAATCCTTATTTTGTTGCCAGTAATGACTAATAAAAGATAATACTTTCTACAACTTTAATTTTTGTAAAGGTAAATTGCAGTATATACTAATTAACGTAAAGACATGTAATGTTAAACTTTAATGAGATTTTACGACTTAAATTTGGTCTTTTTGTCACCTTTTAAGAAATGGAATTATTTCCTTTAATTAATTAATGGAACAATTTACAACATCTTTACAAACTAAAAGTTATTCTTTCATGCACCTTTTTTATTGGAAAAGTGGGCCATTTATTTGCATTTTAGGACCCTAAAATTGCTTGTAAATATCATCTTTATTACCTTTAACTTTTTCCAAAAATTTGTATTAAAGTCAAGTAAAGGTCAAGCAAAGTTTGTCTTTCTTTATCTTTTAAGTGCTAGTAAAGACATCTTTTCAAGCAGTGTTATAAGTAACAATTGTACCGAATTTTGTTCCATCGGACAAGAAAGCGTCTTTACTATTGACATATATACCTCTAGATGTTGCATCCACGATTATAAAATCGGATTCAGCATCATCTAGAATTAATCGTGAATAATGTCGCTTGTGATCATATGCTCCACCCTGGGTGAATTTAACAATTATTCTTCTACCGAGATACTTTCTGTGTTTTTTTCTGACTTCAAAGATCTCCTTGGATGCTTTAACAATATTGTTTTCGTCGAGGGAAGGAAAGTTTTCTTTGTAATCGTTAATTATACTATCTACACTACCTGGTTGTGGTAACCAAATTTCAGTCTGCGCGTGATATCATAATTGCCTCGGAGACAGTCAGCGATATCAGTATATTACAATCAATCATATACCGTAATAACACTATTGGTACCCAGTGTTTTTCAGATATGTGTCTACCAATCCAAACATAACAAATTGGATGACATCCTTTAGCAATCTCGAATGATACTACACGAGCGAATCCGGTTAGATCAAAATCTGGTAGCGGCCCATTAATCGCAACTCGTGTCATCGAGTGGGTGGGATGTCCAAATCTTTTAAAGTACTTAGAGCATTCTCCATACCCGAGAAAACTCACTGGATAGCACGCAACCTTATCAACCGAAAAAAAAACATTTTCGGGATCATATTTGGTATTCAATAATCCACAATGTCCATACTCTACACAACTGGCTTGAACATCGGAGAGAAATTCAGCTCTTCTTCGTTTCCACAGATTTTTCTTTCTCGCGAAATGAGCTGCAACTGACGGGATTGTAAAAAAGTTTGTTAGTAATTCCTCGTTATTATCCTTTGAAAAACCACGAGTTAGTTTTCTCATCTCGTCCTGAAGAGATTCAGTACGGTATATTTCGCTGTCAGGTCTTACAAATTGATCGAATTTACACTCTTCATCTTCAAAACTCTGAAATAACCAAACTGACACAGGATCGTTTTTACTTTACGCGTAAAAAAAAAATCAAACCAATTTCCCTACCCCCCAGAGTTCTCTGGGGAGAACTCCACGGGTAGATATTTTATGGTACTAACCCTTTGAATATAATGTTACTGAGTTAGACCACGCGTGTGCGTTCTGATCAACAATTTTAATTGCCCCCCCCCCCCGATTTATATTTCGATTCGTATAATACGTCTCCTGTTATCGTCGCTACGGTTATTGGAAATTTTAATATCTTTTGTAGTTCAGCTACATTTTGAATTGTTGCCCCCTTATTCCTGACTGCTAGTGCCCATTCGATTTTTTTTTTCGCGTCTTAGATCTGTCAATTTGTTTCCACGCAACGCATTTGTAATATGCTCTATTATTTGTTCGGCTACACAATTTATCCTCCCTGACAAAGTCAGCGGCGACAGTTTTATAGGTTTAATTTCTCAACGCTCGGTTTGTCATTTATCGGATAGATCCCATAAATAACCGCTGTCACAGGATAAGCTCTCTCATAATACGGTTTGTCAATTACAGTCTACACTCCTGGTTTGGAATCCTGACTCATGGTGAGTCTTTATTTTTCAATACAGGGTCAAATTTGTCGCGTATAATCCGATTTCTTGTTATGAATGGATAATAAATTTCACTCTAAAAATATTCTATGGTCAAGATGTGATATTATTCCTGCTGCATTTTGGTCGTTCATGGTAGCATCAACACTACGATCAATTCGAAATGTTAACCAACAATGAAATGCTCCGTCACGCTTAATTCGTTAAACCCTTCATGGATTTTACCTACCATGCTTCTATCACCTAATAGACCCTTATTTGGTGCATCTACGGATACTCTATTGAGATTGAATTTAACAAATCAAACTCATTCATATTATAATTAAAACAATTATTTAAGTAAAGAATTTATATATAATGAATCACTGTAAATGGCTTATAATAGGATCAGTAACCGTTTGTAACAAATCGTGCAGAATTATGTGGATATCATTCACAGAGTGTGCAACGAAGAAGCTTAGATCCGTTACCCTGTATACGATGTGATGTTGGAGTATCAGGTAAGTCACATCTATGTCTGAATTGTGGTGGTAAACTATACAGGAAGCTTTATCACTATTATGATAAACGAATCAAAGACTCTGTCCCTGGTTCTGACAAAATTATAAGAACACATCAAGACTATATTAGTATATTCTCAACAATTAATAATTAAACCAAATAATTAATTAGACAAATAATATATATGTGTATAAATGAACCACGAATTTCAACCACATCCCGATCATCGACTATGAAGCATCACGTGATGGTGTAGTCAGACACCGCAGGCTGACAAAAACATTAGGGGTTATCAACAATCAGGGGTATCTTAGATTTAATGCCGGAGGGAAAAATCATTATTGTCATCGATTTCCGTTCGAATGTTACTTTGGGGTGATCAAAGATGGTCTTCTTATTGATCACATTAATTGTATAAGAACTGATAATTCTTTAACTGATCTTTAAGCTACCACTCAGAGTGAGAATACCAAACGCGGACGAACTGGAATGTACCCCAAAAACGCAAAATCTGTCAAATCTATAAATGTTGATACGGGCGAAGACAAAACATTTCAATCAATGACTGAAGTCAGCAAGTATTTTGATATTTGTATGCCTTCGGTTCGACGTGTTGCATTAGAAAAAGTTAAGAGCTGAACTCAGTAGAAAATATGAAGTTAAAAATACTATAAATTCTCCGCGATGATGAACATATACCACAGAACAACATCAAAATTAGAAAAACAACACTATAATAACAATGGCGATGACATCAACACCAACAACTGAATTACTTTAACGAATAGTGACAAACAACACCACAAAAGACAACCATGATCTCAATAACCTCAACCAACCCTGAATTCAGTGTCAATTTCTCCACTGCGATTCTGGTTAATGAGATAGCGCTAGCAAAATTATGAGTATACAACAGTTGGTCGAATATTAGATCAAAATCATTTGGTGGTCAGTCCCCGAATAATTCCTTGGTGTTTGCGAGTAAAAATAAACCAGAGGGTAGTCCAGAATGGAATATAGTTTTCTTATCATCTGGGTCTTATCAAATCGAACAGATCAATAATTAATTACAGCGTAGAATAAAATCCATTACGGGAAAAGAATAAAATATTGCTATAACAGTTCCTGAACCAACATTATCATCCGCTATTGAGATAAACTCACCCGGATATGCTGTAGATATCTATCAGAGTTCTATAAGAACCGTGCTAGGATGGCCTGAAATCCCACCTCAGGCACCATCTTATCAAAATTTACTCGAACCTAAAAAGTCAGATTATACTTCAGGTAAAGAATCATATCATGATGCAATGATATCATACGAAGGAAATTTTCGAGTTTTGGATTTATTTCGTGGGTGGATAGAACCAGGTGGTACGTGGTATCAAGCCATTCAAAGTAGAATTACTGAAGATTTAAAAAAAAAATGAATTTGAAAAATATAAGTATTTAATAAGATATTTTTTTCCCAAAGAATCTCCGCGAGATGAAATCATCAACTATATAGAAACATGTAATCAAGTTATCGCTGACAAAGCAATATTTAATATAAAGATTATTCAAACGGTCTTAAATGATACAAATCCTAAAACAAGAACAGAATTTGCAAAAGCATATAATATACGTGTAGAGGATATCCCCCAATATAAATTTCCCGGGTATAATATAGACCAATTAAGAAAATCCGTCAGTGATGTCATAGATGAGCATTTTCCGCAAATACTCGCCGCATGGAAAAAAAAAAAAAAAACAACCACAAACAACCATCCTCAAACATAATAATGACCCAGACAATGGTGGTAGGCATATTTCTCCTCAGAATGTTAATATATCCTCGGTGATTGCAGTAAATCTAGTATGTGATGTTATTGATGGAAGTTACCAAATAAATCTCGAATGATGTATGTATGTATGTATGTATGTATGTATGTATGTATGTATGTATGTATGTATGTATGTATGTATGTATGTATGTGTGTGTGTGTATGTATGCATGCATGTGTGTGATTGTCTTCCTTGACGTATTCAGTTTATATATTGCACCACAACTAAGGCAAACACGTCGTAATATACCCACTTGTCCCCCACGTATACAACTAAGGCAAACACGTCGTAATATACCCACTTGTCCCCCACTTATAACTTTTAGCATGCAAGGTTAGAGGACTGCCAATATACATCTAATGGACACCCCCCCCCCCCAAAAAAAAAACCCAGTAAGATGAGATGAAAAGACCTACACTTTCAGATTATTCTAGGTTTATCAATGTGACACCCTCCATAATGTCTACGAACTGTTTTATCTGAAAATTAACACGCAGCTTTATATCATGTTCAAATGAAATGCAGTTTACAAGAATGTTGATATCATTAGACATCCTTTACATCTTGTATTAATTAATATAGCAGACACTGTATATTTCCTCTAGGATACCGATTTACTTTCGCATCTCTTGCTATATACAAGAACCACTTGGCTTGCCTTTTTTTGCGATTTTGTGGACCACCACCTGCATTAAATTGCCTGTTTTAATTATTTATAAAGCTAAATCTTTGCGAATGGTTTTACCATAGCACAAACCGAATCGAAAACTTCAAATGTCACACATAGACGCACATAAAAACCGATCAATATTTAATACAAATGCACGAATGTTAATAAAACACATGCAATGTATAATGACTATACAAATAAATCGACAAATAAATTTAAACATTTTCCCTACACATGCTCTACTTGACACACGATTAGCTATACTTCTCCTATTTAATATACATATATAGACTGTTCACATACCTATATATCTAAAGTTATTAAAATCTTAAAATATTTAGATCATGCAAACTGATCATGTCAGATATTTCAGCATGCACGGAATGTAACACCTGTGCCAATATAATTGCAATGTAAGACAATTAAGAGAATAGGAAGGTAATTTGTTCCAAATATAAGGTATGGCAGACTTACCACTGAGAAAGGAGTCTATTTCGACAGAATGGTTACCGTCCTACATGTGTTTCGCATTGCCCATCTTCAACCCCATACAGCTCGGTAGATAGTGACTTGTATTTACAAATCTGACCGTGTTGTCCGTGCACATCAGCGAATCTTCTTCAATCAACCAGTCTTCATGAAGTTAGGGTTTTCATATTAGTCTACACTGGACAGTTTCTTTATCAAATGAAAATTTATGGACATAACATATAGCGGATATTTTTATAGCACAATGAATATTATTAGGAATATTTACAATCAAATGTCTACCTATTGAAGTGGAAACAGTGGTCTTCTAAGAAAAATTTCTGCTGATCAGAGTTTCATTACTACAATAATCTGGTGAAAGAGAACCTGAACAAATGGCTGTTAATGGTTATATTACCACTATATCATATACGTCTAAAGTCTAATAGTAACTAGGATACAATAGGTTGATCAAAAGCAGACAACTTATTAAACTCTGCTAGGATAAACAATTCATTTATTGTTAATTTCTAAATCTTCATTAAAATGACGACGCCCAAAACACTTCAAAACTTTTTTGAAGCAATATATACAAATTAACAAGAGATCACCTTTATATTATGATCATCGTGTATTAAAACCACTTTTGTTCTTAAGGTGGAATAACGTCGTTTCTACAATCACACGCTTAGAAGTCAATTTTCAGAATGTTTTGAACCTAGTCAAATTTTTGTTGAAGGTTCAGAAAAAAAGATAGAATGTTCGTTCCATTGAAAGTTTATTAAACATTTCTAGCTACTTATAGAACTGACAATTAAATGTAGAATTCTGTTCAATAGGTAGTTTCGACTGCGATCATTTGAAGTTATATAACTAACATACATGGCGTCATGCCAAAAGCGGAAAAAAGAAATCATGCGAGAGGTTTTTGCTTACTAAAGGTGACATTTTAGGCAGAGTTGATTGCATGTTTAGAAAACACACCTCTAATTTTTTTTATTATATAGAACTTATACCGTTAGGAAATAATAGGTGCTATACCGAATCGGAATTCTTCAATTGTTTACGTTCAATGTTTATCTTATGACACAGAACTAGTTACTTAGTGACTAGGTAACTGGAGCAACATCGCGTTGGCCGATCCGGATTAATCCTATGGTAAATTTAAAACCCGCACCGTTTCGGTCTCGAAGTCGGCACGTCAACCACCGAGCCAGATCTGGTCATGTTACACGAATATTATTAAAAGCGAGTAACAGAAATAAATACTTTAACAGTAAAGTTAAACTTATTTACGATGCTATTCGTTGCTTTTAACGGTACATTCAACACATTTTTGGGTATATAATGCCAAGGAAACAAGAGTTAAATACACGAGACACAATGAGGCAGCCAACTGGGCTAACCTGGGCGAGTATCGAACCCAAGATTCTTGGATTATGGGTCCATCACGCAACAAATTTAGGTACCGCGGCTTTGATTACATCGCCATATGGCAAATATTTCACGCACACGTGTAAGACATATAATCTTTATACGACTTTATAAACTACAAGTATGCTTTGCACATAATAATGTCAATACAAAATCTCATTCTAAAGCAATCATAATCATCACCCTCATTAATAAAATCATTCTCAAATGTAATGACATTCTGAAACCATGTTTTGCAATACACATTTCCCCATCTATTGCTATAAAAGGATTAAACCATATTTGTGTCTCTACAAATCTTTAGTGGTGTCTATTTTCTAGTTTTGTTGTAAATATGATTCAAAGACGTCATGCGAGAAAAGGATGAAGACCCTTTCCACCGAGTTGAGAAAATCTGTGCCAAAAGTGGAAGGTGAACCGTACATTAGTATTCTGTAACATGGAATACCTATTGAATTAAAAGAGTATAAACAAAACAAAGAAGAAGAAGAAAAGACAACAAAAAAAAAAAAAAAACAACAACAAAACGTTCATATTCCCATGTGGTTCGTATAAATTTTTCACATATTTCAATAAATATGGCGATAAAAGATGCAAAACCTGTCAACATATAATAGAGACCAGGACATTTTCTAGCACAGTGACTAGAGAAAAACTAAACATACATGGTCCAAGCAAAGCGTGCAAAACAGAGAATGTAACTCATCACATGTAAGATCTGTAGCCTGCAGTATGTCGGAGAAACTGAATTAACATCATTTGACGAACCCTTTGTTCCAAAACTTTAAAGGACTTCATGTATGTTTGTATTCTCCCTTAGTATGTGCGTGTGTTTATTTTATTTTACTCGATATTCATTTTTAAAAAAAATTTCACTTTGAAAGGGTTTATACACCGCCCTAATTAGTTTTAATACGCCTTTACCCAGGCTGGTTTGGGAGTTATTTATATCAGTGATCCTTGCCAAGGGATATATGGTGTCCGATGTATGCTATGTGTTTGTTGCTTTAATGTTTGTTTACTAATGTCCTTTGTTTTTCTATGCGGACTGACCCATATGATCAAATTCTTTTCGAGTTTTTACTTTTATTTATTAGAGACTTGGAAGCATTTTAATGCGGGTGATAAGTTACAGGATAGGTATGATTGGTGTGTTCTTTTTGTTGTTGTTGTTGTTCTTTGAGGTATATGTATGTATTATGCTTGTGTATATGTTGTTAGAGTCAGTAGTATATACTTCCCCACAAGGACCTCCTTAGTTGTGCCATTGGTATGTTAATAATTTTGTTAAATCTTCTCTTCTTACTTTCATAATAGAATTTAAAAATATATAATATTAATTCATTGTATATTCCCTTCTCATTAATGTTGTTCGTAAATAGAAGTTGCATATCATATATTGTTCCATATTTAGTAATTACATTTTTTATATATAATTCTTTCCTTTCTGTGTAATTTGCCGAACATTGCAAACTTAGATGTCTTTTTGAATCTGTATAGCTATTACATAATCTACAGCGTGGTAAAGATACAATTATATGTATGTTAAAAGCTGCTTCCCCAGTCAGCCAACTTTCATGTCAGTATATTTTCTGCCAGGTGATTTTATATTCGCATAGTTTTTTCATATTAGTGTCTAATTTAGATGTATATATTTAATATCTATTAATGTTTGTCGTGACATAGATAAACCTAATTAAAACATTAGATTTTTGTATCAGACTAAGATCAGGAAGAGCTCACATCATCCCTTCTCTTTAGGTCTGCATATGTGTTTTCTTTTGAGGTAATGTATTTTTTAGCCCATATAAAGCTCTGTATTCGTTTTGTAAATCGTGCCTTCTGTTAGTTGAATTGTACTCACTGTGCAGTTCAATTGGCTATACATGTAGGTTTTAACTACCTGTATGCGGTCCATAGGGTTAATCTGCGTGTGGATCCAAGTTTCAATTTGTGCTTCTATCTTAATTAGTAACTCACGATAGTCTGTGTGAGTAGAGTTCATTCCAAATGTTATTCCTAGTGCTTTTATTTTGTTCCTAATTAGATTAAGGGCAATCCGTGGTGATTGTCTCTCCAGTATCCCAATAATAAGATATCTGTTTTGCCAGGATGAATTGTTGAACCAGATTCTTTCCCAAATTTTGTGTATTCATGTTGTAAGTGTTTAAAGGAATATCCGTCTCTGGTAAAGTTTTGCAGTCATCTGTATGCATTATAGTTTTTGAATCTCTTTTCAAAGTTGGTATATTTATTTCCTGAATATTGTCGTTTTGATTAATATTTATATTCAGGGATTCTATAGCTATTCCATATTGCAGCGTATACAGGTGACATCCCTGTCTAACTGAACGTTTTATATTTATTTCCCTTTAGAGAGCCCCGTTCACTATTATTTTGGAGGTGATATCACTGTACATAGCCTTTACCCAATGTATTACATTCCGGCCAAATCTATATTTTCCCAGTGTATTAAAGATGAAGTCATGTTCTATCCGGTATAACGCTTTTGCCTGATCGAATTGATCCATGACTCCTTTTTCTCTTTTTACTTTTTAAACATCACTTACTGCATTAATGGATAGTGTATTATTGGTTACATTTCTTCCTATTCCTACACAACTTTGACAAGTATTTCTTGTATTAAGTATTTTTTCTTATGTTCTCCTTACAATTTCAAGTCCTTTATATATACCTCTTCCTTTTCATATACGTTGCCATATTTGCCCGCCCTTAGCTTACTTCCTAGTGTTGTTTCTCTTTGTATTTTCTCCCATTTATTTATTATTTTGTTTTCTGGACCTGTTAGTGGCTTTTAGTTGTAATTATTTCTAAATATTTCTCCCTAACCCATTGTTTGCATATTTTCTTGGTTTTGCTATGATATTTCGTTACACGTTTAATTTAATTTTTAGTTAATTCCCAGTCCCTCATTATATCCCTGGTTTGTTTTTCTGTGTACGTGAACAAATGTACACCACTTCCAACTACATTCTCTCCAGTAGACCCTCTGAATCTATTTGCAAATTTCTTCCGTGACAAAGTACAAACCATTAGAGATTCGCTTAACAACACACTTTCAATTGACTCGTCACCATACAGTTATGATGGAGAATTTCAGCGACAATCATTAAGAGCATTTGATTCTGTGTCTATGGATATAATACGGACAATCGTGGTGAAGAGTGCACCAAAGTCTTGTAAACTTGATCCAATTCCGACATCACTGCGGCTTGAGTGCTTAGACCCAATATTGCATTCACTAACTGATGTTATTAATCTCTCTCTCTCTCATCGGGGGAATTCCCATCATTTTTCAAAACTGCCATTGTAAAGCCTTTGCTGAAGAAACCAACACTTGATCATAACGATTTAAAGAACTACCGCCCAGTTTCTAATCTCCCGTTCATATAAAACATCTTAGAAAAGGTTGTTCTAACTTAACTTGTATCTCATTTGAATTCAAACAGTCTTTTTAGCAATGTACAGTCTGCATATTGCCCTTGCCACAGTAATGAAACTGCTATTCTTAAAGTATTTAATGACATTCCTTCTGCTTTACGACAGGGGAAAGATTACAGTCCCCATCCTCCTTGATTTGACTGCAACATTTGACACAATAGACCATGATATATTACTTCACCGTCTCCAGCATGCATTTAGCATTCCCAATAGAGCCTTACTGTGGTTCAAGTCCTACTTAGTCAACAGGAGACAAATTGTATCTGCAAATGTAATACATTCCAGTCCAGTTTATCTATGTTATGGTGTTACACAGGGGTCTGTTCTTGGACCTTTTGTATTCATTCTATACACTCAGCCGCCCTCAAGTGTCATAGATCACCCAGTATCTCACCAATTATACCCTTATGACACCCAACTATACAAGTCTAGCCACTAAACTGACGTTGATGCTACACTCCAAGGAGTAGAGAGGTACATTTCTGATGTGAAATCATGGATGACATGTAACAAGCTGCAGATGAATGATGATAAAACTGAGGCTATTCTGATCACAACACAAAGACTTTCTCATTCATATTCTTTACCTCAGAAAATAAATATCAGCAACACCAACATTAAATTCTCACAGTCAGTATAAAACCTAGGTGTTACTCTAAACTCTCACATTGCACCAACATGTCATGAACATATGCAAGGCTGCATATCTTGAAATGAGCCGCATCAGTTCCAATTGCAGATATCTTTCAGTTGATACCATTAAAACACTTGTGTGTTTATTAGTACTTTCAACACTGGACTAGTGCAACTCAATTCTGTCTGGTTTGTCACAATATCTACCCAAGAAACTTTAGAAAGTTCAAAACACAGCTGGTCGGATCATCGTTAGAGTACATCAATCAGAGCACACCTCACCACTGCTCTGTACCCACACTGGCTATCAATTCGATACAGAATCAAACACACAATTTGTTCTCTGTGCTATGTTTCACTGACAGACTCCAGTTCTACAATGCCTATCGGGCTTCACCCATGTGTATACACCAGCAAGATACTTACGCTCCTCTTCTGAGAAACGTATACCCATTGTTTCCAAACGAAGTCATATGGAGAACGTTCTTTTGCATACCAGGGCCCGACGATATGGAACGAATTGCCCATTGAAAGTAGACACAAGGACAGTGGTGCCTTTTAAAAATTGTCGTAATACTCACCTTCTTTGACTGCAGGTACAAACTTAGAGACCTAAAAATGTTTTGTATCTTATATGTTTTCAGCATGTTTTTATGTTTTCCAATTTCATGGTTGTTGTTATTTGTTTATCTGTATTGTAGTCATATCATGATAGATGTTTTAAAGTGCTTAGAGCTTCTAAAGATTAGGCGGTATTTTAAGTCCTCGTTATTATTATTTGTCATTCTGGCATCGTTTGTAACATGACCTAATCATAAATCCCATGACATAAAAGGATGTTGGTATTTTTTTGGTGTCTTCTGGTGAAAGGGTTACAATTTTTACGCCAGTATACAACGAGGGGAATTCCCAGTACGTCGCCGTTCGCGCTTTTATGATTTTTACTCCAAATTGTTTCTCTATTTTTTTTGGTCAGCTCGATGTGAGCGATTTTCATAGGCAGTCTCTGGAAGTGTACTCCTACAATCATTTTTTTTTTATCAAAGGTGGAGGGGCGTTAAACATCACCGCCTTCCCTCTTTGTTCAATTGCTGGATTATTCTCGTACAGTGTTTTGTCTCCGTTGGCAAAGATGAAAGATAGACATCTTCCGCCGTTTTGTAGACCCTTTATATCCGCCGTTTTCACCCCTTTTGCAACCGGATATAGTAGCACTTCTGCAGGTCTTAGCCTATCTGCATCTCTGAAACGTGTTATGACTAAAACCTGGCATCCCGGCGATCTGCATGCCAATAGCATTCTTCCATTATCAAAATTGCTAAGGTCTGTTGGAAGGTAACTTTTGACCTTTGCTCCTTTTTCCGTCATTGCCATTAGAGCAAGAGAACAAAAACTGCATTGTATTTGCAGCCGACACATTTTCTTTTAAATAATTCTCTAAAAGCCTTGAATTACTGCAATAATGAAATATCTGAGATTACGGTAAATTTCAGCTTACAAACATTTACATAAAAAACCAGATTTCGTTATGTCTCATCGATGTCTAGGTCAATAAAAATATTTTCCAGTATATATATATATATATATATATATATATATATATATATATATATATATATATATATATATATATATATATATAGTGTGTGTGTGTGTGTGAAATATGGAAAACTGGAGATGTGAAACCGTGGCCAAACTTTTTATTTTAATACTTGCTGAAACAATGTCGCATTTACCCTAGACAAAACAATCTAACTAGCTGAAAATGTTAATGTCTGCATAAATGATTCTAATCTAAGACTTCGTTTGGAAAAACTGTCCCAACACACTAATAAGAGTTATTTCCCTTGCAACAAAATAAAATAAAAGGAACAATAACGAAGGTTGAAAGGGTTAAAAGCTGTATTTACATTTTTACCTGCCATGGAATAGGGCAAAAAAAGAGAGAATATATGAAAAAGTATTTACCACACTCAACATTTCTAGCTGATTCAAAGACGTCTCATAACCCATCGATTAATATAGTTTTTAAATTTGATAAAAATGGACACGAGTATTTACTATATGCAAACCCAAAAGAAAAAAAAAATCTGTATAAAATTTAGCTACCAAATTACAGTATTGACCTCGATTTATCAAATACAAGAAGCAGCTGTGTTAATCTCTAGAAATTTAACACTGTAAGAAAACGTGGTGGGTGTCATCATCCTAAGTGGCTCATTTTTCGTTGGGTATTTAAATTTATAAATTTAAATGCAGCAACAAAAACCACGAAAATTGGCCCCTCACGAATATGGATGATAATACAGTATATTCAAACAACGTTTGTTCGAGGATGAGACTCAGTGTCTCCATGTATTGCTTCACGTCACCATGACATTGTATCCTACGAACAAACCGAGGGGAGACCCGCCAATATTTTTCCACAAGGCTTCGTAAATGGAAACGCCCCGCAAACTAATGGGATCCGCAGGGCTTCCCGATTGGAGGTAAGCTTGTATTGAGTTGCAGTCCTGAAATTTTTAAAAGAGGACACCAAGGGTGATGAACATAGCCTATCTAGCATCTTTGAATAGAAACACATCTTCCCTCGGGGAAAAATGGCTTGAATGAAAGTAAAATGTTACATATTCAAAATGACGCTGAGAATCTAAATATAAACCTAAACACATATTACTTATTTAAGAGAAGGAATTATTCTATTTTCCTTAATCAAACATGCTCATATGTTCTTTGGACTGAAACAAAACTTTAATGTATTAAGAAATTATGTTAAGAGTGGGGGGACCCCTCCACTTAGGTTTTTCTACCAATGAGTTAGTTCTGCATGAAAATTGAAAAGACTATATTCACTGACAACAAAATTACAGAGAAATCCATGCTATGGACACGTGCTTTCATGTTAATATTTGAAAGATGATTTTCAATGAATATCTTATAATAATAATATACTGGATATATATATATATATATATATATATATATATATATATATATATATATATATATATATATATATATATATATATATATATATATATATATATATATATATATATATATATATATATATATATATATATATATATATATATATATATATATATATATATATATATATATATATATTAGTCAGTTGATGTGACCGCAGAATGCATCGCATTTGCTTGAGGAAACATTTTGATAGAACAACAATCAGCGAATGACTTAAAAACTTAAGTTCTTACTTGTCAATGTAAGTTACCCCAAAACACTATACATGTGTTTTAGATTCTAAGGACACAAACGTGTTTAAATGATCAACACGATATGTGTATATCCTCAGTACATAAGCATGTTCAAATACAATTATTGAATATCGTCAGTACATAAATGAGATATTGTGTATAAATAACACATACATATATTTAGCACAGTACGTCAAATAACAGGGAAAATATGCCTTATATTTTTGTCGAGATCATCAACGCAAAGTTATTTAAATTCTCAAGTATGTATTAACTTCTAAAAAAATAATCTCATTAGATACCTTAAATTTACTGGGTATTTTATACACGTGCTTGATGTGTTTATTTTTTACAGTTTAGACTAATGAGCTAGTTCGTTGAAACAGTCCATTACCAACTTCAGCTTTTCAGCCAAATGTTTTTTTTTTGTTGTTGCATTTTTTTTTAAAACAAGTGTTAACAAGTTTACTAAATTTGCATGGAAACTATTTATGCTCAAGTTTAAGTTACAATAAACGATATGCAACGTTAAAGTCCAGCATGGATGTAATTAGCAAGGCGCTAAATCCCACGGATTATATTGTTATATAACGTGTTGTTTACTTTGGTGAATACGTGATGATTCAATCAATAACTTTTGAAAAAGTGTATTTTAATAGTTTTGATTGTCAGGTATTCTAGCCGGTTCAGATGTTATTTAAGGGTTCTCATTGAAACAAAGTAAAGCGTACGTACAATGCATCCACCATCAATGGATATAAGATCACTTCACTTCACTTGGACTCAACCTCAGATAAGTCTTATGGTCTGTAGATCTTTAATCGAACACGAAATCACTATCCAGACCACTAATTTGATTATGTCGAAGGCGACTTTAAAGGTTGATGCATAGAGACATTCAGGATACACGAGGTATCTATCAACCCATAGGAACAAGCCCATCATTTACAAGTAGGAAAATATATGGAAACTGATGCGGAATAGGTGCAAAGTTGAAAATGTTGCTGATATAATAAAACGATATGAAAATAGAGTATCTTACAGCAATTTATTGCAGACGATTTGCCACCTTTGGTCATTTGTTTGGTTTTTAACTCTAAAACCTATTTATTAAAGATAATTTACCACATTTGGTCTTTTGTTTGGTTTGGAACCTTAAGCTTCTCAATCATTTCACTCCAGCGAATTCTGCCTTGAAAAAATCACTTTTTTTTTTTTGCTTATCCATCCATCCATCCACATCCATATGTAGGTACGTAGTTATGTACATGCATGTAAACAATAGTGTCAGAGATTTAAGCTAATATAAAACATTTCGCAGATAGTTTCTTATAATATTCTGCACATATTAATTCTCAGGACACTAAAGCAGGTGTTCATTTATTGATAAAGAAGTTTCTGTCAATGGAGCCATATAAAGCAAGGGCGAAATTAATGACCAAACACTCGCTGGCTTCAAGCCACATAAATTGGAATGGCTAGACAGTAGTTTCTTCTGGCAGATCTCTTAAACAAATATCTGTTCAATGGAGAGAGAGAGAGAGAGAGAGAGAGAGAGAGAGAGAGAGAGAGAGAGAGAGAGAGAGAGAGAGAGAGAGAGAGAGAGAGAGAGAGAGAGAGAGATTAATTTTGCAAGTAAAACTTTATTTCATAAATGAGATTTTCTTATAAAAAGGTGAACTGCTGATCGAATATATTTATATATTTGTGTATAGTGTTGCAATGATGATGTTAAAAACCTCAGATGCTGTTTCATCTAATCGTCAAGTAGCAACTCTCGTTTTATGTAAGTTGCACTGTATTCAGTTATATATTATATGGCAATGATGAAATAACCATCAAAAATAATTACGAAAATATACAGGACAGGTGTAATTAGCAATACGGAAATTAAATATTTATTTCATATTGTTTATTTTGAATGGGACTTCCGTGTAGATAATAGAGCTGTCTCTGCGTATTTTTATTTCTGTTACAAATATGATACAGAAAAGATAAAGAAAAAAGTGTTTTCCCCAAATGACAATTACGATGAAAATAATGGAATGGTAATGGAGACTGCTATGTGCATACATACTAGACTTAGTTCAGATGAATTGCTAATATGGAAGAAAGGTTTCTTGATAATTTTAATGGTAGAAGAGTTTTTTTTTTTTGTCAAGTCGAGAAAGATACATTAAATGTGTTTCGTCGTCCTTGTGAACTATATTTCCCAATTGGAATAACCTCGGTGTTTTTTTTGTGTAACGTATGTGGTGCGATTCGCAAGATGAGCTTAATCATGTACGTTAAACTGATGCGCATTCCTGCAATTACTTCGGAAGTTATTTTATGATCTATCGGAAATGACTGAGCGATGTTCCAATCATTATCAACAGCGTTGGTAGAAAGGGAAACAACCAGCTTCGTTTGATGAGTTAGAGCGTGTTAAGCACACACAATATACATGGATTACAACTTTTATTGTGGGCAATGTTGCAGTAGATCATAAAATGTATAAGCAACGGGAAAGGATGTTTAAAACCATAGTTACGAGGAAGAATTATGCAGCTTTTCTAAAAAGCTTGAAAGAGTTGTCCAGCATAATATAACCCTGCCATGTTTTGAAAAAATGCACATCAACATGCCAATAGTTAAGAATTAGGGATCAAATGACTTCCCAGAGACACATGACGACTGTCTGTCTGACCAAGTCTGGGTACGATTCCAACCCAAACACTTCTGGTTCCAAATCCGACATGCAAAATAAGATAATGTACTTTAATGTTATACATATTTTGAAAAGTACGTGAAAGGGACGAAACATGTAAAATAAAGGGTGACCTGGCTTTCCATCGTTTTGACTAAGACTCGATTTCACTCATTGTATCAACATTTCTCCTCGAATTGAAATGCTTTAGTGTCTTTCATGTATAATTTGACAATATTCAGGGACTAATCTAAATGAGAGGTAGCGGAAAAAGCGATGAAGAATAACTACTCTAAATTTGTATAATTATATATTTCCAAATCTGTCTATGTTGTACACTATAACAAGAAAAGAACAGACTTGAAGAATTTCTGCCTCTTCAGGAAATCCTAATAATTTATAATAAAAAAAATCATCTCTTTTGCTTCATTTCAGTTATTCCTTTCTTTGGGACAGTTCTGGTTTTCTTCTGCCACCAATGTTGCCAGCAATTTGCTCACGTTCGCCGATGGAACCAGGTGAACCTAGGTTTAAGCCTGGACGTTTTTTTTTGTTTCTCGGGCCCACCATCCAGCAAGGATTCATTCTTTCCACTAGTTCTTAGGCCCACCAGACCTTGATCTTGTTTCTGGCCTTGTAGTAGAGCAGTATAAACAGACGGAAGATCATATTTTTTGTCTGTAAAATTAATTTTGTTTAATAAATAAATAAATAAATAAATAAATAAATAAATTAAAAATAAATAAATAAAAGGTAAAAAAGAAAGGTGAATAACAAATAAATAAATAAATCGAAAAGGTAATGGAAAAAAAGTAAAATAGTGGAGATGTTAACATAATATTGACAATTACTAATGGTTTAACTTCACTACTACTACTACTACTACTACTACTACTACTACTACTACTACTACTACGATAGAGTTGTTGAGGATTTGTTACAAAGTGCAGATTTGGGATTGTAATTTAAATTTGTATAATTTTAAAAAAATCTATCATAGTTAGAATTTTGTATTGTGTAATTCACAATTATATATCTTTAATAAAGTCTGTCATAGATAAAATTTTGTATTGTATAATTCAAAAACGTATTAATTTAATAAAGTCTATCATAGATAAAATTTTGTATTGTGCAATTCAAAATCTTATGTCTTAATGAAGTCTATCATTGTTAGAATTGTATTATTGTAACAAAAACTATATATCTCCATTAATGATTAATATTGTTCGTATGTACTAACAGATTTGTACATTACTTCAAATTATATAATATACGATGACCTATTAAGGACAAAGCAAATGTTTGCTAGCATCGGAAACACTTTATAGGAATCCTTTCAGATTTCTGCGTTGCAGACTTCAGGTTTCAGGTTTTACAGGTAAGAGAAATGTATATAGTCTTAGCTTACATATTTTTTCCTAAGTGCCGTAATACATTGACAATTGAGACGAAATACATTTAGAAAACATGTCACTCACGTCTGAAGCGTTTGTAATCTTTAATTATTATATATTATTAATTTGTAAATATACTATGTCATGGGTTTTACAATTTATTTAGAACGTACAATTATAAGATGGGCTATTCTAGATATAATCAGCTACATGCTTAATACTACTTAATTTAGAAACCAAAAATCCTTTGAATTACAGAAAATGATATGACAGCTTTTTAGAACAAAACATTCAATAAAATACTTTGATTGCAAAAACTCTGGGTAATAGTTTACAACATTTAATTCTTATGTATATTTGGTATCTATTAGACATTTAAGTAAAAATACAGAAATTACAGAAATATTTGAAGTTGGTTAGCTTGAAAAAAAAACATAATATTTTTATCATAATCTTAAATGCATAATTTGATTTGTGTGTAAGTTTTCCATACTGAGTGATGTTTGATTAAAAAACGTAGTGTTGCGTTGCAGACTTCAGGTTCTGACGTCCTTTTTACAGTTCGAACCCAGTACCTCTTCGTACATATTCGCGATGTAATGTATATATTCACGATGTAATACCCACACTGCAGGAGTGACACCGCCTACAAATAGAAGGCCAAAATAATGCCTTTCGCCATTTTGTTTGGAGAGTTGTCCCATCAATAAACTGGGCATGGTGAAAAGAACTTTACTCAATAGACTGACCACAACAATGGGCAAAAAGACCCAATCGCAATACTACTACTACTACTACTACTACTACTAAAAATAATAATAATAATAATAATAACATGAAAACAAAAATCGTTATCTGCAGGACCGTTTCCAATCAAGTCTATCTTTTTGTTATACGATAAACTTAGCGCATTTTCTAGACGGCGGCAGTAAAGTGTCATGCCCAGAAATACCGTACGGCAAACGTCCTGAGGTTATTTAGACAGGAATCAAACAAGCAATATACATACTGTAGGTCTGCCACACTTGCCGCTGAGCAACCGAGGCTCCCCGTTAATATAAATTGTTTGTTAATATTTAAGTTCAGATATGCAATTAAAGAAGATCAATTTAGTAAATTAATGGAGGAAAGCTAATTTAACAATGCACAATGCTTTGAATCTTTAAAAATATTTACATCAATTGTCCTCAGTTAGTACGCTTGTATTAATTCGAAACATTGATTATAGATATCATTTTCTTTTTGTTGCTTATTTTTTTATGTAAAAAGTAAAGTTGAACTGGAAACAAACAAATTTATGTCAAGACAATTTCTATCACATTAGCCCAACTACAAATTGTAAATACCCAGGTCTACCCTTGCATAAAGCACCTGCAAACATGGGTCTATGCGGTTTGTAAGTAATATTCAGCAAAATGAGCAATATATACATTGATCTGCCGGCGTATTATGCGACAGCAGATCAGGATCTGTGCAACTTGCGACTGGATATGACGTATATTCGAGTTTGTAAACCAAATACAGTAACTCTAGTTCAAGCGGTTTCTGCGAATACTGGTAATAAGTTTTCATCCAAACAATGTCAACATTCAAAAGTCAGAACAATATTTGATGTACACACCGGCAATATTTAAAACTTAGAGCGGAATAAATCTCATTTAAATGACATAATCATATGATCTACATATTAGTATATGCATTAATGAGAGTTTGGATAATTTAATTTGTCTACGTCATGTGGCTTTTGATCATGCAAGCAAAGTTAATACTTTTAGGACCCATGCTGTGCCACAGAAAATAATTCAATAAGGGGCAAAATCTAATGATGCTATCTAGATAGAAATATTCCTTTGAAATGTCGACCACATGTTTCTTTGCATTGGGGCGGTAGAGATCATATTGTTAAAGGTTTGCAGTAAAAATTCCAGATGCAGAAAGTTAAACCCAAAGAAAAGGAACACAAATAACAACTTTTAAAAATTCATTCTAGATAAGAATCTGCCAATCAAATTGTAATTGTTTATTTCGAGGATTGTGCAAATCGCATTCTAACAAGCATCTTAAGCGTTATTCTGTTGCGTACTGAGCAGATCAATGAAGATGCTATGGCCGCAAAACGTTGAGACATACAAATAAAGCTAATGTCATTGTATAAAATACTAATAGTGCTACCTACCTCCTTGATTTTGGACAGGAATGCAGTAAACGCAGGAAATGAAGACTGCAAGGGCAGCAACACTCAAAACTGACACCCTCATGATGCTTCAAAGATAGAAAAAAAACTACGGTTACTTTGTATGCCGGCAAGAAAGCTTAATTTTTTAAAATTATAGACTGATTCTGTTCCGGCGACTAATTTGGTAATTTTTATGTAACGTTAAGTCCGCTGATATTTTTTTTTATATTATGGTCAACTACAAACAAAACTGCTACCGGTTTCGTGCGGCAAATGTTGTAGTCCGTTCAATGGCATGACGACTTTCGAGATCATTAAACTATTACATTAATTTATTATCATTATTATTATTATTATTATTATTATTATTATTATTATTATTATTATTATTATTATTATTATTATTGAAAGTAGTAGTGACATCATGTGTTAAAAATGACACATTTATAGAGTCAATTATAAAGCTTTTATAAAGTATTGGCAAATTACGAAGAAACAAATTTTAGTTTAGATTGAAACATACCTTTCCAAGTTTCCTATAATACTAATAAAGAAATTTTAAATCGATTAAAATGTATGTTTATGAACAATTGCGTGCTATCGCTAGCAAAGATTATAAAGAAATCGAACATTGTCTACAATAATAAGATTGAATTGTTTGTCAGTCAGATTATTTAAATGTAAAAGGATCTACATATATGGGTTTTGTTTTCAAAGTTAATCTCTATAAAATCAAAATTAAGACTTGAAAATTGCAAGATAAAAAGTGCCGAGTACAAAACGATACTTACTTGTAGGCTGATGCGTGGTAGCTTCAGAAAGGAACACAAAGCAGTTACTTAAGAACTTGTCTTCTTGAGGTCTGTCACAGAGAAGTTTCTTTTCTAGTCTGATTTTCAGTCCTGACTGTGTCGCCTTTTATACTAAAAACACTGGGCCAATCGTGATTTTGGAAGAAAGACAATCCCATTTGACTGATGCATTAATTACTATAGTTTACGTCCAAAATACAGTGTTCAAGTATTAAAATATTCGACAACTCACCAATTAAATGGCAGACGAGTTTAAGGTTTCTTATAAGCGGGTTCTTAGTGTGGGAGAGAAGAAGGCTAGTCGTATACCTGAAATTATTGCATTTCACAGAGACCTTGAAAGTTCTGAGGGAAACTGTTGTTGACAGAAGGAGCGGTCTCTTGCGAAATTTTGGAGCTTGTTTCTAATATACAAAGTAAAGGCTATTTAATATAAAAAAATGCACAGAGAGAGAGAGAGAGAGAGAGAGAGAGAGAGAGAGAGAGAGAGAGAGAGAGAGAGATCGTTTGGTTGAGTTAAGAGTCAAGTATACAACCTGAACGAAGATGCGCATACAAACAAGTGCCTTTAAAAAGAACGAAGATGCAATACAAACAAGCGTGTCATTAAAAGAAACGAACATCTACATAAACTGTCTTTAACAAGAACGAAGATCCAGATACAGACAAGTGTCTTTAAGAAAAACGAAGACCCACATAAAAAAACCATGTCCTAAAACAGAACGACGATTCACATGCAAACAAGTGTTTAAAACGAACGAAGATCCATATAAAAACAATTGTCTTTAAAAAGGCGAAAGATCCACATACAAATAAGTTTTAAAAAGAACGAAAATCCACGTACATACAATTGTGTCTTTAAAAAGAACAACGATCCACATACAAACAATTGTCTTTAAAAAGAACGAAGATCCACATACAAACAAGTGTCTTTAAAAAGAACAACGATCCACATGCAAACAAGTGTCTTTGAAAAGAACGAAGATCCACATGCAAACAAGTGTCTTTAAATAGAACGAAGATACACATACAAACAAGTGTCTTTAAATAGAACGAACATCCACATACAAAAAGTGTGTTTTTAAAAATAACTAAGATACATATACAAACAATTGTCTTTAAAAAAACGAAAGATCCACATACATACAATTGTGTCTTTAAAAAGAACGACGATCCACATGCAAACAAGTGTCTTTAAAAAGAACGACGATCCACATACAAACAAGTGTCTTTAAAAAGAAAGAAGATCCACATTCAAAGTGTCTTTAAATAGAACGACGATCCACATACAAAAATAGCGTGTTTTAAAAAATAACTAAGATACATATACAAACAATTGTCTTGAAAAAAAACGAAAGATCCACATACATACAAGTCTTTAAAAAGAACGAAGATCCACATACAAACAAGTGTCTTTAAATAGGACGAAGATCCACATAGAAAAAAGCGTGTTTTTAAAAATAACTAAGATACATATACAAACAAGTGTCTTTAAAAAAACGAAGATCCACATGCAAACAAGTTTCTTTTAAAAGAACGAAGATCTACAGAAGTCATGATAGTATTGTTGTTGCTATAACCTTTATTATAGAACAAGAGTGTATGGACTATTAGGATGTGACTGAGTTGCAAGTGATTTAAACTGCAATTATACTGATGAAAGGTCTGTGAGATCGTGCTAATTCACGTGGGATCTCGAGCTGTTTTGGTAAAGATACAGATTTTACCGCAATTCTTAACTTGAGATTGTCTCACTTCCTTGACGATAACAGGGTATTGTATGAGTCTCAAACTGGATTCAGGAATGGCTATTCCACAATAGACACTGTTTTTCTTTTGTTTCGTTTGTTTGCTTGAATTAGAAAATGCACAAAGAAACTTTTTAGTACGTTGTTTGTATCTGCAAATGGAATACACTCCATCCCAGTTTATCTATGTTGTGGTGTTTCACAGAGGTATATTAACAATAAATATCAGCAACACCAGCATTAAATGCACACAGTCAGTACGAAACCAAGGTGTTACTCTAGACAGTACTCTCACATTGCACCAATATGTCACGAACATATACAAGGCTGCATATCTTGAGCTGAGACGCATCAGCTCCATTCACAAATATTTTGTAGTTGATGGCCACTAAAACACTCGTGTGTTCATTAGTACTTTCAAGACTGAACTATACTTCCGAAACTTAAAAAAGTTCAAAACACAGCTGCTCGGAACATCTTTAGAATACCGCGATCAGAGCACACCTCCCCACTGCTTTGTGCCCTACATTGGCTATCCATTCGATCCATAGTCAAACACAAAATTGGTTCTCTGTGCTACATTTCACTGACGGACTCCAGTCCAACATACCTATCTGGCCTCACGCATGTTTACATACCAGCAAAATACTTACGCTCCTCTTCTGACAATCGTATATTCATTATTCCCACTATGAAAACGAAGTCATATGGACAACGTTCTTTCGCATATCAAGGCCCAGCAACGTGGAATGAATTGCCCATTGAAATTAGACACAATGATCCCTTCAAAGAGTGCTCTTCAAACTGACATTTTTGGACTGCAGGAACAAACTTAAAAACTAATAATGTTTCCTACCCTAAATATTGTCAGCATTTTTTCATGCTTTCTAATTTTATATTTTGTTTGGTAGTCAGATCATTATAGATGTTCTAATGATTAGAGTATGCGCTCCACAAAGTCCATATTATTATTATTATTATTATTATTATTATTATTATTATTATTATTATTATTATTATCTGCTGTCTTGCTGTTTTAAATAGAAAAGCTGTAAATAGTATATCAGAAGCATATTACAGCGTGATATGGGGAGGTCGGAGGATATCAAACTGTACTATCATTTCTTGGTGTCATCTACAAGTGGCCCCGGGAAATATAGTTCTTGTTTTTATATCTTTTCCTGTATGGCACAGCTCTAACCTAGGATGCGAGAGGTCGCGGGTTCACACACACACACACACACACACACACACACACACACACCTGTATGGCGTGACTATCTTATGGTACTAAACACAGTCCTTATAATATAATATGTATTAACATCATAATAACAAAACAATTAAAGAGGCTTTCTCTTCAAATACCCGGCTATTAAACTGCAGACGTATATTTGATTTCCAAATTAATGGTTCCCACGTCTGGGTATTTGCATTCGGTCTTGTGGTATAATAACATCTAGATTACAGAAAGTAAGAGAGAGAGAGAGAGAGAGAGAGAGAGAGAGAGAGAGAGAGAGAGAGAGAGAGAGAGAGAGAGAGAGAGAGAGAATATTCTTACAAAGTATTTTTTTTGTAAAGGTTTGAAATATGGGGTAAACTTTTAGTAATATCTAAAGAAAATACACTGAATATTTGCATAGTTGTATATTAAAAAGAATGTTACAAATGTATTTGTCTGCATAATCAGAAAAGCTGATAAAAGTTGTATTGTATTGGCATTAAATGTAAAGAGAATGAAATATAGATCCTTGCTCATCCGAATAAAAAGATATAGCGTTGGTTCTTTTTCATCTAAACAATAATCAATTTTATATATATATATATATATATATATATATATATATATATATATATATATATATATATATATATATATATATATATATATAGATATAGATACATACATATATATATATATATATATATATATATATATATATATATATATATATATATATATATATATATATATACATATATATAATCTATTGTATAGATTATATATATATATATATATATATATATATATATATATATATATATATATATATATATATATATACATATATATAATCTATTGTATAGATTAGGCACCTGTATATGGCCAAGAGCCATCATGGAAAACAATTAAATTTTAAGGCGAGCTATAATTAAATGTACATTCATCAGTTCAAATATCAGTAATGATAACTATAAACTAGGTATTTATACCAATAGTGGTGTGCATAGTTACATGTCCACAAACAATATTTTAAACACAATAACGTAATTACAATTTACATTACAGAAACTAAGATCTAGCTGTGGTAGCTAATTGGCTGACGTGGCTGACATACGACCGAAAGGAATATTATTTTCTGACCAGTCTCGGTCAGCTACAATGGTGTGTTGTGGGCTAAACACATTAATCCACTTGCCTCTGCGGTGTTGATGTGCCATAAAGCATCAAATTAAGCCCACAGCATAAAAAAGCAAACAATAGTTATGTCGAAGCATTTAATAATTAATTTAACGTGTCCTTCCATTCTTTTGTTAAGTCTTTCTAAATCTTGCGTGAAATTGTTTTTTTTTTTCGGATCAAATCTACGTGTTTTTCTTAAAGAGTAATGAGAACAATTTATTAGTTTTTTTATATAGTGCAAATAATAGTATTATAAATTTCAAAGTATTGTTTTGACTTCCATGGTCACAATCGAAAGGTGCACCAATAGTCAAAAGGATATGCTAATCTTGTGGGGAGGAGCGAGTTGTCCCTTTACTCAAACAAACTTTTATATGGTTGTCGTGAAATAAAACGAAACAAAACAATTGTAGAGTAAAGTAGGTTTCTTCAATAATATTGGTCTAATCAGATTGCGATTTTCGTACAACCACTGAGAGAGAGAGAGAGAGAGTCTCTCTGAGAGAGAGAGAGAGAGAGAGAGAGAGAGAGAGAGAGAGAGAGAGAGAGAGAGAGAGAGAGAGAGAGTATATTTTTTTTAATACAATCCTAGTATTTGTATGAAACTGAATAGTTTATATATTATCCATAATGAGTCGCCCTTCAGGTACTTACGCCAAAAATCAGCAAGTTTCGACTCCTTCCTCATCTCGTTGAACATTAGAGTTTGTAAACCGCCCGAGTACGTACTCTTGTCTGTTACCCCATCTCTTTCAATATATAATAAGATGATCGAACTCAATGATTAATTTTTTTTTTACATTTATATATTCCGGTTTCTTCGAATACTGGTAATAAGTTTTCATTCCAACATCTATATATATATATATATATATATATATATATATATATATATATATATATATATATATATATATATATAATATTTTTTGTCCATGCTATCATGTTGAAAATCTCGTGCGATAGTCTTCTGCGGTCCTTATAATTTTATTGTGTTTATCATAATATCGTTTTAGCTCTCTGTACCTCTTACCACTACATTGCATACATAAACGTGTTTCTCATCTAACTCCAACTCTACACTTTACACATGGTTTTGGACCCAAATCTCCGCGACGAACGCTTTGTGACTGATATCCACAAAATTCGCCCACACAAGATTTATTACACGGGGTTACTTAACCTATCATTGTCCATTTGCAGTTATATTTTGCTTGAACCATAATATATATTTTCACACTATAATTTAGATACATGTTTTGCCTTAATTATAACATGGATGATCCGTAATTCACATTGCTAAAACTACATTTGATCTTGACAGAATACACAAGTGAGTCAATGATTTAAAAAAGTATTTGAGATCGAACTCTAACAAATTGTGTCAGTGGTGCCAAGAGAGAATTTCGTAACTATATCATCATCTACAATCATAAGCAACATTGACATTGTAGACAAAGTCATCGATGCTATGATGAATGACCAACAATTATTGATTATTTCGACTATCAAAGATATATTCTCCAAAACGAATTATTGTGCTAGCCGAAACAGACAATAAAACCTGGATCATCCGTGACAAACGTGACCCTGTTCCTGCTCCTGAAAAAAGTATTAAATTATTCCAAACCAGGAATGTTGACTAGTATTGAAAAACCATATTATATGCGAGCATATCATGTAACCGCGTTTATTATTGATGGGATATATCCACTGAATTATAAACCCATCGTTGATGATTTAGTGCCGATGAAATTTTCAAAACATAAACTGTGTAGCTGAACGAGTAAGGAAACAGTTTACAAATGCAAATCGTGGAAATGGGTTAACTAATTAACATCATCAAAAATAAGCGAGTGGGCCGAGTCATTCAAGGATACCGGAACTATGATGTCGCCGAGTTAGAATAAACACTAACATTTCCAATAATAGAATGGGTGTGTGATTAATATTTTTAATGTAGCTTTAACAATTTTTCAGTCATATCGCTATGAGGTCTGCAGTGATTCACTTTATAGTGATGTCTAGCACTGGGGCATCATGCCGCAGACATGTAGCATGATGTCCCACCCCGTCACATTATTCTGACACCAGTCCGACCAGTCCTAACACTAACGTCTTAATGCTGAGCGCCTAGTACCATTTTTGTAAATATATGGTATGACTCAGCCGGGGATCGAACACACGATCTCCTGCTTCCGCGGAGAAAGCTCTAATCACTAGACCTTCGGAGCGGTTCGTATAAAAGTACGAATCAAAATATAAATCTAGAAGAGCCGCGTTTGAAAGTTATTGGTCATAGTACGCATGCGTGGACTAATGCAGTAACAATATTTCCACGAAATAGAACCGTAAGATTTTATAACAGTGATACATTTGATTTTGTGACAACTACAGGTGCCAGTGCTGTTATCGCTGATAACAATATACCGGTTCCAGCAACTACACTTGAAACCGAATACACAATAACCTCGACGCTGGTAACACTGGACAACAAATTTTTACAAAAGTCATGTTACTGAAATAAAATTAGTCAATTCTTATAAATTTTTATGTGCTGAACACGAATATGACAGTCAAATTGCAAAATTGGCTCTAGTTTTTTTGTAATCTGCAAGAAATTAATGTTTACATAACGAAATGCATTCCAATAGTAAAAGGTCAACTGTAATAGCCTACCTATAAAAAATCAAGTCATTGACTACATCTTAGGTTTCTTCGCCTGTCTCTTGTACAGCTGTTCGGGAGCATCTCTGAGGAGTGTCCAGCAGTAGTCAGCCAGCATTGTAGTGGACCATTTTCCCTGGTATCTTTGTTCCATTGTTGCGATATCTTGATGAAAACGTTCGCCGTGTTCATCACTAACAATACCACAGTTGCTAGGAAAGAAATCCAAATGGGAATGAAAGAAGTGAATCTTTAGAGACATATTGCAGCCAAGTTTCTTATACTTCATCAACATGTCTTCTACTAGTTCCTTATAGTTTTCTGCCCTAACATTTCCGAGGAAGTTTGTAGAAACTAGGCGAAAAGCATTCCATGCTTGTTTCGCGTCACCTTCCAGCAAGTTGTTGAACCGGTCATCTTTGAAAAGCTCTCGAATCTGAGGATCCACAAAAACTCCCTCTTTAATCTTTGCTTCGCTGAATCGAGGGAATTTTTCATGCAGGTATCGGAATGCTGGCAATGTCCGGTCAATGGCTTTCATGAAGTTCTTCATCAAACCTAGTTTGATGTGAAGGGGTGGTAGCAAGATTTTCTGAGCCTCAACCAGAGCTGGGTGTTGGATATTCTTCTCTCCAATGGCTACATTCTGCCTGTGAGTCCATTCCTTGCTCATGTAGTGCATTTCCCTTGCTCGGCTATCCCGCTCGCATAAGAAACACATGTATTTTGTATATCCTTGCTGCAGTCCCATTAAAAGGGCAACTACCTTCAAATCACCACAGAGGTGCCAGCTGTACTTGTTATATTCAATGGAATTCAGTAGCTGCCTTAAGTTATCGTATGTCTCTTTCATGTGGACAGCATACGCTACTGGAATAGATGGAAGAATGTTTCCATTGTGCAAAAGCACAGCCTTGAGACTCAGTTTCGAAGAGTCCACAAATAGTCTCCATTCTTGTGGGTCATGAGTGATTTTTAAAGCATTCATGAGACTCTCAATATTGGAACAGAATATCAGATTACTTTCCTTTCTGAAGAAAGGCTCCAACTGCTGGTGGCGCTTTCGATATGCAGTAATTGTGACATCTTCTTCTAGAAGATTCCATTGTTGGAGTCTTGATCCTAGCAATTCTGCCTTGTTCTTTGATAAGTCGAAATCACGAATCAGGTCATTTAGTTCTTCCTGTGTTATTCTGTGTGGGGTTGATGATGCACCACAGTGAAAATCTGGATCACTGCATGCTGATGGACCAGGAGAAGAACAGGTCGACTCACCTTTGTCTTCGTCAGATGAATCAAGAGAATATTCTGCTGGAGGTTCTGGAATAGGAAGTCCCTCACCATGTGGAACTGGTCTCAATGCAGACGGAATGTTTGGGTAGACTATTCTCGACTTCTTTCGCTTCGTTATTCCGCCGGAAAGAGGAGGAACCAAGCAGAAGTAACTCATTTAGGTGGTTGCTTGGCTCTCTCCACACCATTGGGACTGCAAACGGCATTGATGACCTTTTGCAATTCAACCACTGTGAAAGCTGTGTTGTACATGTAGCACAGCATATATGCGGAGCCCAAGGCTTGTCTTGGTCACCAACCTTGCATCCGAAGTAAAGATGATATGCCTTCTTCACTTGAGAATTGATACTTTTCTTCTGGTTGGCAAATGTCACTTCCCCACAAATATAGCAAAAATTGTCCGCGGTATTAACACACTTTCGAGGCATTACTGTTCTTTATTGTACGTAAATGGATAAAATAATAAGTTTTATGTAACAGTAGCTTGAACTGTCTCGCACAACGTCTAAAATATTTTAAATGCTGAACCTATCTGATTGGGCTTTATATAGTACACTGCTTACGTCAGCTTCAGCAGCCGCCTGGCATTAGTATAATAGGCCTACACATGTATAGTACACTGCTGACGTCAACTTACTTCAGCAGCCGCATGGCATTAGTATTGCATTGCATCAGAAAATGATGCAATCAACTGTGGATGATGTGAGCATGATGGTATTATGCAATGTTACATCATTATTCCGGATGTTGCTGCAGTCCTACTGGAGAAATTTACACAGTGAAACATAGAAAATGAGGTACATGAATATCTTCAAAACGAGAGCCAATAAAATTTTTTCACGGTTATATTCGTGTTCGGCACACCAAAATACTACAGATTAGGGCCTTTTCAAGTCAGTAATGATTTCACTGTTGACCAGTGTAATTCGCCTGTGGTATTTTTTTTTTGCTTTGACTGTACACTCGTCAATAAGAGTTTTTAGTTTAGTTTGAAACTCACGGACTTGATCATATCAATACTGTTGGATATTCATTATACTATTTACTTAAATCAATTATAAATTCTACGTAGTATGTCATTGATGCCCGAGATAAATTACCACTGACTGAGGTTATTGTAAATGCTCCTATTGAGCCCTTATCTACATATGCACTTGCAGCATTAATTCCCGTAGTTGTATCGGATGACACATTAAACTGTACTCCTGAAATCAGGATCAATCTATAGATACTTCTGACTTCAGCGGTTACATTAATGATATTATTTTGAGGTGTCCAGTCGAAAGATCCTTGATATGTAGAGTACACGGTATTGATATTTTGTTTATGCGGTATTTTGATTTTATCAAGCAGGGTCACGATTTTAGAAAAATCACTAACGATATCGTCTTGTGTTTGTGTAATCGTATCGATATTTGTTTTAATATCAGAAAGTTCCATTGAGAGTATTGGTGGTTCTCAAAAAAAAAAATCATCCATTTTTCTAAAATTCTTACGGAGGTTTGTAAACGCTTCTACATGAACATCATACTTAGCTCGCAACGTCGATAGTTTATCATCTGTGGTTTTATGCTCAGCTTGTAGCGTAGTTAGTTTATTATCTACGTCATCTACATAATTTTTTGTCACATCATCAGTATCCAGTGTTGGATCGCCAAGTGTGGTTGTTTTATTCGAGTTCATGTCGAGAACTCCTGTTAATACTATCTATCACAGTTGGTAAAAGAACCCTTGGTTTAATCTTACCAGTGGAATCAAACACCGCTAGGGAATTTTCGGTCACACCATTTATTTTAACAAGAATATCATTCAGGGAAGCATTACTCGTTTTCAATTTTCCCTGTTGGTCTTGAAATACGACTATTTCATTAGAATCAACACTTTCGAGGTTTAACATCTCGGATATTTCATCTTCGATTATTTTGTTTACTTCTTTGGTTGCAGGTATTTCCCCGGTGGGTTTTCTTAGGTTTGAAAGAGATCTTCCCCAAATATCAACAATTATATTTTAAGATCTCTCTAAAAATCGATTACTAGTATATTCGTGTACGGTTTTATGAGGTGGTTTAGTTAATGATGAAATAGCGTCGAGGACATTCAATACTTCTATTCCGCATATTGGTGGGTCGGTCATTTTTTGTGTTATTAGCGTGTTTAACTGATGTATATAACGCATAAACTCTTTAGGCAGTGCTAACCCATATGAATCGAAAGAAACAATTGCACACGGATCAACCCACTGAGTTCCAGGTCCGGTGCTGTTATCGAGATTAATAATATCGGTTTCAGTGTTGTTTGGTTGTTGTGGTAATTGATCTTGCATGAAAAACACCTCTGAAGTTTTTTATCGCTAGTTTTGTTTTGCGGCATCGAGTAAATCAAAATATGACATGGGAACCATAGGTTTTCGCGATATTGTTAGTAAATTGTTCCTGGTATTTTCAGGCCGTTTCCACTGTACCATAAATGCGGAATTCCTGGTAGTCTTAGACCCTTTCCTGATTGCTTCTTTTTTTTTTGGATCCCATTCCAGTCGCCTTCTTTAGTGCCATCCCTGCCGCTTTACCAACGGCTCCTAACGCAGCAGCTTTCGCCACCGCTGGGGCCGCTGCTGCAATTAGTGCTGGAATCGCAGTGAGAAGTGGAAATATACCACCTGATTTTATCATGTCTTTGATCGCGGACGCAGAGAGAGTGACCTGAACACCTTTTTAATCCTTGATAGTATCATTGAAATGCTTAATCTGTCGAGCTGTCAATGATAGTTTATTCTGACCACCAGACATCTGATCGTGTTTTAGCGATATCGTAGTTTCACATTTTTTAGCTGATTCCGATTGCAATTTTTTAATCTGACCAGGAGTCAACGTGACATTAACATGACTATATGACATTTTATTTAATACGAGATTGATCTAATTGTCAACTATTCATCCACCAAAACTTTCGAGAAGCACTGATTTGTCACTGTGAATGACAGCAATTTCTCTGTAACCATCGCGTATGAGGGGTGGACCTGGAATGTAAAGAGGAGGTCGTATTACGCGAGCTCGGAAGTGTATATCAACAACGGATTATCTGGTTAAATCAAGATGTTCCAACGAAAAGTAATAAATTGGAGATAGATTTCTAAAATCCAATTGTGATATTTGCAGAGCAGTATCCACATTATTATCGCGTCCCATAAATGTCAACAAACGATGATACAATCGTGCTATTTGGTTTTGATCGTAGTTAAGTAATATATCCTCGGATGGTTCCTGTTGGTCGTTTATCCTGAACGAGACTTCATTAACACCCAATTTATCAAATATAATATCGCTGCGTGTTTGTGAATTTAATCGCGCCATATTCTGTAACGCAACAAATATATGCCGTGGCGCAGCAACTCCTTGTTCTGATGCCAGATGCGATGTAAATATACCATTGTAAATATACCATTAACAGAGGACTCTATGATATCCGTGGTAGTTGTTAGCCATGATAGCAATGATTGTCCTCCATGATCCATAAATGATAGTAATTTTCCCTCTGAGGTGATTGATGGAGTCATTGCTGGCATCCACAGTGATAGCTTTGCAGTGGCGTTGCTAGGGTTGGTGTCACCCAGTGCGGTAAACTCACGGTGTCACCCCTCCAGATTTCGACCACAGATTTATTCTTATTTATTCAGCATGTAATAAGTCAACAGTATCAAAATGACAAGAACGAAAAACAAGTTAACTGAAGGTCAGCGTGCACAAGTATTAAAGAACTGTAACAACGTTAAGTTATAGATATTAATACATTCTTTAAAATCTTCCTTTCCTGGTCTTCAGAGCTGCAAACCTGTCAATCACTTCATCAAAGTCTATGTCCTTCACGGTCTCACTTTCAATTGATAATAGAGCCAGATCAGAAAGTCTTGACTGTCCCATGATGGATCGTAAATAGTTCTTTATCAGCTTTAGTTTTGAAGAGCTCCGCTCACATGAAGCCACAGACACACAAATCGTGAGAAATAATTGAAGGCTTAGAGACAGTATTGGGAGAGATTCAAGGAAGTCCCATTCAGCTATAAATTGCAAAACATCAAACAATGACCAGTCCATGGCTTTGTGGAGATCAATATCAGCTGCTTTCAGGTGCCTTCTAAACCTTGGTATTTCTTTTAAAAGCTCATCTTCAGATAACTCGTCATAGAAAGAGGTTAATTTGGGAACGGATACCAGTAACTCTTCTTGACTTGCCGATAGTAGACTCTTGGGTTGAACAGCCGCAAACATATCTGCTACTTCCTTGATCGCTTTTGATCTCATCTGGAGTTCAGAATGAAAACGATCAATACATTCCAGCATCTCCCTACTGTTTTCTTCTCGCAGAGAGAGTCCAGCGTCTCTCAGTTGTTCCCCCGCCATTCTCTTTTTGAACCTTAATCTTCTTTCTACCGAAATTCCATATTGGTCTGATTTTGAAAGTGCCTGTTCAATTGCATGCTCAACTAAGTGACTGCGTTTCTCGTACAGAAACAATCTTAAGGCCTCTAACTTAGTCACAACTTTGTCAAGAGTTAAACCTTTAATCTGCAGGTACTGCTGGGTAAGATTGACTTCCTCAAGTAGATCAGCCCAGAGGTAAAGGTAGCAGATAAACGTGAAATCACCGACAGCATGTAAAAGACCTTGTGCTGTACCCCTTGTGTCCAAATTTTCACTAGGATCACACAGAGCTTCAATCGCCGCCATACATTCATCAAACTTATCTTTCACTGGCTTAACAGCAGCATAATGAGCACTCCAACGTGTTGTTGATAACCTTTTCACCGACATCCCAGTGTGTTCAATCAAAACATCCCATCGATGAGTGGAAGCAGCAAAGAATGAAAATATTCCCTCAAGAGTACAAAAAAATGTCACACATGAAGCATTTTCGGCAAAAGAGTGATGGCCACACAAGTTCAGTGAATGGTCCACGCACCCATTAAAAATCGCTTTCTTATTCTTTCTTTTCAGAATGGCCTGAACACCTCCATGGATTCCAGACATTGTTGCAGCATTATCGTAGCCTTGAGCTCTGCACATCATTATGTCAAGTCCGTCGCGTTTTAGATTTGTAAGAATGTCAGAACTGAGGTCATAAGCTTTTTTCCCACTTAAAGGGAAAAATCCAAGGAACACTTCTTTCACTTCAACTTTCCCATTGTGGATTTTCACATATCTGATAACCTCAGACATCTGGTCAGTGTGTGATATGTCAGGTGTGCTGTCGAACATAATTCCAAAATACCTCGCAGTTTTTATATCCTTGACAAGAATCTCCTTCACTTGATTTGCCAGGACATTTATAAATTGATTTTGCGTTTCTGGTGAAAGGTAAGATACGGGTGCTTTTACTGTACATGTACTCCTCGTTAGTCTCATTAGGTGTTCTTTCAGTACTGGGTCATATTTAGAAAGCATCTCAACCATCTCAAGAAAGTTTCCTCTATTCAATGAAGCTTCATCTTCGTTGTGGCTACGAAATGCCAGATTTTGCTTAGCAAGAAACAATGTGATATCCAGAAATCTGTGCAAGATATCCCTCCACTTTTTCTTCTCCCTGACCATAATAGCAATACTTTCAGCATCAATTGTTTTGTGTCGTCTAAGTCTTGCTGCCAATGTTTTCCATTTTTCAAGGCAACCTAGATGTTCTTCCGATGTCTCATGATTATGTAATTTCGGGCTCAGTTTCCACCACTTATCAAACCCAGTAATAAATTTGGATGTTGTTTCTGTAACATTAGCAGCAAACAGTCTGCAGCAAAAGCAGTATAATTTCTCACTGTCGGGTGAATAAACCATCCATGACCGCAGTATTTTCTCGCCATTTGGCATCATCTTGTAGAACCATTGTTTGGTTAGCTTGCGCACGTCTCCTTTAGCTTTTTCATCTTGCCTTGTCACAACACAAAACGGTCCGTCCTTGTTCTGAAACGAGGGGCTCCCTCTTTTGATAATTTCAATCCGAAAGTTATCTGGAACTGGTACATTCCAGAAAGAAGCATCTGATAAAATTTTTCTCATTAACCTGACTCAGCATCACATTTGCAGTATCTTGGTTTGAATCCACGTTATCATCATTCTCTGCCGCTTCCAAATCATACACGTATATTTTTTTGTATTTCGTCGTCAATCTCGTGAATTTTCTGCACTACTTGCTCTTCTATAGAATGCATACTGCTAGCATCGGAGGAATCAGTATCGATTGTAGACTGAGGAACGTCATTTGATGAACCCTGGCAATCATCTAGTTTCTTAACATATCGCAGCATGGATCCTGGCAGTGCTTTTAGTGAGTCACACCTTTTCTTTTTAGCTTTTCGCTGCTGGCAGCCACTAGGCCGTTTAGATTTGTGCACTCCATGTGGCATGATCGAATTATCTTGAACAATAAAAATATAATATTATATATTTAAATTATTGAAATGTAACTATTTACATGCACAATTTAATTGAAGGCTCTTTATTTTCTTCTGCTGCGCTAGCAAATCAGGCAGATGCACGCAGTACCTTCCATATAATAACCAAAATATTATACCAACAATTCGTAAATAATTAGGAGTACAAATATATTATTAGTGTGGAGCCCAATCCGCCCATCATGCATTGCAAATGGATTTTTGTAGGGCAGCAACAGCAGCTATGTACCGGTACCAATTGAGGGGGTTCACTGTTCACAGCAGGTCAACGAATGTGTGCGTGTCGTCATTATCATAGCAGTAATTAATTACTAGTAATACTCACTTTTTGAGTGTAATCCTTTCTTCGCTGTTCATCTGTTATAAAAATTACGTCCTGTTCTAATTTACTTTAAACAGGTTAGTGATACAAATTACAAGTTTCACAAAATTTACTGTTTTGATAAAAAAACGAGTATGTAAACGTCTGCACATCTACGTCATACCACGTCATACCAAGCATCAAGCCAAAGATGGTACCTCGTGCGCATGAAGCACTCGGCCTACGGAAACGCCTCCAAGTCTATTGATCTATTCTACCTCATTAACTATCGCGTTCGTAAATAACTCCAAATTTTGATCCGACCAGCTCTGAATCTCATTAAAATGAGCCCCAGATGCTCTGCAGACTGCATGGTGGCACCCTGACCCTGTTCTGCCTTTTAGTCATGTATTTATTTAACTATGATCGGTTATCCGCTTATGAAATACGACTGGACCGAGCAACGACTGCTCTTTAAAATTTGCAATTTTTCATTTGGTGTCACCTCTTTGAGATGGTGTCACCCGGTGCGGTCCGCACCCGCCTAGCGACGCCACTGTAGCTTTGATATATTTACAATACCAGCAGCGAGTGGAGCTCCAGCAGGGCCTGCTTCTCGCCAGATTGCATTATTGTCATCAGTATTTCGCACGAGTTCTACTTTATGTTTCGCCCCATAGATAACGTTTCTAACATTTCTACAAAATCCAAATATATGATGCAGTGGAATCGCGCATGAGAATAATCTACGCTGTCCTTTCAACATTGATGCGCGTGTTGCAAACCCTAGGTTGTAACGAGTACTATCGCCTTTTATAATATGAAAAACACCAGCTGGTCTTGGTTCGTGTTCATCATCATCTGGTTGTGGATTAACTGCAGTAACTTGTGGTGTATTTAATTTAAGATACTTATTGTGTTCAGCGTGATCAGTAATATCTTTAGCAAACATCATTGATGGACCTGCTGATCTTGTATGATCATCAGAATATCTTCCTAACCCCACTATTGTTGTGGCAACATCAACATCATGCTCATTAGATTCAATCTCTCTTCCATCAATCATGTATCTAGCGCTACTGAATAGCGCCATGATACCATTATTGACAAAGCCGACTTTGACACCATCTGCATGTGGTCCAGCAGCTGTTACAAGTTCTCCTTCTACTTCAATAAATGCTTTAGCAGGTAGAAAGTATTTGCTGGTATCTTGAACCTGAAGTTCTATTCTTGATCGACTATTTGGTTGTATTGCATTATATGAATAATATTAATAATCGTGCACAGAATCATTCTTGGGCATCTAAATCGAAGCTAATTTTTCTTTGAAGGATTTATCAGTGATAGAATTCAACACATGAATCAATTTCACATCTGCGATATGTCTGTGTTGCAGATTACTAATTTCATAAGCAAAATCATGAGCATGACATGCCTTATCAATAGTGTTTATTGGATATTCACCGGGTCGGGGTTGGTTTTGATCATCGAGTCTGATGTCAAGTCTGGTTCCAGGTCCACATTAACTATACCCCGGAAGATGTTTTTCTCTTGGATATTTTGCCCATGGTGTTCCTGGTAATTTTACTAACTTGGCTGTAATATCACCTCGCCTTTTTTTAAACAAATCTAAATTTTGTTTTATACCACATCGTTCACACTTGCCAGTGATAGCTTCTCTGTTATTTATAGTTGTGGTAGGTGTTGGGTCAATTGTTGGTGTACGCGTCCTACATTTCACACAATATAGATCCATAATTTATTTATAATACAATGAATGTAATTGATTTGTCGGCGACAAAAACAAGAGAACCAGTTAAGCATCATGCAGCGCTACCAAATTCTATTCGCATGGTCATAATTGGGTCATCAGGGAGTGGCAAGACGTAGTTGTTCCTTAATTTAATAACGAGATGGATGAAATGGGACAAGTTGATATCGAAGAAGCACCGAGCATTGATGTTATTGATGGAAGTATTAGCAATTTAGTCGTATATGATGATGTGATGCTAGACAATCAAAAGAATCCCGCTAGGATATTTTCCAGAGATAGACACAAACATACTGGTGTGATATATGTCACTCAGAGATATACACAAATACCAAAAGTGATCAGAGACAACTGCAATATTCTTGCTGTATTTAATGGAGTTGACACACATGCACTACGAAATATTCACCAGACATGGTGCACGGTAGACATGGATTATAATCTCTTTAGAAATTTCTTTTGTCACGCACAGTCAATCCCACATGGATTTGTAACGATAAATTTGCATGACCCTAGATCAAGATATCGTATCGGACTTGATCAAATATTCGGTTGAAAACAATTTGTCTCCACAGCGCCATCTCCGTAGAGGCTTTTTGTTTTGTTTGAAAACTTGGTCTGTTCACCCTCTTTGCTGCTCACACACACACACACACACACACACACACACACACACACACACACACACACACACACACACACATTGACAAAAGAGTGATATCTTTCTTTCGGAACTTTCAACTGACAATACATTTCTAAAGTGCTGTGAATTTAATCATTCCACTGATGTTGGTGTTGTAGTGTCTAACTCCATTTTGGTCGAACTCGAGACTCGAACCAACGCAGACAGAGGTGAGATGGCAGTGATCCGTAACGGTGGGCGTCTTAGACCACTCGGCCACTCGGAACCTCTCACATATCCAGTTATACAATCCTTTTGCAAGCCATCACAACCACCCCACATAGAGTAATATGGTCTGTTTGCCTAATGTTAGTGATTCAAACTAAAATGTAAACACATATCAGGTGTTCAGTTAACGCATATTAAAGAGTATCATGCTTTTTGATCAGCACACAAATTCATTTCAGATTAGGAATTTCTTAATCACTATAAAATAACGGAAAAACAATAACAAACACTTGTAATTCCACCACTTGCAACCGACGAACTAAAAAAATTACTTAACGATCTAATCAAAGAAAACTTTCCTAAAATTGTTGAATCATCGAGAAAAGTAAATCCACCAGCAGGTATTCTTAAATATAACAATGATCCGTAAGGCGGCGGCAGGCATATTTCATCAGAAATTGTAAAAATAACATCAACTTTTGCAGTCAATTATGTATGTGATGTAATTGATGGCACTTATCAAGCAAACCTTAAAAAATCAAATCAAGCTCAGCAAGGATATATTTCGTGTATGTCAGCTATAAATATCTATCTATCTATCTATCTATCTATCTATCTATCTATCTATCTATCTAGCTAGCTAGCTAGCTACCTACCTACCTATCTACCTATCTATCTATCTATCTATCTACCTACCTACCTATCTACCTATCTATCTATCTATCTATCTATCTATCTATCTATCTATCTATCTATCTATCTGCACAATACAAAGTAGGTATATGTGTCTCTATAATAGAGATCTAAACATAGCTGAGATGTATTGCACATTTAACGTCGTGTGCCTGATTTACTGCCTTGACTGTGTCAAGGGAGACGAAATTATAGAATTAAATATCCTTTCAATAATATAAACTAACATAAAATTATATTTATTCACTGATATTCACTACCATACAGATGGTTAAATTATTGGATATACTTAATTACTTAATGATGACACCAAAAATACAAAAAAACTGATGTCAAATACGCAGTAACAAGCGAGGTAACTTCTTTAAATAATTCTCCACTAAAGAAAGATGTCTGACAGTAGTTATCTTCCTTTATCTGGTAACAAGCGATGGAACCTTTTTAGGTATAACGGTACCAATTGCGCAAGTCCAGATGGGTGGAGCTTAAAGTGTAGGGTTCCATTGCATACAGTATTGAAGGACAAGACAAGCTATGATTGGTGGATTATGTAAGAGTTGTACTTTCTGTTAGGCTTAAAAAATAGTTTAGCCTCTTGGCAACATGTGAATTTATGTTAATTCCTATATAGATCATATTTTGTATTTTTTATGATTTTTTGAAAATGTCATAGACATGACTGAAAATAAGTATGTTGTGACTAGATAACTCATACCCCTGTCTACTTCCAGCAGAGTTATCTCTCTTAAATGCAATGGAGTACCTGGTTTTGTCATCGTCAAATTGACAATCTAACATTGTTCTCTATAACAGTGTGTGAGATGCACGCTAAATTAGGATAGAAAATATAGTTATCACTCCAAATATTAGCATTGAGGTCTATGGAAAAACAATTGGTACCGTGATACCTTTAATCACACTCTACGGAAGAAAACTGCATGGAAGAGTTATCTCCCTTACTATGTTTGGTATCTATTAATATTGAAATTGTATCGTTTTCTTGTATTTCCCCGAAAGAGCCGATTTGGTAATATTTTTTGCGACATATTTTACAAAACGTATTGATATCGAACAATTTTCCAGCTGCATCATTGATTGAAATATTTTTTCTTTACCAGTCTCTGTATTGATAGATTTAAACGCTCTTTTTCCAATTATTTTACATCTACCTGTACTTCCAAATGCAGATTTTGATTTTGCGTAACAGTTCATAGCTTAATAAACGAGTTTTCCAGTTTTACACCGTTGATATGATTGATGACGGGATCCTTTTGGATGAATCGATTGAAACATTCGAATACGTTCTATGACAAAGATATTTTATTCCTCCCAGCACAAGATAATCAGTATTAATGACAACACCGACTGGTATTTATCGACGATGCCTAACTACACCATCATGAGGCGCTTTGTAATTCGTGATGATTGGATGCTTCACAAAGCCATTTTGCTCCATTATATAATAATATTATTTGTTTAAAACATTTTTTGTCTAAATCTTTCTTTTGAAAATCTATCTCGATAATCGTCCGCACTTTGTATAACAATGTCACTGTCGGCGTTATTCTTTTATCATAATATATTTTCAGCTCTCTGTAATTCTTTACCACCACATTGTACACACAACCTTGTATCTCTTGTAACTAGAACAGCTTACAACAACAACAAATCCTCAGACTGAATCCATCCAAGGCGATTGCCCACCTTTATGACTGACTTGGTGAATTGAATAAAAAAAAGTACATTCTCTCCACTGACCCTGTTCTAATTTAGTGGGAAATATATAGAAAATGCAATTTGTGGTAGTTGTTGTAGGGTTTAACGCCATTTTTCGGCACACTCTAGGCTATATATGGCGGCCAGTATTAATGGTAGAGGAAGAACCCGGGACCCCCCCCCCCCCCCCCCCGGAAAGAACCACCGATCCACGAGAAGCTACTGGCAAGCTTTCTCACATATCCACATTGGCCGAATCTGAGACTCGAACCCACGCAAACAGAGGTGTGATGTAAGTAGGTTATCATTCGCAAGCTCAGGTCTCTTGCTGAATAAACACCAAAGCACGTTCATTACTTACCTCAGCCTCTAGCGCGGTCTATGTGAACAACTTGTTCGTGTTCGGGCATTAATCCAACACAAATCCTCCGTTTTTTTTTTGCGGTAACCATTACATATTATTTTCTGCGAGAAGTTATTTTGCGAACTAAGCATAATATTTGTAACCACCCTACCCACAAAACACAAACGGTACTATTTTCCTTTCTTTTAATATTCTATATGACGGTAATTAGAGTCGTAAATTGGTAGTTAAGTATACGGAGAGAGAGAGAGAGAGAGAGAGAGAGAGAGAGAGAGAGAGAGAGAGAGAGAGAGAGAGAGAGAGAGAGAGAGAGAGGTAAAAAAATTATTTGTATTGGAGTGAGAAGAGTGAAAGAAAGATATACTAGTAAACAGAGGAATGAAGCAAATCGTTTTCAGTTAGATGTATATTTTGTTTCCGAAATCGATCGTTCATCCGACAATAGAGGCAGTAAAAGGGTGTTCGTAATAGCATAAGTGGAGTCTGTGTCGAGTTGACTCCCCGTCGTCATAGGGGTGAGCGCCGTGAACCTCGTCTTTATTGAATAGGTCCTCAGTGTTGAAGTCAACAAACTCCTCCGCAACATTCATCCCTGATATAATTTGGCATCCTCTGGTGTATTGGAAAAGGTAGAAAGGTCGGTCACTAGGAAGAACTATTGGCTCAGTGGGGAGGCCATCATTCCTGTAACAGAGTATTCCTGTTTTCAATATTTCACAACCAGGAATATATTAGATGCGTCGTTTTGATTTTTATGCTGACGTTTAAATGCAGTATTATCAATCATTGTCAGTTATTATCATCACTTACGTTTTTATTTGATAATTCAGTACAGGAATAAGATTACATGTTTTTTTTTCCGGTAAAGGTAATAGGAATGAAGTATATTATAATCTCTCTCTCTCTCTCTTTCTCTCTCTCTCTCTCTCTCTCTCTCTCTCTCTCTCTTTCTCTCTCTCTCTCTCTCTCTCTCTCTCTCTCTCTCTCTCTCTCTCTCTCTCTCTCTCTCTCTCTCTCTCTCTCTCTCTCTCTCTCTCTGGTACCTGCAGCAGTATTCAATCAGCGTGTTACCATTGTCGTACATCCCGTCTGGTAGAACTCCTTCCTTCGCATCATCGTTAAAATTATCTTCGTCATCCCACTTTATATAACCCTCGGAAAAACCTAGACAAAAGGTCAATTGAACGGCAATGGAAGTATCTATAAATTTTGTCAGTACGAAACAAAACAGTTAATAGTTCAAGAAATGTGATAGTATGTAACTATCGTTGAATGCACTACACTACCATATTAAAATACATCATATAGTGATTAACAGTCATGTGTGTGTGTGTGTGTGTGTGTGTGTGTGTGTGTGTGTGTGTGTGCGTGCGCGCGTGTGTGAAAACTAGCATCAAGAGAGCAGATGGGCTAATATTTATTTATTTTGGTTCCTCTTCCATGAAAGAACATTTATAATAACCTACCAACGGGACAGGTTCCGTATTTCATGATGCAGTAATCCCCTTGTGGCCAATCGATATCAAAGTCTGACACAGTTCTCTGCCCTTTGATGCAAAACCACTGTGTGACTGACCCACTGTCATGCTGACCTGCAATGGTAACATATGTATATTTGGTAAAAGGTTTACACATTTATTTTATTCAGTGTGATGAGAGAGAGAGAGAGAGAGAGAGAGAGAGAGAGAGAGAGAGAGAGAGAGAGAGAGAGAGAGAGAGAGAGAGAGAGAGAGAGAATAAGGTAGGCTGTTTTATGTGTAAACTTCATACAAACCCATTTCTCATTTTTGGGAACTATGTTTTATTTTACTACTTTTGACTGCATCAGCAGATTTTAATTACCCACAAATAAACAGCAGATATTATCATCCATTTTCTGTAATGTTGTAATAGTATACATTAAATGGACAGTTGTACAAGACCGACATTCGGAGCCAACCTAATAATTTTGCCAAAAATATGAGAATCGTAAACTGCATGGAAAGAAAACTCTAACACATTCTTTGCAAATATTCTTAATAAAAAATTATATCTTAATTCAGGAAAACAATAATTTCATTCACTTTTGGACTCAGTAGATACCTGTTAGTGGGTACGCGATGGTATACATGATAACGGATATCTGACAGTGGATACACAATGGTGTACATGATAACGGATACCGGATAATGGATTACGTGATAGTAAATACCTGATAGTGGATACTCGATGGTAGGTATAGGACATGAAAATTGAAATATCAGTTTTTATAAGTAAATCAAGCTATTTTTCAATTGAGATGCATCCAAGAATGAAAATAATTCAGTCTCAACTGTCTTTGTGATGCAGCGTGGCGTACTTTTGTGACATGAAAGGAGTAGGGGGGGGGGGGGGGTGACAATTCTCAAAATGCAATTTTGTAAATTTTTAGAAAAACGAGGTCCTACTTAATTTCATGAAAATGAACAGAGTCTACAACTCTGGATTGTGCCAGAAAACATGTGTATAGCTTTAGTTTTAATTAGAACAAACAATGAAAGCTATACCGAATCACACGTGTCGTCAGCCTGCTGAGGAATGTGTGTACTCATTATTTGAATAGAGCTTTCTAGGACTAAATTCATACAGATATCATCGTGCCTTGACACTGTTTAATTAAATAATAATAATAATAATAATAATAATAATAATAATAATAATAATAATAATAATAATAATAATGAGGACTTTGTATAGCGTCTAATCTTTCGAAACTCTAAGCGCTTTACACCATCAATAGTGATATGACTACAATACAGAACAACAAATGACAAAAACAATGAAATTGGAAAACATAACAAACATGCTGAAAACATATAAGATACAAAACATAATTAGGTCGCTAAGTTTGTCCCTGCAGTCGACACAGATGAGTCTTAAGAGCAATCTTAAAAGGGACCACTGTGTCTTTGTGTCTAATTTTAATGGGCAATTCATTCCACGTCGCCGGGCACTGGTGTGCAAACGAACGTTATCCATATGACTTTGTTTTCACTTTGGGAACAATGAGTATACGATTTCAGAAGAAGAGCGTAAGGATCTAGCTGGTGTATACACATGGGTGAGGCTGGATAGGTATGTTGGACTTCAGTCTGTCATTGAAACATAGCACGGAGAAAAAATTTTGTGTTTAATTCTGTATCGAATTGATAGCCAGTGTAGGGTACAAAAGCAGTGGTGAGGTGTGCTCTGATCTAGGTACTCTAAAGATGATCCGTTATGTAACAAGTTTGATACATACATTTTAAGAGAAGACATAAACAATATTTTTGCTTATCTGAATGAAAATCAATATATATATATATATATATATATATATATATATATATAATATATATATATATATATATATATATATATATATATATATATATATATATATATATATATTAAATAACTTCTAGAACTTATTTAATCTAGTTTTGTACACAGATGCCGTTGACCGACAATGGGGTCAATGCGCTAAATATTTGAGGGATAATTTGGCCTGCGCATCGGTCAATGCAATACTTGCTGAAACCACCAGATAGGACTCCTGATTGGAGACTTCGTACGGTAAATAGAGGTTACTCAGAATTATGAAATATACATGAATATATTCCAAATTGTTGGAATCTTAAGACCTACCATGTTTATTGGCACTACCTCCTCTAAATGTATGAAAATAAAACTTTCAAAATTGTCGACACTTCGAAAAAATACTATTTTTTTATTCCATGGGCCGCTTAGTTCAATAAACAAGTATCCGGATATGTATTATGTTGGGTTCCAATGATTTTGCATTCAAACGATCCAATTTTATCTCACAATATGCCGTAACAGCAGACCACTGTTCTGGAACCTAAGCAGCATATAAAAACGGGAAGCCAGAAGTGGGTTATTTCCCCTGTCAGTCCTATACATACCGATGGTATACATGATAACGAATACTTGATAGTGGATACCCGATGGTGTACATGATTGCGAATAACGGATAGTGGATACCCAATGGTATACATGATAGCAGATATCTGATAATTGATGCTCGATGCTGTACATGGTAGTGGATACCTGAGAGTGGATATTTGATGGTGAATACGATATTGTATACCCGATAGTGAGCACGGCGGTTAGTGTGTATCTGATGTCTTTGTAGAGAAAAACATTTGACTGAATATGTATTGAAAATTGCATTCCTTACGAACCTTATTACCTGTAACTATGTTAATGTTCAGTTGTAATCCTCTCACAGTTCATTCAATGTGCTTTACAAGCCTCAATTTTCATAAACTTTATATGGTCATCTAAATCACTAATGTGTATTGTATGTCATTACTTTTTAAAATAAAACAAATTGCATCATTGCATTCTCTTTTACCAAAAAAAAAAAACATGTCAGAAAAAAGTATTTAGACATTCATGCCACAACGACATTCATGCTCGTATGTTATAACTCTACACCTACCATACATATTCAATGGGTCCGAAAACTTATTTCCGTACATGGTCATATCTTCCGAATCTTGATGACGCCAGCCCTCATACCAGTGGAAATTCTGTTCTAAAGGACATCCGGTCTTCGGTTTTAGTAAACCATAACTTCCTGCTGGCCATGTGACTGGAATCTTCAAAGCTGGATCTGGAATAGTCATGATCGGAAATAAACTATTAACCAACAGATAACACACACACACACACACACACACACACACACACACACACACAACTTATTGTGTTGGGTTGTTTACTTACTGCTGACGTTGGCCAAGTAATATATTTAGCAGGGACTATTCGTTATCGGGTTTCCTTCCTTCGACGAAGAAGACGACGATGATGATAATGACGACGAAACAGCTATCAAAAATGACAGAATCACTAATGATCCCGCATTTAAATAAAATGTAAAATAAGAGAGAAAACTCTGTCTAAAGTGAAAATGTAAGAGACAGACGACATAATAAACATAAATGCATATCTGAAATAATTGGTAAAGCAAATTGCATTGGAGTATGTTGAAATGTTGAAGAATTTCGAAGCTTTCATGAGTCTGTGACAGTTAACGACAAACGTGCGAATCATGGAATGATTCCAGAAGACTGTCTAAAATAGAATAGAGTAAATGAAATTCTTGAAAGTAAATTTGTAACTTTTAGAAAACCAAAATCCATAAGGAGACATTCGATGGATTTTAAGCTATGCAGGTTACAAGAAACTGCATTACAAAATTCAAGATGATCCACAAGAAAGGGATGTAATTCTGTAAAAATACAGGTGGAACAAATAAACCCTCATACAGGTGCATACTCACTAGAAGCAGTTAACCAACCAATGGATTATCTCAAACGATTATCCAGTCAATGGCTTATTCCAAATGGTTAACCAGTCTATGGATTATTCCACATGGTTAACCAATTTCGGTGTATTCCAAAGGGTTCCTCATTATTGCTGGCTGCAAGAAGTATAGGACAGGCATAAAGGGATGCCACTGAAAACCTCATCATTGACACACTACAACTGGAAGGATCATGATGAGAGCGGCAATGATGATGATACTGATGACGATGACGATGACTAAGACGATGACGATAATGATTGCGATGATGATGACATATACCAACCCCATATGAAAACTATGTCGCTTCGGAGAAGTACATAAAGCGTAGGGGGTGGCAAAAAATGCATTTAAAACTAAATTGGACTCTGCATCGGTAAGTGAAAGCGCCCGTAATTGGAAATGTTCTTTCAAGCTACAAAAACTGTTAGAAGTTTAGGTAAGTAGAGTCAGAAACCCTCGTACATCTAGATATTCATCGTTTTCTCAAATATTCGAGAGTATTCGATATAGCCGTTGAAAAATCCACGTCCTTCAAAAAAAAATTGCGTTTTCACAAACGAAACAAATTTCAGGACTTATTGCAATAAGTCAGTGTAACAACTAAAAACGATATTAAAACCATCTCTAATGTAATTCTTTAAGGAAGATATGGTATTTTAGTCAAAAATACTCAATACGTGGAAGAAGTCGAACATCGCGGATAATACAAAAATTATCTCAAATATATTGGTTTGTTGCACAGCAAATCAAGTAAGTTGTTCTAGTGATGAGGCAATTCCACGGTAGTGAATTCGGCACGCTAATAACTAAACTATCGCGATTACGAATCTGAAAAGTAAACAAATCTCTCCATATAATTAGACTACCAGAGAGAACATATCCGAAAAATAATCGAAGTGTCTGAAAATAAATTAGATTACCACATATAATTTATCCGAAAAGTTACTGAGACATCGGAACATAAATTAGACTACCAAATAGAATTTATCCGAAACGTAATTGAGACATCTGAACAAGAATTAGACTACCAGATACAATTTATCCGAAAAGTAATCGAGACATCCGAAATGTAACGGATTAGAATATTAGTAATTCAATTTAGAACAATAATTAATATTTAATTTGAGATGAGTAATGCGCCTACATAACCATATAAAAATACATTGTACCTGTTGCTTGAGGCGCCATCATATAGGCTGCATATTCAGACAAAGCTTGTATAAGGTTGAGCCTCAGAGTTCCCAAATGTGGCTTCACGTCTTTATGGCATTGTCCTCCGCGAACAAACCGAGGAGAATCCTGCCAATATTTTTCCACAAGGGCCTCGTCAATGGAAACGACCCGCAAACCAATGGGCTCCGGGAGATTTTCCGATCCGGACGTCAGCGTGTATTGGTGCGTTCCGAAACTGATTTTAAAAGAATTACTGTCCTTGAAATTTTCAAAGTTGACGCCGAGAGAAGCCGAATAGCCCATGTAGGATCCTCCAATAGAAACATCGCCCTTTGCCTGTATACAAAATATGCATGAATGAACATAAAATGTTTCAAACTGAAAAGGACGTTCAGGATATAAAAATAAAAATCAACTCATATTTCTCTCATTGTAATAACGCGAGCTTCAATGTAGCGAAGAAAATATGTTTTAAAAAAATAAAGCCCAAAACAAAGCAAAAGCTAAAGATTCTCTACCAATGATTTTTGCATGACATAAATATGTTTCAAAGGTGATACGCAATACAAAAGAGTTCTTTCTTCACAAGGACCTCTAAAAAGGCAAAATTCTATTTTCATATTTGCAGTATGTAAATTGTCCATTATTTAAATTGTACGAACTTTAATTTTGATTCAATTTAAGCTTTTAAATATTTTCTGAAGTATTATGTACCTAGTGTCTTAAAAATCCTATAGTGGGTAGTTCTCAAGCTATACCATGCCAAGCATGCTGAAAAGTGGAGTGAGCAATGCTGAGAAAGGTGGAAGGATACAGAGTTACTTTCCAACTAACGAGAAAATGACGGAGTATGGAAAACTCTTGCTAGCCCATAGGATGCCCGATGTTAGACCTTACAAGTTTTACAGAAACAGAATGATCACGCCCCGCGGAAATCCTGTAGTATATTGTATCAAGAACAACGAAACCAAGTGACATCAACAGGCTCCAGAACGGGGTAGAGGCTCTACTTCCTTTTTTCAAAATGAGAAACGCCCAAATAAAGGAATAACCTAGTCATACAATTCAAGGGCAAAGACTGAAGATTTATCTACCCACGCCACTAATCAAGAATCTGGGAGAAACATCTGGATAGGTCCACTTTTCCGAATTACCCCTGGAAGTGCCCACGAGTGAAATAACAAGCAAGGTGAAGAAGAAATACGGGGTTAAGGTGATGAGGTCGCACCTGGTTACCGACTAGGGCTTTTTGACAATATATATGGGAGTCAGAGTTCTGAACCTTACAATGGATGATGTCAAAAATATTCCCCGTTCTTTTACATCATGTGTTTCATCATAAAATCTTGGTACGTGAGATGTGCGAACCACCGCCTATGTAACAGATGTGGAGCCACTGACCACTTTCACAGAAATTGCCAGTACCAGGCACTGACCAGTGCATCTATGATATGTATTTTTTATGGTTTAACGCCATTTTTCAGCACAATATAGGCTATACATGGCGGCCATTATTAATGATCCTAATACAAAAAACATACGGAATGCCAGAGCATGTGAAAAAACTAGCAGAAGATTTTGATGCTTTAGTATTTATCAGTAACCACTCAACCAAAAGTAAAGCTTGGGTGGCAACAATAGCTCTGCGGACCGCCGTGGGCTCAAAACTGGAAAATCTTAAAGTACCGGATGAACTACCAAGATGCTTAGTCCAATTAAAATTTAATAAAAGGTAATATATATGTACCGCAGACAGCAAAATTCCATAAAAATAATTTTAAAAAATTCAAACTGTTATATTCAGTGATAACTCTTAAGACTCGTGTGTAATAGAAGGTGACTTTATTTGACCAATGAATGACTTAGATAAAACTGAAAGACTCACCTAATCTGAAACTGCATAAATGGATCCGAATATTTCTTAAAACTAATAATTTAACAGATGCCTTTAGACATTTAAAAAAAACAGTATAAAATATACATATAAATGGGATGATAATAAAGAAAGCCGCATAGATTTCTTTTATGTATAAGAAGAGGAAAATAACGCAATACAAATATGTGATTATGCAGGAACAAATATCTGACCATAAGTTAGTTTTACTTTACTTATTTTTCATGAACACAACTAAGTGGGGACAGGGTGTGTGGAAAATGAACAGTGCCCTCATGTTGGACGACGAGTATGTGAGTATTGTTCGTACACACTTTAATAAATTAAAGGAAAATTAGAGAGTATGTGAGTACTGTTCGTACACACTTTAATAAATTAAAGGAAAATTAGAGAGTATGTGAGTACTGTTCGTACACACTTTAATAAATTAAATTAAAATCATAAAATATGTGAGCACTGTTCATTCACATTTTAATAAATTTGAAGAAAAATTGTGAGTATGTAAACACTGTTCATACACACCTTAATACATTTTAAAAATCATATAGTATGTGAGCACTGTTCGTACACACCTTAATAAATTTTTAAAAAATCATAGAGTATGTGAGCACTGTTCGTACATACCATAATAAATTAAAAGAAAATCATAAAGTATGTGAGCACTCGTCGTACACACCTTAATACATTAAAAAAAATCATACGGGGAATACAATGACTAATTGGGAACTAATTAAAAAGTAAATTAAACGTATAACAAAGTATTTTAGCAAACCAAAGACTGCACAAACAATGGGGTGAAGCAAAATATTTTGAATTAATAAATAAAAATGAAGCTTTAGAAGAATCTGAAGAGAGAATAATCAAACAAATGTGAAAGGTTGGAGAAAGAAATAACTCTAGGCAAAATATTTAGGGCAGGGAAATTTGAACATTTAAATAAAAAGAGTAGGGGACCGTACAGAAGAATGAATGGAAAATGAAAACAGGGGAAGAAAGAAAGATATAATCTATTAAATCAAACGATATTACCTATAAGGATAAAAATATATTGTAATACATTAAAATTAGTATGACGATATAACTAGATCCCAAGACGTTGATGAGAATGTAATAACTATTTACGAGAAACAGGTTATATATAGTCTTAGAAAAGGAAAATCTTTAGGATCTAATGTTATAACATCAGAATGTTCCATTACATTTCAACATGAATTAACAGATAATTTAGAACTACTCTACAATAATATACTCTTTAACGAGGAAATGCCAGAAAGTCTAAGGTAATGGAGCACTACACTAAATTAAAAAAGGGAAAGGGGGAAAAACGAATTAAAATGTTGGAGACCAATAATACTGCTAAATAATGAATACAAAATTAGAAGTAAAATACTAACTGATAGAATAACAATTGTCAGGATAAAATAGTTGATATAAACCAAGGCTGTGTGGGGATGGGGAGAAACATTATAAAATACACTATGTGAATCTCTGCTATAATTTTTTTTAAAATATTAACTGAGAGATGAGAGTCGTGTTTCTATTCGATCAGGAGAACGCTATTGATCGAATAGAACATGACTTTATCTTTACAAATCTGGAAAGGTGTGGTGTTGGCATAAGTATTATTAACTGGTTGAAGGTCATGTATAGTAATATTACGTCTAGAATAAATGTTAATGGTGCCCTTACGGACGAAATAAATATTAAAAGATCAGTTAGAAAGGGCAGCCCCTATCTATGCTGCTATACGTGATTGCCATGTAATTCCTGAATATCAATATTATTAAGAACAATTACATTCAGGGAATAAAAATACCAAATGTAAAAAAAAAGATTAGAAACAATATGACACGCGGATGACTGAAGATTTTAAAACAATATCTACATTAAACAATAATTTGCCATAGAGGTTCTTGTGATTAATCAACAAACTTTTCAAACAAATACCTCGTATTACACTAATAAATAACATTTACACAAACAAGATCTGACCAAGCTGAGTAGGGAGAATATGAGGGTACGATGCTTATGCTAAGAGTCTTACGTGTTATAATATGGATCAAAGGAAACAACAAGAACATCACAAAAACAGAAATACAGAAGAATCAGTTAAAATACGAGGTATTAAGATATTTACGCACAACATGCACACATTTAACATAAATATAATATCTTCAACGTTTTCAACTTGTCTTTCCATCTACGCATATATATATATATATATATATATATATATATATATATATATATATATATATATATGCGTAGATGGAAAGACAATATATATATATATATATATATATATATATATATATATATATATATATATATATATATATATATATATATATATATATATATATATATATATATATATACTAAAATTATATTACACTTTCCATAGACCGGAAAGCACGGCATCGACAGCTGAGTCACGCTGAACTTCCAGAGTATAACGGAACCACTACTTAAATAACAACTCAATGAATTCGATCCTTTATATCCAGTCCATACAAAACAAAAGATGATATACGAAACAAATATTACACAGACACATAGCAAACACTGGATACTAACGATCCATGGCAAGGATCACTATATGTAAATAAACTCCATCACCAGACAGGGTCAAGGTGATGTGCAAACCGTCGATCCAAATTCTTTAAACATAAAATTTAATAAATTTAATACAAACAAACATCTCCACGATGGGGCCGGGAAGGGAGAAATAAAAACACAAAACATCTTTTAACTTTCGGCATTAGGGGTCTATATATGTATGTATGTATGTATGTATGTATGTATGTATGTATGTATGTATGTATGTATGTATGTATGTATGTATGTATGTATGTATGTATGTATGTATGTATGTATGTATGTATGAATGTATGTATGTATGTATGTATGTATGTATGTATGTATGTATACACACACACACACACACACACACACATCCGGTATACACGGGCTATCAATCATCATCCAGGATACACCTGGTATCGATCAACATTCTGGATACACGGTATGTATGTATGTATGTATGTATGTATGTATGTATGTATGTATGTATGTATGTATGTATGTATGTTAATTTCCATTGAATAGTAATATGCAAAATCGAAGAGTAAAACCTGATTCATAATAATTTTTATTTCTGTCAACTGATATGTCCTCATCAGGATGGTTACATTGCGGGGTAAAATTCAAACAGCGTTACAGGCATAATGCATTAGTCAAAACAAATAAAAAAGATCAGTTTTTCTACATAGAGACCTTTTTCTTTTATTCCCATAATCAGTAGATATTAAACTATGAATTAATAATAAAACAATAATTCGTTCCCCTAAATAACCTTATTTAATGTAATTATGTGGGTAAATTAATAATTGAGTTTAGGAATACTTTATGTACAACAAATATTTATCATAACCTGTCGAATTTATTGGTAATTAACTTCCAAACTTTCTTTGCAGTACAGAAAATGATACTATGTTTGCAGAATTATAGTGCGATATTACTGCAGTTTGCATGTACATGTATCTATTTGCATTTATTACAAATGATAAAAACGCGTTAACCTTTCTATAATTGTAGAGTTATCTGGATTTTGGCGTTCTACCAATCCTGAACTTTTGGTGGGGTTGCGAAGTGTGGCGATTGAGGAAGGTGGTGGAATTCTGAAATTCTGTTCCACAGTGGTTGATGGTCAGGTTAAATCATTATCTTGTATTACTGACGAAGTCTGACTGTTCGTTTCCTAAGGTCTTTTAGTTGGATGTGATGGTCGGGTGTGATGGTTCTCATCGTTTGGGCCTTGTGATACGTTATTTGTATGTTCTCCTTGATGACCTGGTGGTCGGGATTGTTTATGAGGGCGTGGTGATCCGGTGGGATGGTTCTCTTGGTGAGGGTGTGATGGACGGGTTTGCTCAGATTCTCCATGAGGATTTGTTGGTCGGGTTAGACCGTTCCCGTTCTGAGGTCGTTCTGATCTTTCTCCACTTTCGGCAGAAGTATGGTCTACCGAAAAATATATACAATATATAGCCAGAAACTTAATCACACAGAAGTAGTAGTAGTAGTAGTAGTAGTGCTACTACTACTATTACTAATAATAATAATAATGATAACAATAATACATTTGTGTAATAAATAATGCAGTTTTTTTTTCTCTCAAGCAATGCTTTTTTTAATTGAAGAAGATACATGATCTGAATTATATTTATATTTTTTATATTTATATTTTTTATATTTATATTTTAAAAGAATTTATAGTGTGACCACATAAGCTTTATAAATTTGTACGCAATTTTATCTAGGAGATATACTACTCTCATATATAAGTGTATGACAAAATGCAGCTATTAAGCGTCACTAATACCAATTACGAAACAATAAATAAAGATTATTTGTATATCAATCTAAGTTAAATCAAGGCGTTTCTCATGAATAAGTTGATCTAACAGGCATTGATAAATGTTCATATTTGGTAACCTCTTTGATTTTTGTCCACGTTTAGTTCGGTATCTTACCCCTATAAAGGGTTGCATTTCGTGTTATAGATATTCGTTGAAAGCAAATACATATTACTAATGACGTTCTTTACCTTCAACAGTAAAAAGAACCCCTGTAATTTATATGGTGAACCTAAAGGTCAGCATAACATGACCTCAAAATACTAACGGTCAGTTCTCGTTACCGTAAGTCGGATCTCGATAATAATCAGACAAATCGTCTTCTCGAAATTGTTTGCACCATTTGGTATATATATATATATATATATATATATATATATATATATATATATATATATATATATATATAGAGAGAGAGAGAGAGAGAGAGAGAGAGAGAGAGAGAGAGAGAGAGAGAGAGAGAGAGAGAGAGAGACGCACACACACTCAGACACACATACTATTATTTTGCTACAGCGAGTCAACTTTAGCAAATATGCTTGAAATAATGTAACTTAATTAGTTCTACCTACCTGACGGCTGCTGAGTTGGCTTGCAATAAATGCAGGAAATGTGGACGGCTAAGACCGCCGCCAAAATAAAGACAGTCACCTTCATGATGCTGCAAACAAGAACATTTTTGTAACTGGTTACGCAGCTTTAAAGCAAAGTATTACTTACAGATAATTTTAGTCTAACTAATTTATATACATGTATGTTCTACTCCAGAACTATAAAGAATGCTGATAAGAACTGGGATCAGGTAAATAATGCAGTTAATTATTTCGAACATAGTCGATAGAGATATACCTTGGAAGAATACAAATACTCTTTTAGTTTTGACAATTCATAGAAACTTATAGAGAGAAGGGTGTTTTGCATATGTATGTATGTATGTATATATATATATATATATATATATATATATATATATATATATATATATATATATATATATATATATATATATATATATATATATATATATATATATATATATATATATATTATTTTTGTCGATGCAGCTTTATAACCAATACGCATGGAATAATGTTGAAGCCTTACAATCATAATGTGACAATTTGAATAAAACGATGGGAGAACTGTAGAAGAACGCATCATGATGAAAATATAATTTTACTTCTCAATGCAAGGAATTAATGCTAAAAATTTCATGACAAATCAAACCAATTGTCTCAATTTTCAAAAGAATCAAATAGCGCAACATGCTAATGAAGTATCAGATAACCATTTTCATGAAAATATTTTTCACCTGTATCTAAAGTCTTGGGCCTTCGCAAATTCTGCATTTTTATAAGTCAAATTG